>CM044018.1:18090069-18483123 GCA_024085815.1 Flaveria linearis
CAATTGTTTCTTTTTATTTAAAAAAACAATCACAATTTTAGGGGGAGAAAATTAGAAAATGTTGTGAAAAATATTTTTGGTTTAGGGGGAGTTAAGATCAAAGGATTGAAAACAATACAAAGAAAAGAGAGAAAAGAATTTTTCATACTGAAATGAGAAATGATATTACCAAGTTCTAAAAGAGTCTAAGTACTTACAAAGGCTTAAATACGAATAGACTTGGATTATGATTGAGTGTCGATAGGCTTTGCTTTCAGAAATGAAAAGATCATAATTGAGTGATACACTTGAATTAAAGAATTAATTTAGTGTGGGAACATATCGGATTCTGTGACAATGTCCAAAAATGTTCTAACACAGACTGAGAGATAATCTTGTCATACTCAAGCCTGTATTTGTTTGATTCAGTGATTATAATAACTATATATTATATTATATATATATATATATAAAAGATAAAATACAAAAAGACAAAAAGAAATAAAAAGGCAAAAAGAAAATAGTTGAGCAAATAATTGAGCAAAAAGATGCCAAAAGGCCATATAGGATATAAGATGCCAAGAAGCATAACAAATAAAAGATATGTCTAAAGACATACATACTATATGGTATATATTTTCTATTTGAGAATATTTTCTGATCATGGAAGGCAAATCAAAAGAGGGGATGTAAGTCCGGATGGCTTGTAAGTCCTAAACATCTTTGAGAGGGCAGACGTAAGTCCGAATGGCTGTTAGTAAGTCCTTAAATTGTTGATATTCAGTGTTAAGAGATATATCTCAGGTAGTTATGCTCAAATAGTTATATTTTAGGAATAAACAAATGGTATCATGATTAACAATGCATGGTTTAAGTCAAATTGGGGTGACTTGAAATCTCGACAGTGTCTGAAGGATAATAATTATTTTACAGAAGTTCTGATTGTGGGATCATGACCTATATAAAATCAACTCAAAAACATGATATATATATCACTCATTATGTTTTGAGTAAAACCTGAAGTATAAGTTTAAAAGGACAAAAGATATTGACAATCAACTTAACCAGTTTTTTAAATAAAGCCGGACAGAGTCTTAACTTGACAAAGAACTATATGATCTCATTATGAAAATTCTTACAAAACAAACAATTCGATCTTGATTCTTTAATTGTTTTTCATTATTTTTTTATTTTGTGTGTAGTGCTTTTCATTCTCTTCTGTGTTGTTTCACTTTTTAAGACAAATAAATAACAGATAAATTTTGAAAATTGAAGATTCATTAAATTAATTGGTCACTTGGTAAAAGAAAAATTCTGTTGACATAAATAATTGAGAATAAAAAGGTTTGAAAGTTTGAAAAATAGAAAAAATTTAAAATTAAAAATTGAAAAGTATCATATCGCGCGAAAATGTGTTGTCACGCGAAACTTATTTCGCGAAAGGATTTGTCGCGTGAGTTACCTGGGGTTTTAAATATCACAGTGGCTTAAACGAAATTACTTTTCGCTTCAGCTCACTTCCGAAAACCATTTTTCGCTTCATTCATAACTTCAAAATCAGAGTTCATATTGTTCTATTAGCTATTCTACAACACTTAGTCGTTCACATTGTATCTATACTGAGGTGTAAAGGTATAGTTGGTTGTTATGGTTACTATAGCGATGAAAATCAAAAGGGAACTTAACAACTTTAAACTAAAATCAAATAAATAAATTAAATGTTGAAATTGAAAGATGAAATAGACTTATTGGACTTAGGCGACAGTGATGGAATGATTTTCATGGTTAAAATCATGATTTGGACTAGTAAATTCGAGGTTGGGTTGCGCGAATCGCATAAGTGAAATGAACAGACGTGAAATTGTGTTTTCGTAATAACGGTTATCGCGGTGAATCCTGCTTTCGCGTAAGGTTTGAATTTCACAAACATGGTTTTGCGTGAAACTTGTTGTCACATGAATATATGATTTTCACTTGATCTAGTCTTTTCGCATGAACTGTGGTTTTGCTTGAAAAGCTGTTTTCGCATGATAGTTTGTTTAATTGAAAATGTTTTTTGCTTAACAGTGGTTTTCGTATAACTTGTCATTGTCAAGTTAATAGGGGTGGGCGCTCAACTGAGATAGTCATTTGAAAATTTCTAATGCTAAAGTGTTCATTTTCGCACTAAATGAATTTTATTATAATATTTTCTAAGTGTGAAATTTGCACTCTCATGCGACTTAGATCTTATTTGTTGAAATTCACTAAGTGTAAAAATGTTTTTCTTTGGCATAATTAAGTTATTTCAAAGTGTTCTAATCATGATTGTTTGTGACAATGCAGATGGCAATGATGGTTTTTAATAAAAATCATAACTGTGTAGCATACTTAGATGATGTTCCTGAAGGAAAGGAACTTTTAATCTAGATAGAAGGGCTGAAGAATTCTCGCATAGTTTATGCCATATCTGCTGATCAGCTATTATTTCTGAGTTGATCGATTCTTTCTGGAGCACACTGCTCTAGAAAAGACCAAGCTGGAAATCAAATCATCACTGCTACTGTCAAAGATAAGAGAGTGACTGTTTCTCAAGCTATTCTGAACAGAGTACTACTATTTGATGACCAAGAGGGTGCTCCAACCAGATTGGATGATGTGTAGTTATCGACTGTCTAACTCGGATGGGATACGAGTACAGATATCCTAGTTTGGAGAAGAAGTGGTTGCCACCATATTGGAATATCTATTCCACATGGTATTCACTGTTTGAGTAATCTGAGGGCTGGGATGGACAGTCTGAGTGCTGTTTTTGGATCGTTATTAGTCTCCCTGGTGGATGATCTTCCATTCAGTATTTCTGGTGTAATCTTCCAGGAGATGGTGAAAAATGCCACAGCTAATCCGGGAAGGAAGTTTATTATGTATCCTCGGTTTATTCAGCTGGTGATTAATGACGCTATCCTAAGCTTGCCACTCAGAGGTCTCAAAATATGTTGTACAGACTATCAAGAAGGAGATTTTTTACTATCTCACTGGAGCAAGAGGAAACAAATGCTCAGGAGAAAGTTTTGATAAAATTGGCAAATTTTCTGAGATAGAGGAAGATGTTGGTGAGTTAGGAGGAAATGCTCAAACTGGTGAAGCACAGACTGGCACTTCTGCGTCTGCTGCTAGAAACGACATAGATGAAGAGATTGAAAGATTATTTGATGATGAGCATGTGAATGAAGAAAAAGAATGGAAGGAACTGTTCATTCTACTTCCAGTTTGGAGACGGCTAGTGATCAGATAGGGAATGTTCCCTATGTGATTCAAACTGATCAGACACTTTCTACTCCAACTTCCTCAAGATAAAATGTTGAAGATAGGGATACTGATTACATCCCTGAGGAGTCTCCTAGTACATCGATGAGGCGTAAACGAATGGCAAGGAGGAAAGATTTCCTGCCAGGAAAAGAGAACGAGGTGGTATTCCAGGAAACCACGAACTCATGTGATTATTACTGAGACTGAACAAGAGCACCCTGTTGATGTGACTACTTTGCTCTGAGACAGAAACAGTTCCTGTTTCTGAATCAGCTAATATTGCTGAATATGGTTTCAAAACTCCTCCAGACAAGAAATCTGGAGTTTGATGTAGATACGTTTTTTAATACTCCTCCAGATTTTCAAGGGAGAGAAGAATCTACCAGTGCTCCTCGTTCTATAACATTAGAAGAAAGAGTGAAGAACTTGGAGAGAAAGAAAGCTTTGAGAATGTTAAACTGATTGTGAACTGAGAAAAGACAATGAAGAAAAGACAAAGATGATTAACATGATTCATCTTGACTCAGCAATAAAAGATACAAGGATAGTCTCTCTGGAACAACAAGTGAAAAGTATGTTTGATTATACTTCAGGATTGGAAAGACAGTTGAATGAGCTTAGAGAGTTTATTTCTCAGACTTATTTCCATCAACCACCAGTTATCAGGTCTACTACGGTTGTTGGTGAGACGAGCAGGCGTTCTCCTAGCCCTTCTCCTGCAGAAAATGTTCAAGAAAGAGATACGGTCAACGAAGCTCAAACTACTAAAGAACAGCCAAGTGTTAGTACTACTGAAGATGTTCCTATTCATCTGAAGTACCTATCACTAAGACTTTTACATCTACAGCTTTCGTTGAACCAGAACATATGATGCCTCTACCTGTTTGTTAATGAAGAAGATGATGAGGATTTGATTGATTATGAGGATTCAGAAGATGATGATGTTGATGATGATGAGGATGATGATGACAATGATGATAATGATGATAGTGGAAATGATGGTGAACATGATGGAGGAGTGATGATGATAATAATAATGATGATGATGGAGGTGATGCTGAAGGATTATCTTCTAATCCAACTGGTGATACTAGCACTGATAATGTCACTCGACCAAGTGCTAGTGATCCAGAAGGATATGATCCACTTGACCCTGATACTGAGAATTTGTATGAAAAGGAACTATACTCATTTCAACAATCTTCATCAGGTGATGTAGAAGAAGAGTTTGATTGTTTGATGATTTGGATGATCAAAATGAGTATACGGATATATTTGGGAACAACCTACAAGATTTATTCAAAGATATTAATCTTGAAGAAGGAGAAATCCAACTGAGACTATGAGTGGTTCAACTCCTACTGTTCAACCCAGAGAAGATTCTACTGGACAAATTGCTTTATACACTAGAGGAGGTTTAATGTTCAAAGCACCACCACCACCTACTGAAGCTCATTTTCTGTTATATCAAAGCCAAAACAGAAGTATGGTGAAATGTCTCATGTTATTAGCTGGGGTTATGATGGCGAGAAAGGTTGTATGTCATAAAGAGAAAGAATGGAGAAATTGATTATCTGAAGAGCACACAAGACTTCCATACTCTACGTGGCTGATCTTTATTCATGGGCAAAGCTCCGTTCTTAATGAAAGCAATTACAGCGAAGCTGAACTAATGAGATCTATGATACGAAGGAGATGAGAACAAATTTCAAGGACTTCAAAACTGCTAAATCAAAGGTGATTGATGACTCTACAAGAATTGATGAAAATACTAAAGCTCCGATGAAAATAAGAGTCTATCAAACATCCAAAATTCATCAGAAGAGTCCTGTTCATGCTCCTGTTCCTCCAAATTCTTTAAAGCAATTAATTCTTGGAGATGTGAAAAGGATTCAGGTCATGCTGTGATCAGATGTACTGACAGATCATTTAGAATCATGATCCAGCTGACTTAATGAATTTGGCAAAGACGACTTGATCAAGCTACTACACTGTCCCATTTCAGCTGATGAGTCTGTTATTTTCTTGTCTTGCCAATATGTCTAGATGATAGATCGAATCCTTTGTCACACCCTCAAATCCGGGTCTGGAATCTATCACGGAGGGGTGTGAACAAACCAGGATCACAGTCAATAGTTACTCGGAACGACTCTATATGCAACGTTTAACATAACAAACCAAAGTTCAAACTTTGTAATACATGCGGAAGCGTTTAAACAAATAAAACAAACCCAAAATATAGAGATAAACAATTGTATCATTGTTTAAGCGTTAGGATGCATGCTTGACCCGTGTAGTGCTCCTAACAGCAGTCCAGATTAATGACCTGAGAATAGCATACTAAAAGTCAACACACGGTTGGTGAGTTCAAGAGTTATGTTTAAACAAAACAGTTTAACAAAAGTGTGTATCAACCAATGGTTGGTAAGTTCAAGAGTTTGAGTTTAATCATAACAGTTTAACAAAAGTGTAATCAACCCAATGGTTGATTAGTTCGAGCTTGCGTTTAAACATCCCAGTTTAACAATAGCGTGTATCAACCCAACGGTTGATCAGTTAAGAGTTTGCAGTTAAACATCCCAGTTTAACAATAGCGTGTATCAACCCAACGGTTGATCAGTCAAGAGTTCACAGTTAAACATCCCAGTTTAACAACAGCGTATATTAAGCATGTGCATTGTAATGGCTAGCTAGCCCATTCACAAACGATATTAAATAGTGATTTGACATTGAAGCTGACTATGTTATGTTTGCCTCCAGCCACGACGTCTCCATATCGTGACTAATGTTCATAGGACAAATTGCACCGACTGACCTCGAGTCATACAGGTGGGGTCGTCACTCCCAGTAGTACTACCCAACTTTCCCCGCTATCCAATATTAACAATTCGAAAGTGTGAGGACTTTTATAATGATCAACAGCACTATCTTTAATATCATACACATCTTAAACATATAATGAAAACGTTTGTAACATTACCAGTATGCTATCTCCCCCAAAGAGTTTAATAAATGAACTTACTCAAAAGAGATTTGGTAAAATAGTGGGGCTTGAACTCACCCAAAAGAGATTTAATAAAACAGTGGGGCTTGAACTCACCTCGGTTCTCGTGTGATGTTGATAAGCTAGTAAATTCCTCCTAAGGAATTATAATTCACATAAGTAAATAAATACAAATTCATAACCTAAATAAGTTAGATCTTTGAACCTGTGTGTTCAATGATCTAGGATTTGGTTCTCGGGAATTTGTTATAAACATTAAATCATTTAATATTTTTGTTAATTCTTTAATAATTAAGATTTGCATTTCATTAATTTAATAATAATTTTAACATATCATTATGTTAAAATGAATTTTAGACATTATTTAAATATGTAGGTTTGTATTTAATTTAGTAAGATTTTATAATTAAATTTATAAAATCTAATGTGTATTTGTCTTATCAAATATGTAATGTTGACAAGTTTTAATTAATCTCTACCTTTAATATTTTATAAAAAATATAACTTGAATATAATGATCGTAATAATTTATGAAATTATAAAAATATCTTTATAATTTCCATAATTATCATAATACAATATCAAACAATGAATTATAATTTAAATTATTTTGAGTTCATTTTTATAAAAATGATTATTATAACATTTATAAATAATATTTTATAATATTATTAAGATGTTTTTGGTAGAATAAATTTACAGAAAATGATTATATACTTTCCAAAATAACCAAAGTTTATAAAAATTATTTTTATAATTTTTCAGAATTTTTCTGTATTTTTAAAAGTCTTAAAAAGCTATTTAAAAAAAAAATGTTGGGGCCGGGTTCGAACCCGCGACCCCCGGTTCCATTCCACCACGCACCAAACCATGAGCAAAAGGCTCACCTGCGTTTAAAAGCCGGTTCAAATTGTTTTAAACTTGATTTCCCAGTTTCCCCAAATTCCACCTGAAGAACCCTAGGTCATCAATCGATCAAATTGATTCTCAATCGATACTGTAATCGATTCAAAACCATAGGGCTTTTATTCCTATAAGAAATCGAGCATATAGGTAGTATTAATTACTGTTTTGAAGTTCGAAGAAGGGTATTCGATTGGTTGCAGGTTCGCGACAGGGGTGATCAATTGATGTGATTCTGTGTGTTGTTTTAGGTACAGTTGAGCTCGAAGGAGGGTTTTAAATAGTTAAACGATTGTTAGGCTCATTTAATTTAATCTTAGTGGCGTTTTAGTGGTCGATTTGGGTGGGTGGTCGGCCGAAAAAAATTAGGTTCAGTGGATGATCCGCACAAACGATTCAATTTCAAATTGGGGGGGGTTCGAGTTCGAATCACCCACTCGAAAATGTCGGGTGATTTTATTGAATTAAATCCGTGTATTTTGGCGTGTCGAACCTCGCCGGAGGTTGCCGAAATTCTTGGCCGGAGATGGGGAATCGACGGGCGGGGGGTTGGTTTTCAAAAAATTGCAGAATGGTCCCTGTAGTTTGATGCTTTATCATTTCGATTTAAAACCTTTTTAAAATAAGTTTCAGAATTTCAAAACTAACCCTGGATTATTAAATTAAGTTTAATAAATTTTATTATTATTTTATTAATAATATCATTATTATTATTATTGTTATTATTGTTATCATATTAAATTATTATTTTAATAATATCATTTGTTATTATTATTATTGTTATTATTTTTATTATTTTAACATTATCATTAAATAATAATAAAAATATAAAAATAAACTATAAATTCACATAAAAATTTTATTAAATCATGAAAATTTTGGGTTGTCACATCATCCCCCTGTTAGAGGAATTTTCGTCCCGAAAATTAAGATGTATTTGCAGCATCCTTGAACAGGTTAGGATACTTGCGTATCATTTCGTCCTCTCGTTCCCAGTGAATCGGGACCTCGCCGGGAGTTCCACCGAACTCTTACGATCGGAATCTTACTATGTTTTAGTTGTTTAACTTTCTGATCCATAATTTCCAGAATATAATTTCGTGGTGATGTGTAGAGATCAAGATAAGACCAACAATGATAAGAAAGGTTATACGTCGGAATTTAAGAATCCCAAACGTCACCATACGAAACGATCTAACGCATGTCCTGTGAATAGGTATTTCTCCTTCGAAAAACATCGGTCTAAAGAAATAATAAACTATGCGAAGATCTTGGAATGAGTTCACGAGAATGGTTAAGAATATTATTAAAACAGAAAATGAATCAACCATTCAGAATAACGATTGATGTTTTAACATCATACCACGGTGTACGAATATTTGAAAGGATGTAGGTAAATTTCTCGACGTTGTGAGAAAATAAAGATTACTCTGAACTTTCCCTGGTGAGTAAACTAGATAGCATTTCCGATCAAGTGGGTGAGAATTTGTCTAATCCGTTAAAACATCACCATTAACTTCCACTGGGACATCACATCTTCTTGGCCTAAATTTTGTGGCCTCCAACCTCAGAACTCCTGACTCGACTTAGGAAAAGTCGAGGATGTCACTAATAAGTTGAAGGACTAGATCATCAGAAGACAACATGACACTCAAAGTTGTTTCTGATTTTATCAAGTTTTGTTGTGATAGAATTTCTACTATGCTATCGACCCTTGATAATGGAGATCTCATCTCGTGGACATGGTTGCTAGCATTTGTTTTGCTCTCATCGTTACCTCTGTAACATGAGCAGTTTATTAAGTTATGTCTCCCTGGCCTTCTATACAGCTATTTCTTCTCTTAGTTTTGCCATCTTTTCTCTTTTTTTCTCTGATCAGTGATTTCCATGCCCATGTAATTAACACCAACTTCCTCCCCATTTTTGCTGAACACGGGTTCAACATATATTAAGAATGTTTGGCTCTAAATAACTCAGTCTCAAAAGTAATTTCTCTTTTACTGGTCACTCTCTCCAGAACTTCTCTTTTAAAGTCTTGTTGTTCAAATAGAAATTTAATTATTTTCAAGCTTAAGGATTCAAAAGCGATTCAAGAAGTGATTTGAACAATAGGAACATGCTTTGCAAGGTAGCAATTTTAAGTACGTTTCCATAAGCACAGCTGAGAATATTTGTATGACTAGAAGTCACATGAACATAAGTTGACAATATCTTCAGCAGAGAGAGTGTTAGGAAGGCTACCATCGCACAATCACGTTTTGATGCTAACTCAAAATGAAAGTCGATAGATAAGGAAATAATGATTCCATATAGCTAGATCAAATGGGGATAAATCAATTTACGAAGTTAAGTGCTCCAAGCTTAGAATAAAAATCAACCTAAAAAACGTGGGTCTCCTTTAGGTTCAGGGATCATGCTTTGGTTTGATAGGTTGAACCACCTTCTCCTGGCGGACTATCTTGATTTCATGCTTCGATAACCAATTCCTACAGTACTAAGTCTATGTCAAAGACATGATCTTGTACTAATTTCTACCATTGGTTATTTCTACTAAGTAAAATGATTTCTAAGCAACTAGGGTAATGCTAAGTTAAAGAATAATTCTAGAAGAATCAAATCTATTATCAACCCTGGTATCAAATAGATGCGTAGCTATGTGATAAGGTACATACATGTAACAACAACTTAGTCTTGTCAAATGTGGCTTGCTTCAGTCGTAAATGTATGACCGCGTGATGTATTACTTTGACTTATATGACCTTTATTCCATAATTTAACTGTTCTTACTTTCTAGCTACAGTCATTTCTATTCTGATTGTTTCTAACTTGTCCTTGGGTCCTAATCGACCTAGGGCACACTTATGGTAATGGTCAACCTCCTTAATGTCCCTGTTTAAAACATGTTAGCTTAATCATATTAACCAACATAGCTAGGTTCACAACATTGGCTCTTGTCTACCTTACCGCTAGATTGCTTGTTTGACCCTCCAACTTCTTTCTACTATCACTAGATTTTTCCATGTCCTAATTCTATTTGGTCTAAGTCATAAGGTATGACATCAGCTTTGTCAATTTATGGAGTTTGTCAGTATAAAAAGCACAACCTAACCCTACATTGCCACGATTTTAGAATTACAATTCTAACTTTTGCTTTTCATTCCTTAATCACCAAGGCTTTGACTTACTCACTAACCCTATATATAAGCATCACGGTTAATAAGAAGGTGCCTAAAACGATTACACGACATCCTAATTTTCCTTAGCATCATCCCAAAGAATATGTACAATGAGTTTCATCACTCTTTATATTTCCTGTAGTCCACTTCATTCTAAATATTCAATCAGTTCTCGATTACTGAAATACTAAGTGGAGGAATGTCTCTTAAAATGATTGGGAATACCATGAAGGCTCTAAGTAGGACAGGACTTAAGTAATATCAAGTGTTAGTAATGTTTTGTTACCCTTAACAAGGACTTACTAGAATTATGATCCTAGCACCCTAGGGTATAGAAAACTTGTAATGATCGTTACTTCTCCCCACATCCACGTCTCTTCCAGACGTTCTTTAAATTACCAAATATCAAAAGCTATCAATCGTATGAAAATAGACCTTTTGTCTTGAAATGAAAAGGAAGAGAAATTCAAGGATTTAAAAAAAACAGACAAGCTAGAGAATCAGTCCGAATCCGTGGGATTAACACAAATGTCATGGTTTGAATTTCGTCCAAATTCAAGGTAAGGGTGAGCATTCCTACAAGTAGAACTAATAGATAGTAGTGGTTATGTTTATGAAGACCGAGACTTTCTTGCTCAAGGTGTAGGAGTGATGAATATACTGACTACAATGTTACCTCCCGACCAGATCACCGGACTTAGCATGCACGACAAATTACAATTACGTGTGCACCCGTAATGGTAACTTGCTTTGCATGATCACCCGGTTCCTCCTATCAGGTTAACATATCTTGTCAAGTATAGTGGTCATCAATGGTAGTACCAAATATGTATGTATTGTATCGGGGTCGATCAATCGAGGTATACGAAAGGATCAGTAAAGTTTGGGAAATCATTGACACGCCAAGGTAATTGACCCATTTGCCTTAGAGACCTGTGTATTGACCATAGTTTATCACTCATCCCAGAAATCCCCGGTAAGCATACCAGGTCTCGCAATGAGATATATGCGATATGCTAGCTTAGCCGAGGGCCCTTTTGCCAGGAAATCCAGAATACAGGAGTCTATGTGTCACAAAGTTCATTTGGTTCATGGAATTCAAAACCTCGATAAGTTTTTATAGGTTAGACATAAAGTCTAAGGATTTGAACCTACGATGATAAGTTAAATTTAGGAAGACTAGGAACAAGTAACTAACTAACTGTGTGCGGTTATAGTCTAGTGTGTATGCAACCTAGTTCTCTATAACCAATGGCTCTGATACAATCTGTCACACCCTCAATTCCGGGTCTGGAATCTATCACGGAGGGTTGGTGAACAAACCAGGATCACAGTCAATAGTTACTCGGAACGACTCTATATGCAACGTTAACATAACAAACCAAAGTTCAAACTTTGTAATACATGCGGAAGCGTTTAAACAAATAAAACAAACCCAAAATATAGAGATAAACAATTGTATCATTGTTTAAGCGTTAGGATGATGCTTGACCCGTGTAGTGCTCCTAACAGCAGTCCAGATTTAATGACCTGAGAATAGCATACTAAAAGTCAACACACGGTTGGTGAGTTCAAGAGTTTATGTTTAAACAAAACAGTTTAACAAAAGTGTGTATCAACCCAATGGTTGGTAAGTTCAAGAGTTTGAGTTAATCATAACAGTTTAACAAAAGTGTAATCAACCAATGGTTGATTAGTTCGAGCTTGCGTTTAAACATCCCAGTTTAACAATAGCGTGTATCAACCCAACGGTTGATCGTTTAAGAGTTTGCAGTTAAACATCCCAGTTTAACAATAGCGTGTATCAACCCAACGGTTGATCAGTTCAAGAGTTCACAGTTAAACATCCAGTTTAACAACAGCTATATTTAAGCATGTGCATGTAATGGCTAGCTAGCCCATTCACAAACGATATTAAATAGTGATTTCGACTGAAGCTGACTATGTTATGTTTGCCTCCAGCCACGACTCTCCATATCGTGACTAATGTTCATAGGACAAATTGCACCCGACTGACCTCGAGTCATACAGGTGGGGTCGTCACTCCCAGTAGTACTACCCAACTTTCCCCGCTATCCAATATTAACAATTCGAAAGTGTGAGGACTTTTATAATGATCAACAGCACTATCTTTAATATCATACACATCTTAACATATAATGAAAACGTTTGTAACATTACAGTATGCTATCTCCCCCAAAAGGTTTTAATAAAATGAACTTACTCAAAAGAGATTTGGTAAAATAGTGGGGCTTGAACTCACCCAAAAGAGATTTAATAAAACAGTGGGGCTTGAACTCACCTCGGTTCTCGTGTGAGTTGATAAGCTAGTAAATTCCTCCTAAGGAATTATAATTCACATAAGTAAATAAATACAAATTCATAACTAAATAAGTTAGATCTTTGAACCTGGTGTTCAATTGATCTAGGATTTGGTTCTCGGGAATTTGTTATAAACATTAAATCATTTAATTATTTTTTTTAATTCTTTAATAATTAAAGATTTGCATTTCATTATTTAATAATAATTTTAACATATCATTATGTTAAAATGAATTTAGACATTATTTAAATATGTAGGTTGTATTTAATTAGTAAGATTTTATAATTAAATTTATAAAATCTAATGTGTATTTGTCTTATCAAATATGTAATGTTTACAAGTTTATTAATCTCTACCTTTATATATTTTATAAAAATATAACTTGAATATAATGATCGTAATAATTTATGAAATTATAAAAATATCTTTATAATTTCCATAATTATCATAATACAATATCCAACAATGAATTATAATTTAAATATTATTTAGAGTTCATTTTTATAAAAATGATTATTTATAACATTTATAAATAATATTTTATAAATATTATTAAGATGTTTTGGTAGAATAAATTTACAGAAAATGATTATATACTTTCCAAAATAACCAAAGTTTATAAAAAATTATTTTATAATTTTTCAGAATTTTCTGTATTTTAAAAGTCTTAAAAAGCTATTTAAAAAAAAAATGTTGGGGCCGGGTTCGAACCCGCGACCCCGGTTCCATTCACACGCACAAACCAATGAGCCAAAGGCTCACTGCGTTTAAAAGCCGGTTCAAATTTGTTTTAATTGATTTCCCAGTTTCCCCAAATCACCGAAGAACCTAGGTCATCAATCGATCAATTGATTCTCAATTCGATACTGTAATCGATTCAAACATAGGGCTTTTATCCCTATAGAAATCGAGCATATAGGTAGTATTAATTACCTGTTTTGAAGTTCGAAGAAGGGTATTCGATGGTTGCAGGTTCGCGACAGGGGTGACAATTGATGTGATTCTGTGTGTTGTTTTAGGTACAGTTGAGCTCGAAGGAGGGTTTAAATAGTTAAACGATTGTTAGTGCTCATTTAATTTAATCTTAGTGGCGTTTTAGTGGTCGATTTGGGTGGGTGGTCGGCCGAAAAAATTAGGTTCAGTGGATGATCCGCCACAACCGATTCAATTATTCAAATTGGGGTGGGGTCGAGTTCGAATCACCACTCGAAAATGTCGGGTGATTTATTGAATTAAATCCGTGTATTTTGGCGTGTCGAACCTCGCCGGAGGTTGCCGGAATTCTTGGCCGGAGATGGGGAATCGACGGGCGGGGGTTGGGTTTTCAAAAAATTGCAGATGGTCCCTGTAGTTTGATGCTTTATCATTTCGATTTAAAACCTTTTTAAAATAGTTTCAGAATTCAAAACTAACCCTGGACTTATTAAATTAAGTTTAATAATTTTTATTAATTATTTTTATTAATAATATCATTATTATTATTATGTTATATTGTTATCATTATTAATATTATTATTTTAATAATATCATTTGTTATTATTATTAGGTATTATTTTATATTATTAACATATCATTAAATAATAATAAAAAATAAAAAAAAACTATAAATTCACATAAAATTTTATTAAATCATGAAAATTTTCGGTGTTGTCAATCCTTCGAAATAAATGGTACGCTTATTCTGGTACTTACAAGAGAGCAAATGTAGATTTTGACTGAAGATGTTTCACCGAGCCTAGGGGGAGATTGTAGAATACTACATAAGGCTCGGCAAAACAACAAACTCAGAAACTAAAGATGACAAGCGAAAGACAGATTCACGCGAGATGAAGTACTCACGCGAAAAGGACATCCACGCGAAAGGATGAGCCGCGCGACAAGTCTGTCGCGTGAGAACTGTTTGTTTAGTATAAATAGTTTAGTTTTCATTTTGTAATTAAGCTTTTGATCATATTCACTCCTATACTGTGTGTTTTTTGCACAAGACCTGTAATAGGTTGTTTTTGTTCAATACAATATCAATTCGATTCTTATTTCATTCCAATCATGTCTACATTCCGCATTCACATGATTGAGATCGTGATTTGATTGTTTCTGGGAGAATTCCACGGTTTTACAATTGGTATCAGAGCAACCAATTTCAAATGATGAACAACCAAAAAGATAAACAACCAATTATCAAATGAGGCAAAGATTCGAGAGACTGTGCAGAATGTTAAACCAAAAAGTCAATCTGACTTTGGTTTTTATGACAATGTCCATAATTGTCATCCACAGTTTGTTTTCCACACACAACAAAGGAAATGTTATCAGTGTGGAAACTTAAATCATTTAGCAAATAATTGTCCTATTCGACAAAAATCATTAAGCAAACAACGATTTCATAATTCTATTGCTCATAATAGAAAATGTTTTTCACTCAAGGAAAATTTGCAAAACATTGATCATTTAATCATTGACAATCAACTTAACCAGTGTTGAAAGCTTTTGGTATTATTTTGATCTTCGTATAATTAAATCATTTAATTATTTTGTTAATTCTTTAATAATTAAAGATTTGCATTTCATAATGATTTAACATATCATTATGTTAAAATAAATTTTAAACATTATTTAAATATGTAAGTTGGTATTTAATTTAGTAAGATTTTATAATTTAATTTATAAAATCTAACTTGTGTTTATCATGTTTAAAACACAAATAGGGTACTTTAATATTTTATAATTTAATTTATAAAATCTAATAGTAAGATTTACAAATAGACATAAATTATCTAGACATTATATTTATGCTAATGTTATTATAATTGAACATAGATTATGTATAAATAATAAATAATAACATATTATTAAATTATAACATATTTACATGATAAAATATATATAATTATCTAATTATTAATTAAGTTATCCATAATTACAGATGATATAATGTTCAATAATAAATTAATAATTTAAATTATTATTTAGAGTCTATTTATAAAAATGACTATTCATAATATATTATAAAAATTATTAAAGTGTGTTTTTAAATAAATAAATTTTATAGAAAATTAATTTGGTACTTTAAAATAAAGGAAGTTTTTAAAACTTCTTTTTATAATTTTTGGAAATTTTTGTATATTTTTAAATGTTGAAAAAGAGCATTAAAAAAATAATGGGAGGTGCACGAGTTTGAACCCGTGACCTCCTTCCCACAATCCCACGCCCAAACCAGTGAACCAAAGGCATACAGCCGCACAAGGAATCGCCCCAAATCCTTTTAAACACAACCCGATTGAATAACCCCAAATCCAAGAACCCTAATTCTGAAATCGATCAAATTGAACATCGATTCGAATTTGTTAATGGAATTAAGCATAGGGCTTTTGTTCCCAAAGTGAAACCGAGTATGTAGATGTCTTCAATTACCTGTTTTGAGTTCGAATTGATGCAGAACGCACCAAGAACAGGTCGATGTTTGTCTTAAATCCAAACGATGATTAAACGTAGATGAAAGTGAAATTAACTTCGTAGACAGCTTATAAGGATGATTATATATAAAAGCCCTCTATCAATTTCTAATGAAATCGACCAGAAGGTGGTGCTCGACTAAGTTGCAGGTCGAGGAAGACGATGGTGATCGATGGGTGTGATTTGTTGTGTTTCAGTGAAATTATACTCATTGGTAGTTTATAAACAATCAAATGACTGTTAGTGCGCAATCAATTCGAGTATTATTTATTGTTCAGTGCGTGATTATAGTGGGTGTCGGCCGAACTTTCGGTCGAAGTGGGAATCCCATTAAACCGATTCAATTATTCAAATTCCAGTGGCCCACGAGTTCGTGGCATTCACGCAAAGATGTCGGGAGCTTTTGTTTGATCAAAAACCGTGTAAATTTGGCGTTTTGGGGGTCGCCGGAGGTCCGCCGGAGAGGTGGCCGGAGAGGTGGCCGGAGAGGTGATCGGGCGGGCGGTTTGGGATTTTAATAAAATTACACAATTGGTCCCTGGGGTTTACAACAGTTATTATTTCATGTTAGAAGTTTTTATTTTAAGTTTTTAAATTACAAGAATGTCCCCTGGACTTATAAATCAAATTTATTTGTAAAATTTGTTTATTTCCCTAATAATCTTTACAAATTATTATTAACAATATTATTATTATAATTATTATTTACATTATTATTATTAATATTATTATTATAATTATTGAAGTTTTTGAAATTAACCTCAACGTATTTAAAATTAATTGTTCATTAAATTAACTTTTAATTAAATTCGAGATGTTACAATCTAACTCGAAATTTTCCGGATTGTCACATTGTAGACCAAAAGAAAGAAGAAGAAGAAGAAAAAGCATAGTTCTTCGGTTCTAGAGAGAGAAACTAGCTAATCCTGGCCTAGGTGAGTAAATTTTGCATAAATGGTTTGGTTTACTTGATGTTCGACCATGAAACTGAGTTTTCATGTTTCCATGTGTTTATATGTGTTTGGGGTAAGTGTTCTTGGTGTTTTAGGTGTTAGAACTTTGTGAAAGCTTGAATTCGAAGAAGTTGTTTCAAGGACTGTACAAGGTGAGTTTCTAGCCCCCGGCCTTTACTTGTTTTAAACGTTTTTGGGGCTGAAAATGCATGTAAAACATTTTTACAGAAAGATATGTATGTAACCGTATGTATATGTGTATGTGTTTGATGTTTTAGGATTGTTAATGCTTTGTTGATGTTTAGAATGGTAGTAACAAGCTTAGAAGAGACTAAGATAATGTTTGGGACTGAAAAATAATTTAGAAACATGTATGTAGGTGGCCATGCACCCAAACAGGGCCCATGTGCCTGATAACTGCCTTAGAAAAACTTTAAGTGGGGGTCATGCGCCCAAATAGCGTTCATGCGCCCAAAATATGGTCCGAAAATGCTAAGTATGGGCTCATGTGCCCAAACAGTACCCTCATGCGCTTGAACAGTAGTTCATACGCCTAAGTGTTAGACTCAGACGCCTAAGTATACCCCATGCGCTCAAATAGTGCCCATGCGCCCGAAGTGGCTCATGCGCCCGAAGTGGCTCATGCGCCTAAGTGTTGAAACGCCTAAGTAAGCCCATGCGCCTGCATAGTTGAAAAACGCCTAAATAGGCCTCATGCGCTGCATAGTGCTAAAACGTCCAACACCTAGAAAATTTTTCTGAAAATCTGGGATGAACAGGATTATTAGGGTTTGACCCTAGGTTGACCTAAGAATTATAATTGTTTATATTATGCATGTTTATGGCTTGTTCTTATGTTCCATATTACTTATTATGGTGTGTCTTTATGTGGTGTGTGTTATGATCATAAACGTAAAGTATAATCATTAATAAAAAGTGAAAGATTAATGATGAAGAAATGTGGAACATAAAAGAATGAATGAAAGTCTTGCAAGCAAATAAATGGAGGTGCACGACCATGTTGTCGTTAGCTCAATTGTGTGTGTTTTAGCTAACCCGAGGGATGCACACAGGGTCAATCATTGAGATTGACAGGGACCCTTGTAGCATACCCTAAGTGACTGGGTCAACTTCATGCACAACGTTCCTGGTCTATTTATAGATCACAGACCCAACATCAGCTTCGTGCACAATGTTCGGGGTATTGCACATTGGTTCGAATGAAAGTGAAAGATAATGAAAAGAGTATGAAACCAAAGAATGCGTATAGGCCTGTAAATGAACCGAACGTTCATGAACTGTTCATGAATGTTCGGCTGGAAGTTCGTTTATGTTCGTTTATTTAGGAAATGAACGAACATGAACAAAAAATTCGTGTTCGTTTAATTAAACGAACAAACATGAACACATGCTTTGTTCGTTCATTTACGTTCATGAATATTCGTTTATGTTCATTCATTTACGTTCGTTTATGTTTGTTTATTTATGTTCTTTTATTTATATATATTAACATATTAATAAAAGAGTATTATGTGTTAACATTTAAAACATAAGTGTATTAAGTTATACTAGAAACGTATAAGTTTAGTAAGATTTAATTTCCACTAATACACCTAAAAATTCCAAAATGACCATTTAAGTTTTTTTTTGTTCAGTTTTGTTTGTTTATTATGGTTCATTTATGTTCGTTATTATTATTCATTTTTGTTCGTTTATGTTCGGGAACTGTTCATTTAGCTTCTTAACGAACAAACATGAACGAACACGAACATTTTTATTTTCTTAATGAACGAACATGAACAAAAAAACGTGTTCGTGTTGTGTTCGTGTTCGTATTCGGTAAAAGTTAAATGAACGAACACGAACATGCTGATGTTCGTGTTCGTTCGGTTCATTTACAGGCCTAAATGCGTACGATAATGAATGAAGTTATACCTTGTTGTATGTATGATGAATGCTCACATACAAAAGTAAGGAAAGTATTTTATTGTAAAAGAGTATTTTTATATATAAGCTATACAAGGTATTTTAACGCTTTAAAAACTAGAACTCACTCAGCAATGCTGACTTTTATGTATTTTTAGTTGGCAGGTAATTTGCTGAGGATGGCACACGGGGAGGCTACTCGGCGGGGCAAGACTGACAGCCATTCATGCATAATATTATTGTTGTTATGTAATGCAATGTAAACGATGCTTTTGTAACTTAAACAATATTGTATTGCTTAACAACAGTAATTATCAATAAAACAAATAGTTTTTGTTAACTTACTTTTGCTGCTTATCTTATAAATTGTGTAATGATTTTAAATATATGTGCTATGAATGTTCAACTGTAAGCGTTTCGGGAATGAGGCCTTACACAAAAGACCATATCTTCCAAAGACAAAGATGAAGTCTTCCAAAGCATCAAAGGAAAAATTCTTCTGAATGCAAACACTAATTTCTTTCGAATACAAAGAAGACAAGCTTTCTTTGAACTAGCTTTTGACAAATCTGAACCACTTTTTGCTGCCAACTCTGAATACTCACCGAGTTGGTGAAAGTTCTATACTTTTGTCAAACTATAGATTAAGGTCTTTTGTCTGTAACTTTCTATTTTTATACTTTTATCCTTTTTGTGATATATTAAGATGTTAGCTGTGGCATGTCATATTCACAAGTCAAAAGATAATCTGTCTTTTGACTATACATTGATCTTGCTATCTAGATTAGTATTTCCAGCTAGCTTTCAAAGTATGGATGGTTGTAGGATATATTATAAAGTGTCTCAAATACTTGTCTTTATATATATGCTTTCTTGTAAAACAAATTGAGAGAAATATACATCATTCTTGGGGACCAATATTATCTTGTTCTTGTGCTTGTTCTTGTTATGTCTTATTATTTGTGTTCTTAGTATCATAATCATAATCCGGTTACCTATTTGATCTTTTAAGTGTTCTAAGTCTCACCTCATTGTGAAACTGTTGCATTGACCCCTTCTAACCGGTCCTGCAATTGGTATCGGAGAATTTTAGGCTCTTGATTGTAAGATCTCACCATCATAAATCCCTTTAGTTTCACAAAACACTTAATAACTTAAATGGCAGCTCTTACCAATTCTGATATGGAAACCGGTACCATTATAAAAATCTCCATTGACCACTCCTGATAACTTTGATACTTGGTGTCAAAGAATAGAAGGCTTCATCAAGTCTCAAGACAGTAGGATGTGGTGATCCCTTGTCTCAGAACCTCATTTACCATGCACCACTTTAGTTGATGCTAGTGGTGGTATGATTCCAAAGGAAGTGGCTGACTACTCAGAGGAAGACTGGAAGAAAATTGATGTAGATCAGAAGGCCATGATCGCTCTTCAAACTACTCTTCCTAACTCTATCTATAGAGGCTTCAAGAAATGCAAGACTGCATAGCAACTTTGGGATGCACTGAAGCTTATTTATAAGGGGTCTAATGAAGCAAAAGAAATAAGAAATAACTCTTGAAGCAGTAGTTTAAGAAATTCACCTACAAGATAGGTGAACCATGACTCAACAATATATCAGGTATGTTGAGATTATGGATACTCTAATGGATGTTGGAGTAAATCTTAGAATAGGGACATTGTAAGGAAGTTTATGTCCTTCTTCCTAGACAATGGACACATTATTGTGTGGTCATTAAGAGAACTAAAAACCTCAAAACCTTAAAACCCTTACTCTCATAAAGTTGTATGGTATCCTCAGTGGATACCAGATGGAGATGAACATGCATAATCCATCTACCAACTTTTCCAACAATCAGCAGAGTTCAGCCCTTCATCTGCTGCCCTGAAAACTCATAACAGGGTCCTTTCATCACCTTCCGGAGACACCATAGGAGTGCTACATCCAAGGAAGCCCATTCCAATAGACAAGCTCTTCTCAAGCCTTTATGTCTGCTGATAAAAGCAGTATAGCTCTCTCTTCACTTTTAAAGACTTGAACAGTATCCATCTAGATGATCTGGAATACATGAAGATAGTTCAGCAAATGGCTCTTCTCACTCACAAGGCCAAGAAGTTCTATAAGAGGACAGGTAGAAAGTTTCCCGGTAATACAAACAGTAGGAAGTTTGGACTGGATAAAAGTAATGTGAAGTGTGACAATTATAACCAAATGGGACACTTTGATAGGGAGTGCAAGGCACCAAGGACAAATGGTGGCCAAGCACAATCCAGACTAAACTACACTGAAGGAGCTCCAAAGACTGAGAAGTCCGAGCAGCAAGCTTCATTTACTGTTGAAAAAGGAGGCTTTGACTGGAGCTTTCATGTTAAAGATGTTTCTACAAACCAAGCACTGATGGCTGATCATGAAAAAGCCAAGGTATAAGAATATCTTTGTACTCCTGAATGTATTGCTAAAGTAAATAGATACAGGTTCTATAACTTGGAAATGAGATCTGACCTTAAGTCCTAGAATATCTTAAAAGCTGATTTTAAAAGAGCTGAAAATGATTATAAACTTATGATAAAAGATCTAGAAAAAATTTCAACTCTTAAACATAAGCACATAAATAATAGGACTCAAATTAAATAACTCATTACTAAATTAACTGAATGTCAGGCTGAGCTTGTGATTAGCACAGAAAGGGTAGAAAAATGTGTTCTTGAAGAAGAGACCTTTAAGATTATTATATCCTAAGCTTGCATGTAAAGATTTGTTATCAGAATAAGCATGGACTGGGATCTACTGAGATAGCTCCTCCATACACTTTACTGTCTGTTAGATCTCCAATGTGTGAAACTTGTCAAGATAAACTTCCTTTCATTGACCCCATTCAAGAAAAGGACGAAGATGAAGAGGAGATAGTGAAGGATGGATCTGAGGTGAGTGAATAGAATCATCCTAAAAAGGGTCACTATTCTCCTGAGAAGAGGAAAGAACCAGGGATGACCATGTCTAAAAGGAAGAACTTGATCAGGGCAGCCAATAGAAAGTCAAAGAAAGCCAAAAAATAAAGACCACCTTTAACTCAAAGCAAAAACAAGTATTTATCTCTACTGGATTTAAAGTGTTGAAGACTGAAGACTCAACTATGGACTCTAGTATGAGGAGTCCTAGTTCATGTTTAACTCATCCCTGTGAAGGAAAGAAGGCTAAACAAATATGTACCACTGTTGCACAGTCTGAACCATCAAGTTCCAAGGGCAAGCCTCACCCTAAGAAGCTTGCTGCATCATCTGTAAAAAGGAAGATGGAAGTGGAAAGTGATCAAGCTCAACCTTCTACTCAGAATAAGATTCTCAGAAGGAAGCCATCTCAATGCATCATGTCTGATAGTACTTCTTATCTTGCTAATGATTGTATCTATAATCCTAAAAGTACTGTCCACATGATCCAAAAGATAACTTATGAGAAAAAGAAGAAGACGATAGCTTTGGAAGGAAAATCTCTTCTTTCTAGAAGCTTCAAAGTGAAGAAGAAGACAAGTGAAAACTTGCCTTCGGAAGATAAATTGGTCTCGGTACTTAAGTCTGCTGCAGTGGATGCAAGATCTTCCGAAGGTCCAGTCTCCAAAACTTCCAAAGTCATCAAAACTTCTGAAGTATTGAAGGTCAAGTCTAGTATTCCAAAGATGGTGTGGAAGATAAAGGAAGACCATGTGACTAAAAGTTCTTCATCAACAATAGCAAACGATCCTCGGAGCTTGCATATAGGATCAATTAGTGTTGCATTGTCTTCAGTTCACTTTGACAAACCCAAGACCAACAAGGCTTGGGTTTCTGAATGTAACTATCTCTTTTTATGGAGGAATAACTAAAGACCAAAAGAAATGTATAGATCATTTACAGTGGTTGTTCCAGGCACATGACAGGTAATGGCTCTTTGTTTCAAAATTTTGATAAACTTGATGGAGGGCCACTTGTTTTTGGAGGAGGTTCAGGTGGTTACATTACTATAAAGTTGAGAAGGTAAATTTTGTCAAGGATCTTGGTTACATTCTACTAAGTGTATCCTAATTTTGTGATCAGAGCAACAGCATGCTCTTTACTAGGCATTAGTGCATTGTTCTAAAGTAGGGGTGGTCATTCCTCTAGAGCATATCCTGCTCAAATTCCCCAGGAAAAGGAACATGTACGAGATGGATTTGCAGGTAACATTCCCTTCAGGAGAAGTTTCTTACTTTCTATCTAAGGAAAACAATGCTGAGTCTTTCCTTTAGCATAAAAGAATATGCCATGTAAGCTTTATAAACATGAATAAATTAATTAAGAATGATTTGGTAACTGGAATGCCAAAGAAAGAGTTTACAAGTGATGACCATTGTGTAGCATGTCTGAAAGGAAAGCAACACAAAGTGTCTCATAGGCAAAAGGAAAGGAACTCCATTACTACACCCCTACACTTATTACATATGGATCTCTTTAGCACCACCAGTGTAATGAGTCTAGGAATGACCGCTTACTATTTGGTGATCGCAGATGATTTCACAAGATTCACTTGGGTCTTCTTCCTTAAAACTAAGGATGTGACTCCTAAAACCTTAAAGAACTTCATTCCAAAAATTGAGAATCAATGTGATCACAAGGTCAAAGCCATAAGATGTAATCAAGAAACTAAATTTAAGAACCAAATCCTTGATGTATTTTATGATTAAAAGGGTATTACAAGACAATATAATGCTTCCAGGACTCCTGAGCAAAATGGTGTTGCTAGAGGAGAAACTGGATACTTATTTAAGCTGCAAGAACCATGTTATCTGACTCTAAACTACCCATCACCTACTAAGCAGAGGTAGTTAACACTGCCTGTTATGTGCAAAATAGAGTTTTAGTAGTTAAGACTTATGGTAAGACTCATTATAAGTTATAGCACAAGAGGAGACCTTTCATTGGTTTTCTCATATCATTTGGATGTCCTTGCATCATTTTTAATACCAAAGATCAAGTAGCCAAATTTGTTGAGAAATCAGATGATAGACACTTCATTGGATACTCTTCCTAAGCTAAGGCTTATAAGTTATATAATCTTAGAACTAGAGTGGTTGAAAAGTCAGCCAATATGACCTTCAATGAGCATACTCCTAGTCTGAAAGGTTCTGGTATGATTGGTTGTTTGATCTTGATTTAGTTACCCACTATTTTAACAAATCTTATAAAGATGTTTCATGATCTAAAGCTAACTTATCAACAGGAGATCCTAACCCAAAATTTGAGCTGAAAAAACCAAGCAAGAAAATTACTTTAGCTCATGTGTTAACTAACCCTGCAGATGCAAATCCTATCAGTACAACCATGACAAATTAAGCTGATACATCTGAGGTGCCTAAAAATCCCATCAAAGAGGCACATAACTCAAATGAAGGAGTTTACAATATAGGATGGAATAGATGTGGTGATAGTGATAAGAATTTCTTGATGCTAATAACCACTTCATTAAATAAAACATCAATGATGTCACACACTTATTGGATCAATCTCCTCTTGATAAGTGTGCTGATGTAGTGGGTGACACTACATTACCAGACCTGAATTTCACAAATTTAGATTTGTCCAATCAACTTGTTGTGGTTCATCAACTAATAATCCACAAGTCACATCCCATCACAAACATCACTAGAGATGTTAAGACAGGGGTGAGAACAAGAGGACAAACCCATGACAAAAATGTTCGTCTATATTCTTGTTTTTGTCTCAGATTGAGCCCAAGAGAGTTGATAAAGCTTTGAAGGATGAAAGTTGGGTTGAAGTAATGCAGGAAGAGCTGCTTCAATTCAAAAGGCAGTGGTTTAGAACCTATGTCCTCTTCCTCAAGGGAAGACCACAATAGGTACCAAATGGTATTTAAGAATAAGAAGGATGATAGAGGACTTATCATCAAGAACAAGGCAAGACTAGTTGTTCAATGATACACGCAATAAGAGGGGATAGACTACACAGATGTTTTTGCTCCATTGGCAAGACTTGAAACTGTTAGAATATTCCTAGTTTTTGCAGCATCCAAGGATTTCAAGGTCTACCAACTTGATGTCAAGTGTGCTTTCTTATATAGGGTGATTGATGACGAAGTGTATGTCAAACAACCACCTTGCTTTATAGACCCAGATCATCCTGATTATGTTTGAAAGCTTGACAAAGCTTTTTATAGGTGCATCAAGCTATAAGAAAGTGGTATGAGACAGTATCTCAGTATCTCTACCTGAATGGCTACAAAAGGAGTACTATTGATGGAACACTCTTTATTAAAGGAACAAGAAATGACTTGATGCTGGTTCAAGTTTATATAGATGACATTATCTTTGAGTAACCTAATCTAAAGCTCCGTAAAGACTTTGAGAAGGTTATGAATAATAGATATGAAATGAGTGCCATGGGGAACTCAATTTCTTTCTAGAAATTCAAGTAAAGAAAGTTTACAATGGCATCTTCATAAATTAGTCAAAGTATGTACAAGACAAACTCAATAGATTCAACTTGACTGAATGTAAGATTGTAAAGACACCATAGCCATAAACCACTCTCTAGGGCCTGATCTTAAGGGGGAGTATGTAGATGAACATCTTCACAGGGTGATGATTGGGTCCCTTATGTATCTCACAGCCAGAAGGCCTGATATTATGTTTGCCACTTGTATTTGTGTAAGATATCAAACCAACCCTAAGATGTCACACCTAGTTGATGTTAAGAGAATTCTCAGATATCTCAAAGGTGCTTCAAAATTGAGCCTTTGGTATCGAAAGAATTCCGACTTCAATCTGTATGCTTATACAGATAGTGACTATGGTGGCTTCAATATGACTTCAAAGTTCATATCTAGGGGATGTTAATTTCTTGGTAGAAGGATAGTCTTTTGGATATACAAGAAGCAATCATGCGTAGTTGTATCAACTGCTAAAGCTAAATACATTGTTACTACTAGCTGTTGTGCTCAAGTGCTTTGGATTTAGAATCAGATGCTGGACTATCGATTCAACTTCGAAGAGACTCCCATCCATATAGATAACAACAGTGCTATCTTTATTACAGAGAATCATGTGCAACGCTGAAGGACAAAACACATCAACATCAGGTATCGTTTGATTAGAGATAATTTTGAAAAGAGATTGATAAAACTAGTCAAAGTTAACATAAATAAACAATATGTTGATATGTTCACAAAAGTTTTGGATGAGCAAATATTTAAGTATCTTGTATCAACTATTGGGATAATTAACTTTGAGTAGATTTTCTTAAACTAAACATAAGATTTTTTTTAAATATGTGAGTTCTAAGTTGTCTATATCATCACCTACATAAGCCTAGTTTACTTTGGATGAAAATTTTTAAAATGATATTCCTTATAATTTTAGAAATTTAAGATATATTTTCTCATGGAAGACATTAAGTTGTATTCGAAAAAACATTACGTCTTCAAATCGAAGTTTTATTCATAAGAGAATAAATCTTCTGAGGCTTAAATATGCTTTTAAGTACTTATAAGACATTTACCTTTGAAAGAAATTCTAATATATCTTCCGAAGCTTAAATATGCTTATACATACTTATATGTTTTTGAAGAACAATTGTTTTCCAAAAGCTATTAAGTCTCGGAAGCTTTATTCTCTTATAAATAATTTTTTTTAATTATAGTCTCTTTCGAAACCAAATATATCTCTAAAATAAAAATACTTTAAGTATTTTTATTCTGAATCCAATTTTCATTAAGCTAAAGAATATCTTCCAAAGTCAATTTGACTTCAGAAGCTTTTATCAAAACTTCCGAAAACAAAGTACCTATGGAAGATTTTCGGCTTCCAAAAAACTACCTTTTTGGGCGCTTTTTTAGAGGTGGGACCGACATCCGGATTTCAAAGTTTATCATTTTGCATTAACTTTGTCTCAAATCTAGTTCATATAAATATACCTTTAACAGTTCCCTCTCTTTCACTTTCTTCTTTATCTGCAAAAGTTCTTAACTTAAATTCACTCATAAACTGCCTTTGTTCTTACCGTTCTTCATCACAAAGCTACTCAATAATGGCCAACCTTAATCCATGAAACCAACCCAGTTTCTCCATGCAGTTACACAGGTAACATAATCAGATTGCTCTGTTAACATCTGAGAAAGATCCTGGTTACTCAGATGTCTGCTGTTTCTTGGCTCTGTCCAAGTACCTAACCGCCCTCACCATAGATCCTCCATTGTTTAAAGACCAGCTTTTAAACTTTTGGAGGAAAATTTTCACCATAGATGTCTACCAAAGGTCATCATAGATGGTAACAAGACATTGCCTGCCACAGTGCAGGGAAGGACAATTTTCATCACTCCAGTCACCATCAATAACTAAGGGTGGATAATGAAAAAAGAGAGTTATCCTTCCCAAAATCTGATGTGAATAACTCGTTCAAACATATGGGCTATGAAGGTGATTACTCTGTAAACCTTCAAGAAAGGAAAGGTCTCCTCCTAATAGGAATACCTCCTGCCATGTAATCATCCACTCCCTATCCAGCAAGCATGGTAGATGGGATCAAATTCCTAAGTACCTTTCCTACATAGTCCATATAATGGTTCAAGGGGTCAAGTTCAGGTACTCTTAATTTTTATATACAAATCTGCTTACAAACTTGGACTCCTTAAAATGGGCTCACAGTTAAGGGGAACAGGTAACATTCTTAAAATGGGACAGATGAAGCCTGACATCTTTAAAACAATGAGAAAGCCTATTGTGGTCTTCTTAGGGGTAGAAACAACCCTGGTTTTAAAAATGTTAGAGCTCATTGCTCAATGTGACAACTTGGCAAGATAAGCCAATGTTGAACCACACCTTCTACATCTACACAACCCACATAGCCTCAAATAACCCTCACCTACTCAAGAAGATCCAAACGAACCTCTGCACAAACAACTCAGGTTGTGCAGACCCCCATATACTCACTCACACAGGAGGAAGTGGACACTAGAGCGTCCACTTCTCCTAAATAGCAAATCACTCCCATTACTTCTTTGATCAGTGCTGAGGTTCCTTATGCTCAGCCTGATTAGCTCATAACACTAGCCTTAACCCTTCACTTAGAGTCTCAAAACTTTAGTGAATAACCTTCTAGGGAAAGCTACCATCCCAAGTCTCTAGACCTCAATCAACCAATCCCAAACCTTGAATTCTATGTTAATAAGGATATGAGATTTAGTGACCATGAGTCACTTTTCTCCACCCCTACTCAAAGAGAGATGAGTGCTCCTGGATCACCCATATCTAGCCCACATCATCCACCCCCAACTGAAGTGGATATCCCTAAACATATTAGGAGATCCATATGGATGAGGCTCATAATTTTTCAACTGATTACATTATTAAGACATCAACCATGGCAACCCAATCCATTGACACTTCAAGTGAAGCTGTCATGGTGCAGGGGAAATCCAGCAGCCAAGAATTCAATGCTGGTGATAAGGAAGAAGACTTTGGTCCTATACTCTCATCCCCCATGATTCTTTTGATAAAGATGAGGGGAGTCTGCAACTAAAAGTGCACAAATTGACCAAAACATGCACTTATTTAATTTCAAAGGTCAGTCACTTGTAATCTCAGGTGACTACCTTACAAAAGAGGGTAAATGACCAGCAACTTGAGATCACCGATCTTAAGAGCAAGCTAGCTGAGAGACTCCTTAAGAGAACTCAAACAAGGCCAAGAGAACCTATGGATGTAGTGGACCTAACCCTTAGCTCCCCTATACAAGAGGGTGATGCTACCAAAAGGGGGAGAAAGTCCTACCTGTAATTATAGAACCTGGTAGTTCCTCCCAGAGTATGGGCATTGTGATTCACCACCATCACTTGCACTTGTCCATACTCAGCAACCTACTTGAGTCTACATTGATGTGTACTCACTCATTCAAAGCTTGTTTGATGAGGTGTTCCAAGGGCTATCTCTACCCCATCCTACTTTGCTGAGAATGAGCTAATAGGATAGAGGTATGATGCTGATATGAGAGCTTGATACTCCTTAGACTTCAGGGGCAGCAAGAAGTTTTTAACTTTCAGACCCTGAAATACTATGGAAGTCTTCCTCTAGTTCACATGCCATTTTCCAACCCAAGTCAAAACAGGCATGTTGACAGATTAGCTCAGAGGATTCAAGATAGGGTAGTTGAAGAGTTCAGACTGAGAACTTTCCTATAAAGATAGAGACTAGCAGGCAATGTTATGGTCAACTTGATGATGAAGTGGACTATAAGATTAGCTTTGAAGGGGAAACATTGGCTAAAGGCCCAGTAATAGAACTTGTGAACCTTGAGACAGGAATTGCTTCAACGCCCATTTCCCTTAGTGAGGCACCAACTGGTGAAGGTGTCTCATAACCTCTATCTAGCCAAAGCTCAAGTGTTGCACCAAGCAATAAACACCAAATCTCTCTCCACCCTGAATTACCTAAGCATGTGAGTGACAAAGGGAAAAAGAAGTGGACTCCTGAGAGATTAAGGAGGAGGAAAGAGAGAGGAAGAGAAAGCTAAGGGGAAAGAGTTCTATAAGGACCTCAGGCTTTATGGAAGCCGTAATCAGGGTTTCCCCCAGGCCAAACACTTAAGATGATGAGTTAAAGGCAGCCAGATTGAACTACTGGAGGACTAGAAACTACAATGTAGATGAACTCATCTCTCTTTGTTAGAAGAGTTTAATGAACTGGCTGACAGTGAGTTGTCAAATGAGAGAAAGAAGGCTGAGGATACAGAATTGCTCCTCAAAATCAAAGAAGAAAGGAGGATAAAGAGAATCTACAAACAAGTTATTACTCTCTCCCTAGTTCAAGAAAGCCTTAAGAAAGAGGCTATGACAACTGAGCAACAACCTCAGGTAGACAGGGAACAAGATAGATAGAATGCGATAACCTACCTGAGTGTCATAGGCCTCTATCAGGCAGCAACACTTCTTCCCTTGTCCTATGAATACATTGAAATTAAATAGATCAAGCAACTTGAGCAACAAGTGATGGAAGAGCAAAACGCTGATAAGAGGAAGATGAGGGAAGCTGCAAAGTCAAGGGCCACCATAAAATCAAACTTGAAGAAATCTATTGGTAAGCTTCTTGAAACTGTATGAATTCTTTGGAAGGAGAATTGGTCCAATGTCTCTATCCACCATGGATAAGCACATTAGAGTGATCAAGCAGAAGATTAAAAAAGGTGAGCTTGTTGACTTGCATTCTACATCAAGTCAGACTGCACCTGAAGTTAAGGTCAAGGTTGAACCATAAGAGACAACATAAACTGGACCTAATGCTGGATCACAGCCAAATTCATCTTCTAATCCACAACAGAGTCCTGGCCTTTCTCCATATGAACCTGTGAAGAAAAAGGACCTAACTGAGGAAGACATACAAGAACAATCTGGTGCTTAAGGTCAACCTTCTCAGTTAAAGCACAAAAGGAGGAAAAAGATGACCATAAAAAGTGATAAGAAGAAGAAGAAGTTCAAGGCATCCACCTTTACACCTCAGGATGAGCCAGAACATCCTAAGATTGCTTAAGAAGAGGCTGCTCATCAAAGTCCAACTAACATAGAGTCTATTGTAGTTGAGAGACTCATCCTGTTCTGGACATTTGCTACTAATCCAGACAGATTATGTGTCATTAGAGATCAAGGAGGTCAAGACATCTACTTCTAGAAAAACATTCTTGACCTTCCTCTACATGATCTCTATGACATGAGGATATATTATGAGTGTCTGAGGAATCCTAACCAAATGATGAAAAAGGAATGGTCTTCATCCTGATGAGGACTATTAACAGATGAAGATCAAGGCTCAACGATCTCTTCTGTTTTGGTAGCAAGGGGGAGTTTGTAAGGATTATACTTAAAGTCTGATACAACCAAAGAGCTCTCAGCATGCATGCATGAAGTACAAGGAAGTTACTTAGGAAGATTTTATATAACTCAGTGAATTATGCTAAGTATAAAATCTTCCTAAGCCAAAAGACTATATCTTCCAAAGCCAAAGATAAAGACTTCTGAAGCTTCAAAGGCAAAGTTTTTCAAAGCCAAAGACTGATTTCTTCCAAAGACAGAGAAGACATGCTTTCTCTGAACTACCTTTTGACAAAAGCTGAATCACTTTTCACTGTCATCTCTGATGACTCATCAACTTAGATGAGTTGGTGAAAAGTTCATACTTTTATCAAACTATAGATTAAGATCTTTTGTTTGTAACTTTCTACTTTCGTACTTTTATCCTTTTTGTAATATATTAGGATGTGAGTTATGGGATGTTATAGACACAAGTCAAAAGGCAATTTGCCTTATGACTATACATTGATCTTGTTTTCTAGATTAGTGTTTCCAGCTGTCTTTCAAAGTATGGCCGACTGTATGATGTAGTATAAAGTATCTCAAGTACTTGTCTTTATATGCATGCTTTGTAACACTTGTAAAAAAATTAAGAGCAATATATATCATTTTTGAAAATCAATATTATCTTGTTCTTGTTCTGTCTCATTACTTGTGTTTTACTATCATCATCATAAACCCGGTTCCCTATTTGATCTGTTAAGTATTCTAAGTCTCTCCTTATTGTGAAATTACTGCATTGACCCCTTCTAACCGGTTCTGTAATTATAAAAACATTTAATGGTGGAATAACATTGTTATATATCTCTAGTATGTAAAACATAATAATAAATTAACGACTAATTAAGCTAATACATTAAAAACAATAACAAAATAATATAATGTCCCATCGTGTTTTATTATAATTATTATGTTATCTTAAACACTATAAGTATTTAAAAAAATATAGATGAAATAACATTATTGTATACTTATATTTGTAAAACAAATGATAGGTAACAACAGCTTTATATAATCAATAGAAAACAATGACAAGAATAATACATTGTGTTATTTTTAACATTATGAGTTTTAAAAAATATATTGTTGAACATATATCATTATCTACTTTTGATTGTAAAACAAAATGATAAGTAACAAATTTATATAATCTATAGAAAAAATAAAAAAATAATACAAAATGATCAAAAATGTAAAATACAATTATGAATTCATATAACAAATGATGGAATGCATATGACACCATGAACTGATATTTGACATAACGAATGTATAAGATACAATGAGCTAACGAATTTGACACAATGACCAAACTGTCCATATTTTTAAAACAATAAAATGATACGTATTAAGCACACAATCATTATTCAGCTTTTTAGATGAAATACCTTTTTACTATAACATTACTCTTATAATTATTACTCTTATTACTATAGTTATTATTATTATTATCATCATAATAAACTCTGCCAATAAAAACCCACAAATAAAGAAATTTATATTGCCAAGTGCCAACATAGAACGCCCAACAGAGAGAAAATACACGAATCAGTCAATCTCACACCCATGGATTAAATAACAACAAACCCCCAAAGAAACAAACAGTAGCCGGCAACGGTCAACACTACAAGCGACACTTTTGACACTCTTAATCAATGGGGGAACTAGGTTATAGAGAAAAAGGTTATGTGACACTATATCTTTTTTATATTTGTGTAGAACGTATAATACAAGAATTTCAAATGACATCAATATGCTTTTACAATTGACACCATTGTTTTATAGAACTATGATCTCATCATTATTGAAAAATATAAACTTACAAGAACATATTTAAATAGAGATCCATGTCAATCAGATAGTTATAATTTTTCACAATAATTTTTCATGATATTTTAGTTGAGATTCATGTCAATCAAATGCAAAGTTTCTTCGTCCAGAATTGGTTAGAGTATAATAAAACAAACAAATAACGTCTATTGATTGATTTGTTACTTATTCAAGATAACTAGTAAAAATGATGAGTCTGTGACCGAGGACTTTTAATGATTGAAACAAAATAAATTGATTTAGTAGTCACGTTGGTGAAAGAATTAGTTCTCACAACAAGACATTTATAAAATGTGTTAACTTAAAAAGGAAAAATCAATCTGTATGTATGACATTTATGAAATAAGCTATTCTTATATTTTGTTATATATCTCATTGTATCTTATAAAATAACTGGAAACATAAATAAAAATTTAGGACAGTCTTAATCTGTGAACCTCTTCCACTTCGTCAATTATGTAATTCATTATTATTATCATCTATATATTAAAATCACCTACGGAACTCAATTGCATATGTACTGTTTATAAGGAATTCAATGTTGTGCAGTTTAACTTTGTGTGGCATATTTGACCAAATCTCCCACCAAACACTAAAGAATCAAAGGCAGCTGGCCAGTTTATTATTTTCAAACTCTTTAATGATTTTTCATTAAATGTACCATAATATCTTGGTGACAGAGTCTTTAGTTTGTTGTATGTTCAAAGGATGTGGTTTTTTTATTCAAAAATATAATATAATTATAGTGAAATTCAATTTGTATATTAGTGATGGCAACTTGCTGTTTTGGACTTGTATAAAGCCCCCATAGTGGTTCAAAGAATTTCATAGTTTACATTGTGGGGGATAATCTTCGTTGTTTCATCGTCTAACTAACCAAGACTTCTTAATCACATTGTTCTTGGTTAACTCGGTCTCGAGGTATGTGTTTTACTCCTAAATATATCTCTCATCATAAAACATTCATGTATCTCTATCCGCGTTCATTTGGTTCTCAAATTGTATTAAGAGATGCAACGTTTATAATGAAATGATCGATTTGTTGATGAATTCGGATAAATTGGGCTCGTCAAAAGTAAAAGTCTTATATATATTTGGCTCATCAAAAATATTAAAAAATTTGACCTTTTGTATAATTGACTCATCAAAATTAAACTTATACAAGATATATAGACCTTCGGATGTCAATGAAAAAAAGGTGATATTTTGTAATATTGCCTACAAAATAATAATAAGTGCATATTGTTAAATTTTGTACAAAATATTTTCATTCAATTGGTGAATTAATTACTTTTTATTTATCACGTTATTAGTTGTGCATGAATCATTGACGACAATTAATATATGTTGAATCCAGTTATCTACGTTGCGTACACAGATATTAAGCATACATATCCATTAATGAGCTAAACTATGTACTTTAAGTAGAAACTACCACTATTATGAAGCAAGTTGATCACACATTTATTAAATTGTTTTTTGGGGATACAAAATCTTTAACTTTTGATATATCTTAACTACAGTTATAAAATTGGATTGTTATTATTGATTTTTCATTCCAAATTTAACTTATAGTAACTTATAAAAAGAGTTGGTAAATTGTTATCAAGCTCAACAATTGTTTAATTCATGTCATTATGTTATAACCACATATAAAAAACTTCACTAACAATTAAATAACTGATGCTGAATGATTTTTATTAATAAAACATTTGAGTAATTTTCACGGGATCACATTGGTACTTGATTAGTGTTAATTAGCCTCTGATAAGATTGTACTTAGATTGAATATATGGCTAGATAATGGTAAGGAAACGAGACAAGCTGCTCGTGAGCTAGTCGAGGTTGAATCTAAAGCTCGAAACGAGACAAGCTTTATCGAGCCCAAGCCTAAAAAAACTTATTTTATTATCGAGTACGAGCTCGAGCCAGCTTGCAAGCCTAAACGAGTTTTTTATGTATATACTTTTTGTTTAATTTATTAGAAATATTTATATAAATAAATTTTATTTTATTACATTATGAAAAAAATAATATAATAGGTATAATGTTATATATAAAATATATAATTATAAATACATATATATAACTAAATATAAGAATATTATAAAAATAAAAAATAAATAATAAACGAGCCGAGTTTGGAGCTTGAAAGACACTTGATGAGCCGAGCTCGAGATTTAAAAATAAAGCTCGAAATTAGCCGAGCCCAAGCTCAAGCTCTATTAAGCCAAAACAAACCAAGCTCGAGCCTATACGAGTTTGGGCTCGGCTCGGCTTGTTTGCACGAGTAATATATATTGTGATTAATTAATATATACATGTGTGTGACGGGTTTTGAATCTGGCCAATTAAACGTATAAGAAGTAGGAACCATTTTATTCAGCCATGACCCATCATTTATTGATGAATAAACTACTTGTTAGATCATCAATAAAATCTGAATGGTGTATTCAATAATAAGTTCTTGTATATTAGTAAATAAAAATAGCATTCATCAATATCTAGTCCTTCACACTATACATACGTACATACATAAATAGATTTATTTGAGTAAAAACACTAATTTTAAGTCTATTTATTTTTATTTACTAATGAATATATATGATATTCTAATCTAATTAGTATACAAACAGTTGATCTCCATAGTATATAATATATTACAAGGTAGATAATAAAATAATTTATAATTGCTCTTAAATATTCATTAACATATATAATTTGTACTTTACATATAAAAATATTTAGATTTACACAAGTAATTAATAGCAGTATTTCAGGAAGGAGAAGCATGGCATCTCAAGCCATGGGATCACTTTGCAAACCAACTTCTCTTTTGTTTTCCGGAGTGGTGAAGTCCTCTTCTTCCCTTCCCACAGGTACTTTTAGTTTTCACTTATTTTTTAACGGCTAATTGGATCAGTGATGGGCTACACTAGCCCACCCGATCATCTTTATTACTTCACAAAGGAAAACTCAGTACTTTCAGTTTTGACTTAATTCTACTTGTTGCATATATCTTTCTTTAATTATGTGTTATTTTCAGGAATATACTCTTAATTTCTTTTATTATAATAAATTTTACCTTTATTGAAATTAATAGGGTCTGCAGTAATAGAACTGTAACTTGTATAGTTCTATAAAAATGGGATGATATTCAAGAAATTGATTATAATAAAAGAATAATCTAGAAAGTTTTAACTAGTTTATATTTTTGTATTCAAGAATTTATATTTTTTTTTGGAAGGGGTATATAAATTCAAGAATTTATATACCTTTGTTTATACATAAAAATGAAGAAACTTTTTATAACTGTGCTCTATTTATATTCGTTTCAACTAGTCAACTGACAAGAGTAAAATAATATTAAATTTAGCCAACGAGCGTATACAGCTTCGGACCCTTCTAGTACAACGAATGTTCTTGCTAGCTCATAAAGTTTGAACCAGTTACAAAAAGAAAAAACTGAGATCTGTTTACTTTAACAATATTTTCGTTTGTTAGTTTGTTGTAGTTAAGTCTATATATAATATGCAATGTTTCTTAAACTTAACTGTGTTTGCCTTGTATTATCTTCTTTTGTGTTATATTTTCTCATTATCAATGGAATGAACATAATTTAGGAGCACAAGCTTCGAAATTTCTACGGATATCCAGTTCTAATACGAATGAATCCATAACGCTTCAAAGAAGACATGGTAATAACCACACCGATCAGAGCTTCAATGAACGGTTTACACCTCACCAAATGATGAAACAGAAGTTTGAACTGAATGCAGCATCTACCAACAATCCTCAGTTTGATGCAACTCATGATCTCATAAATCCCTTTGAAAACGTTATACATTTCGTGGACGTTTTGTATAGATTTATAAGGCCGTATGCAGCAGTCGGAACGGTAGATTATAACAATTTTGAAATATATATCTTAAATAAAGTTAACAAAGACTAAGATACAAATCATGCTGACTTTGTGTGCTCTCATTTTGTAGGTTTTAAGTGTACTTTCAATGTCTCTTCTTACTGTCCAAAAACTGTCAGATTTCTCCCCAATGTTCTTCCTAAAAGTGATGCAGGTATGTTTACATAGGGGTTGGGTAAACATACGCCATTATATTTTTAGTCTACCCGTGAAAACATCAAATTAAATGAGAATATTATTAATGTGACAAGTTCAACGATGATGCAAGTAAAAATTGAGAGACATGCATGTTTAGCATAACTCTGTATTTTTACTTGTTTCACCCGTTCAACTTGTTACATTAGTAATGCCCTCCATTAAAAGGCAATATATTCCAGTGATTTGATGTTCTCAAGGGCAAAAAGAAAATTTAAGGGTATGTTTAGCCAACCTGATTTGGATTTAACCTTCAAGTGTGAACTATTACAATGTACTTGTTCTTCTCAAAAACATAATCTTCTTATCTTCTGTATTTATTTACTGCTTTCAGGCTCTTGTTGGAGGCATGTTCATGCAAATGTATGTCTGTGGATTCAATCAGATATGTGATATAGAACTCGACAAGGTTTGGAGACAAAAACTTCAATTTGAACTCGACATCTGCGTTTATATTATTTTGAAGGGTTGTGTTAAACGTACCCCTTCACTTTTCATATCAGTAATATTCCCCATTTTAACGAAAATTATAAATTCATTTGATATTTTATCAAGGGGAGACATTGTAAATTTTAAAAGGTTTACAGAATAGAAATATTGCTTACCGAATAATGAATCTTTCAGGTTAACAAGCCATCTCTACCATTAGCTGCCGGAGAACTATCTATGACAACTGCTATCATCGTGTCTTCATTATCAGCGATCATGGTATTAGATAATTGATTGATGAACCTGGTTAAAGTTGTTGTATGATCATCTATACGAAACAATCATATATGTTCGCCTTTGGAACAGCTCTATTGGTTAAAATCAACATTGGTATTCCCTCATTGTGTCAATACAACATATGGTCACCCTTATCTCAAAACACACCCAAAGAACCAAAAATGCCTTACAGTCGAGTTACTGTGATCTTAAACCAGTTAAAAACATAAACCACGAATAACTTATCGTAGTCTTCACATTAATGCATTCCATTAATAAAGGAGTAGACGTCCATTAATCAGTGGAGGAACCAGAACATTTTTGTCATGGTCATTTACTTCTCTACCCACTACACAAAAACCCACCAATTCAGCAGACTTTAGAATGTGGAATGTAGTTTTAGTAAAGATTGTTATGAATGCAGAGCTTGTCAACAGCATGGTTCGTTGGTTCTGCGCCATTGTTTTGGGGATTCGTCGGGTGGTTTGCGGTTGGGACTGCATATTCAGCCAACGTGGTGAGATTTCAATTATAACTTACGGATTCAGTGACTCTAAACTATGGATTTAGTAACTCTTTAAATAAAATTTTATTGTGTTTCTATCATTCCAGCTGCCCTTACTTCGATGGAAGAGGTTTCCTTTCACAGCAGCTTTTACATGCTAATTGCTAGAGCATTGGTTGTTCCGATCGGATATTACTTGCATATGCAGGTCTCTTTTTCCTACTTCTATTTGTGTTCTTATGTTGTTCAGGAAAAAATAAGTAATTTTGCACTGTATTACAAAAAATTAAGAAAAAACAGGCTTTTATAAAGTGAAACAACCCTTAAACAGGCATTTAAACGTCCTTTAACAGACGTTTAAATTGCAGAACTGGTCTTATACTGGATTTTAGGCATTTTTACTCAGAAGATTTAACGTCAATTAAATCATTAAGTGAGTTTAGTAATAACAGTGTGCATTATCATACACAAGGAAAAATTATAAGAAAAATTAATGTACTATAGGAGTAAAATATTTGCAAGGGCATTGCTTTATGCACTGATAAATGAAATGAAATGAAAATCTGCAGAATTCTATCAATGGACCATCCATTTTACTTTCAAGGCCAATATTATTTGCTGTGGGAATGCTTGGTGCCTTCTCAGTCTCAACAATATTCTTCAAGGTAAAACCATTTATGCTGAGCTTCTAATTTATGTCATCTTGAAGTAGTAAATTAAACCCATTCCTCATTATGCAACAATTAGCTTTTTCATGACACTAATTTCATTATTCATTTGATAGGACATCCCGGATATGGAGGGAGACCGAAAGCATGGAATTAAGTCGCTCGCTTTACATTTGGGTGAAACTCGGGTTAGCTTTTACATTCTTTCATTCTTCAGAAAACAAAAAAGTATATAATTGAAGATTAGATATTAAGGATTGTTTGGATGAATTAAAACTTTGCAGATGTACTGGATTTGCATTTGGATTCTTGAAATCGCTTATGCTGCTGCTGCTTTTGTGGGAGCAACTTCATCCGTCACTTGGAGCAAATATGTAACAGTAAGTTATGAATCTATGTCATGATTAAACGAATTTAAACTTGTTACTAAACATTATATAGTAGTAATAATCTTTCCATCAGTTTAGAAAGTTCCATTTCGAAAATCAAACATATATACCAAATGGTCTGATACGAATCATTAGAAAGTTCCATTTCGAAAATCAAACATATATACCAAATGGTCTGATACGAATTATCATTATGAATTTCAAAATATATGCATGCATAAGGTAATGCACACAAATGAGCACACATAGTTGTAAGACAAATATTTCAACCAGTTTGTAGCGCGATATCTGTTTGAGAGACGCAATTTTACATGTGGGAAGAGGAACTTTTAACTGGATCAGATCACATAGAACATTTGGGTAATGATAACATTTTTTATGTGTAGATCATCAGTCACCTTGTAATGGCAACTATACTTTGGATACGCGCTAAATCAGTAGATTTGAAGAACATGGACGCGGTTCAATCCATGTATATGTTCCTTTGGCAGGTTAGTTTCACTACCATTTGTATCAGTTATCGTATTATAGATTATTGAAGTAACATAAGTGTCTTGTATGTTGCAGCTCTTCTATGCTGAATATGGCCTTATCTCGCTTGTACGATGAACTAACAATCTTCCAATTAACTAAGAACATACGCCATACGAATAAAGTAAATCATCACGAGGACCAATTTTTACTGTGAACTTCCAGATCAAGGTTCCTAGAAATAACAATACCCTATACTAGTTTTTTTTTTTTTTCATTTCTTTGTAATTTGGGTAATATATTACTAAGTCTTGAATGAGTCCATAAAATGTGCGCATCTCCATATGGACCAGGAAAACATTAAAAAATTGAGTTTAGCTATTACTTCCTGGGAATCAAGATTATATCAAAGGTCTATCACAGTGCCAAATGTCAAGTATATGATTTATGTTATAACTTGTGTTTGTTGTGGGAATTTTATATGTCATAATCAAGAATGATATTATAATGCATCTCCAATATACTTCCAAAAAGATTCCTCTCAAGTTAGAAACAAATACATGTTGAACAAAGAAATAATTTTAAATATACAACCTAGATATTGAAAAACATTTAGAGCCTTTACTTCCACTGCTTATAGCAGTCTTGAAAAAAAAGACGTACCTGGTCCTGCAAAGAGCTCCCGCGTTTTCGCAGGGTCCAGGGAGGGTCCGTCCTATTTAAGGGAAGATGTACGCGGTCTTTCCTCCACATTTTAAGAGAAGACTGCTTATAGCAGTCTTGACTTGTCATTAAAACTTTTAGTTTCAATGGAGTGAAGAGTCTATTGAATGGTGTCCAACTGTCCATTAATTTCACTTTGTATTTGCAGATTAATGTTGCTTTCACATATGTACGTAACATTGCTGAATGCTTGAAGCAATGAATAAATTAGCTTGACACTTAAGTATTATCTCAACTCTCACTGTATCAGAGCCATCGCTATCCTATACCTAATCTCAATTTTATTTTCTATAACAATACAGCAAAGTTTCCATTTCTATCTGTCATAAAATAAATCAAAAAAGAAAAAGCGGATATGAACATTCTTATTCTCTAAACAAGCAAGTTTGGGGCTCTTTTTTTAACACCTATAATTCTCTTGCTTTAATGCCATGAAATAAAATAGAAAAAAACGACCACAAACATCAACTATGGCAAGTATTTCTTCCACAAGTCTATCATCAAGTGGATCAGACTCGTTTCTATCAAAAACTTATTAAGCATTGCCTATATCAAGAAAATGGGAAGGGCTAAAGCGGTGGGGCCAGACAACATACCGATTGAAGTGTGGAAATGCCTGGGAGATGAGGGGCTCAAATGGCTAACAGATTTATTCAACACTATCTTTACGACAGGGAAGATGCCAGACCAGTGGAGAACCAGTGTTATAGTCCCCATATATAAGAAAAAAGGAGATGTACAAAGTTGCGAAAATTACAGGGGAATAAAGCTATTGAGTCACACGATGAAATTATGGGAAAGAGTTATTGACACGAGAATTAGACGAGAAACTCAGATAGCGTCAAACCCATTTGGATTTATGCCAGGACGCTCTACGACAGAAGCAATACACGCCATAAGGAGGATAATGGAGAAATACAAAGAAAAGAAAAAGGACCTCCATATGGTATTCATCGACCTAGAAAAGGCCTATGACAGCATTCCGCGTCAACTAATTTGGGAAAGTCTACGACTTAGAAGGGTACCAGAGAGGTATATCTAAATAATCAAGGATATGTATGAGGGGGCAAAAACGTGTGTGCGAGCCCCGATCGAAGACACAGACTCATTCACAGTGGAAGTGGGACTCCACCAAGGATCGGCACTGAGCCCATTTCTCTTCACAATAGTGTTGGATGAGACGACCAAGTCTATACAGCAGCCAGTTCCGTGGTGCATGCTCTTTGCGGATGATATTGTCTTAATATCGGAATCTAAAAGGGTGCTTAACGACAAGCTAGAACAGTGGAGAGCAGCACTAGAGCGCAAAGGTTTAAGGATAAGTCGCTCAAAGACAGAATACATGCATTGTAACTTTAGTGGCGAGGCGGAAGAGGACACCCACATCAGTATCCAGGGTATGGCGGTCCCACAAACGTCTAGGTTCAAATACCTGGGCTCGTACTTGCAGGAGGACGGAGAGATGCACAGCGATGTAGCGCACCGTGTTTAAGCAGGATGGTGCAAGTGGAGAGCAGCATCAGGGATCCTATGTGATAAGAGGTTTCCAGCAAAACTAAAGGGAAAGCTATATCGAGTGGCAGTACGTCCAGCTATGTTATATGGAACAGACTGCTGGGCCATAAAGAAATCGCAAGAGAAACAAATAGAGGTAGCGGAAATGCGAATGCTGAGGTGGATGTGCGGTCACACAAGACTTGATCGGATAAGAAACGAAGTGTTTCGACAGAAGCTAGAAATGGCCTGTATCGCAGATAAATACGAGAGGGAAGATTAAGATGGTTTGGGCATGTCAAGAGGAGACCAATGGCGGCACCAGTTAGAGCAGTAGAGAACATCATCTTAGAGGGTAGGAGGAGTAGAGGAAGACCTAAATTGACTTGGGATGAGGTAATTAGGCGAGATATGATACACTTGCACCTCTCTGAGCTCATGATCGAGCATAAGACTTAGTGGAGGCGTAGAATTAAAATTAAGGACTTCTAGTTCGAACTATAGGCAGGAAGGGTATTTGAAGTCTGGTTGCGGGGCCTGATGTCTAAGTAGCCCATATCTGCCCTTTAACAATGATTCTGCATGCACCTAGGATATTTGTATGCTATGTGTTGTTTGGTTTATTGTGTACTGTAGGCTATATGTTGTATGATTTATTGTATGATGTCTTGCTAGCGATATGGCTTTTTTGTATACTGTATGCTATGTGTTGTATGATTTATTGTATGTTGTCTTGCTATCAGTATGGCTTTTGCTATCGAGTCGGGGGTCTCTTTGGAAGCGGTCTCTCTACCTAACAAGATAGAGGAAAGACTCGCCTACACCTACCCTCCCCAGACCTGCTCTTGAGTGGGATATACTGGGTTTGTTTGTTTGTTTGTTTACGTGTTCAAGTTACACATATTTTTTGAATATGTCTAGGTTAGAAATGATATCTTTGACACAAATAAATTTATGGTCATATTTAGGTTTAATGACTCAAACTGTCATTGTTCTCACCCTAATAAACAGCAAATTAAATAAATTTCAATCCACATTAACCGGAAACATAGATGAAGATACAACAAAACATTGTTACAATTCAAAAGATTAATCAACCTAATTATCACAGTTTGTAAAAATAAACACAGTAAATAAGAAGATTACATGTCTCTAGAATCATCACTATAATAAGATTGCAGGGCCTTTGCATGCAGTAGTAAAAGATTTACGACGATATCCTTGTAAATGTGAAGATTTTATTGGGTCTAACCTTAAGCAAATCATGTTTTGTGATATAGACATAGCATAATCAAAAAGGTTCTTAAGGTTGCTTGCATGACACCAGTCCTGCATAAAAGTATAATAATCACATAACCAGACATGTTGTTTCGATCTGGATGTGTTTATGCTATTTGAAGTATTAATAATCATGTGTTTGAGTGAGTTAACTTCAGATGATTTAAGAAATTTAAAGATAAAATGACCTAAAACTACTTTTATTACCGCCCATATACAACCCACCAACAGTTTGACTCATTTAGATAAATGGGTTACACGGGTCATGTTCGGTTACAAGACTTTAAGTATGTCTGGGTTATGGCTAATATCTTTGACATGAAAATTTATGTGAGTCGTGTTCGGTCATTAACTCAACCGGACACCATTGCCAACAATATTTTTGTTGCAGCAGGTTAAACTAATCAGAAACAGAATGCCTTTTGTTCAATCAAAAATCAATTATCGCAATGTTAGTTGCCATAATAATATAAAATGTTCCAAAAAGCACATAAACCACCATGTAAAGAGTGAAGACGGACCCAAAGAATTAAATAAACCAGAAAAACATTGGTTGATTTACCTGCCCAAGAAGAATTTTACACACTTTGTGCTTTGGTGGATACATCTTTAACCTTTGCATCAACCTGATCCTGCAGTTTAAAATGTTTTGCCATGAGTAAGCCAAGAGATTGTGGACTTGAGTCCCAAAAGAGACCAGTTCAAAAAATAATAAACTGCTAAAAAAATTTGCATAAGATGCCCTAATGGTGGCGGCTCAATAGTTTTAACCAATGTGTGAACGACTATAAACAATAAAGTACTTGATATTCAATAATTTGAAGAACATCAAGCCTACTCTCATATGGAGTTCAGCCAAACAGTAAAACTTGAATCCAACCTACTTCAATAGTCAACCTTAATTTCATGAACCATGACGCGCGCGCACTTGATGGTTAACCCTTTTTATTCAGTTTCAGACCTTCTAAGCCCTAGCGTAGGCCATAATACTTGAATATGGACCATGGGATGTATGATTACACATTTGCCAACATATTGCAGGATGTAGAAGTTGACCATGTATAAGTCAACTAGTCTTCATACAAAGCTAAAGGTTATAGTCTGGACCCATTTACTAATGAACGGTTTGAATTGGGTTGTGTTTTATCTCAAAGAGGGGACAATTTCAACCTGTTTACTAATGAATGGTTTGATCTGGGTTGTGTTTTATCTCAAAGAGGTCAAATGGGTCAAACAAAAAAGAATAGCTAAATAGAAACAAGTCAAACGGGTTGAAATTGAAAGTGATTAAAAATCTATTGCTAATGCCTACAACCCTGAACCCCCTAACAAAAAATATGGTTGTAATAACATTTATCTCTAATCTCAATTAAAACCATCATATGAACTAAAAAGGTTCTTACATTCTATCAATTCTAAAGTCAAAATCAGCACATTTTGAACAAAATCAGTCAAAGCAAATCATATGAACTGAAGCCAAAAGCTTACCACTCCCTTCTTTTCATAATAATCATCCAAAGCCCACTGATACTTGGACTGATTTAGCCCAAACCAACGAGCCACATGATCATCCAAACTCGAATGTGCTGTTACACAAACACAAATTTAGTCAATACACAAATTCAAACTTCAATCAGATGCAATTCACAAGAATTCAAACAAACAAACAGACATCTACGAAACCAAAATCAGTTTGAATCAAACACAAAACACGAATTCATCAGCCACAATTCCAATACTAAATTCAAAATCTGAAATCAAGGAGCAAAACGACACCGTTTTGGACTTTAGCAACGGCATCCCAAAAGAACCCAAACTTGGAATCGTAAGCTGAAGCAGACTTGTCGTACTGCACCGGAGGCGGAAGAACAGGCGGCGCCGACTTCACGGGGGGCGGCTGAACCGGCTGCTGAACCGGCGGCGGCGGAGATTGAGACGAGGGTTTAGGGGTTGCAGGCGGTGTGACGAAGACGGTGTAGGGTCCGATTTTTCCGATCATCGGCGGAGTTGCCGGTTCTTTGTTCATGGACATTGCTGAAATTGGATTGAAATCAAGGGTTTTTAATTGTTTTTGGTAAAGTTTGATTGAAAAAGAAAAAGATTGGGGAAAATGTGGATTTGAAAGATGGTGGAAAAAGGGTTTGTGAAAAAAGGGTTGGGATTGTAATAAAGGGTTAGAGTGATGAGAAGTGAGAATGAAAGTTTGAAGAATAAAGGGGTTTTGGAGAATATGAGTGTTGCAGTAGAAGCAGAAGCAGATTCTCTCACACACACAAACACATAGTGGAGTGGACTGTGGAGAGATGGAGGATGAACTGATGAAGGATGTTTGGTTGGTGGGGGATCTTTGTCTTTGTTTTTCTATTTTAGTTAAAAAGTACACATCTCGTTTCTTCTTGTTTTTATTATTCTTAACCTATGGATTTAGCTATAATTGTAATTATAATTATAATTCTTATTAATCCGTTTGGTCAGTGGGGTTTTTGATGTTCTTTTTTTTATGTGTATTTATAGGTTTGTTTTGGGTGTGGGTTTGAAGTTTGGGGGCGGGGTTTTTTTATGGGTTGTTTTCGGTTTTCTATTTTGTACTGTGTCGCATTCTTACGATTTTGATTTCTTCTGTTTTGTGTATGGTGTTGGGCTTTGATTTACTTTTTTAGTTCTGTATGTTTTGGTGTGTTATGAATTTGGGGTTTTGATGTGTTTTACTTTGGGTATTTTATGGTTTTGAACCTTCATTTTGATTTTGGTTTAGGGTTACATTAAAACTCGTATAGACGCGGCAATGCGCGGCGCCAAAACCTAGTTATTATTTACTTGTATAATTTTTTTTATTTTGATAACAAGTTGTTATGTAAGAAAACCTATTTAGTGAAATAACAAGTATTTAAGATACTTTTAGCAGAAATTTTATTTTCCTTTATTAAAAGTGTTAAGAATATTTTAAATTTAGTTGCTTGCATTAGGTATCTCTATTAGGAACTTTATCAATTTTATGTTCAATTCTATAATTTAGATAAATATTTATTATTTTTAAATTTATATCTTTTTAAAAAAATTCTCACGGTTCATTCATCATCTTATCTTTTATTTTTAAATTAAATTATAATTTTATCCTTCATGTTTATATTATGTTTTTGTATTTGGTTTGTGTTTATATGTTTAAAACTATATTATTAGTTTGATTGTGATGTCTAAAACATTCACTTTGTTATGTCTTTGATTGCTGGTGATTAGAGCTTAAATGACATATTTTAAAAGCTTGTTACGAATTGGAATAAATATCAACAAAAAAATAACAAAGAGAAGCAAATCAACAAAGTTTGAGGAAGGCCGTAACCTATTACATATACACCATAAGGTACGGCTTAGGATGAGTTTTGATAAGGTCATTTTTGAAGCATATAAGACAGTGCCCAAGGCTGTTTGGTTCAATTGAGGTCATAGCTTGCGACCTACACGTCTAGCCTATGGCCTGTAAATTAAGTCGGTCATTAATTATCTATTATTTATGCATCTAACTTTTAATTATGCAACTAACATTTACTTATGCATCTAACTTTTACTTAATCTTTAATGATACAACTAACACTTCCTTTTATGTAAACTAACTTTTATACAACTAACGTTTTAATTTTGTTTATTAACTATTCGTACTAACATTTTATTATTATCCTAACTTTTCATTTTTATTCTCTCTTGCTTTTATAAACTAAATTCATGTTTTATAACATAATATTAAAATTAACCATTTTATTTAAAATTACTCTCGATACACACACACACGACGGTTATGTAGACGTTATAACGCTTATATAGCTGTTGTAAACGATAACATAGTCTTTGCAAACGATTATAATTCAAACTATAAATGGATCACCATCAATCTATTTTTATTTACAATAAACATATTACCTCTTTTTCAAGTTTATCTGAGGCAATTATTCAAAGATGATCTACCCGGTTCTAGTGTTGTCAACCATAATGTTCATTTTAATTCTTGTCCTCATTGCTGAACTTTCACTCAAAAAATTTCAACTTTTCTTATTTTGTATTTGGTTATAGCTCTACTTCTCTATTGTATTGATGTGTGCAAAGTATATATATTTTAAATAAGGATTTTTCACACAATTGCGTTTTAATTTAAGAAACGATTATCACTCTTAAACCAACTACACACAATAGTCAAGTACACCTATCGCATAATATTATAGTTTTAGGCAAGAACCAAGTATCGATCCGTGAACACAATGGCTCCCAATACTAAGTCATCATCACTATTTAACCGATCAATTGAGTTTGGGTTTGTGGATATTATAATTGACCAAAACTATTAGCAAATTAAACTAATAAACTAAAGAAGTAAAGATGAAGATACACAATCAATTAAAGATACCACTTGGACTTTGATTCCACTTAGCATAGAATTAACAACTAGCACAAACTCGAGGTGATACCATTTTTACACATGATAAATGGAAGTAGTCTAAACCCCCTGTCAAGGATATCTAGACATATAACCATTCGGAAAGCTCAAACGATAAACACACAGTAGTCACCTAAAGTTATGCCATGAAGAACTAATGATACAATTATATTAATGTTAAAGATGAATTAGACTCCCGTTAGGGTTACCTAATTCCATGAATTTTTGAAAAGTTAACATGATAAACATATGACAACCACCTCAACTTGCGTAAAATAGACAAAACAATAACTACTCTTCAACTCATGAACATCAAACCATGATTACAAAATCAATTTATAACCAATAACAAAAGGATTCATGACATACACTATGGTTTTCTCAACATAAGCATAAGGACGTATTTTTACCCAATTTTACTAAACCCCCAACCTTCATTCACCATTCCTAGTCAATGTCATAAAATTACATACAAAAGACGTAATCATATGTATAAATCTTGTAAGTACATGAGGTTTTTCAACCTAACATGCTTACAACACTACACAAGGTTGAAAATTTCATCAAACTAGAACAAATACAATAACTATTAAAGAATAATCAAGTTTTATCATGAGATTAATATAAACAACACCAAGAATCATGTACATGTTGTTAAATCATGCTAAGTTCATTTAATCCAAGTGATAATAAGAGTTTAGCCCATAAGGCTTACAAAAGACATACCCAAACTCAAGAACATGGAAGAACTAATAGTAGATCTAGAGGAATTCAAACCAATTTTGAGTGGAAATGGGGTGGATGATGTTAGATCCTTCTTGAAAGTGTGAAATCTTTAATCTTGGCTTTTAAATATTCCAAAAACTCTTGAGAAATGCTCAAAAACACCTAAGGGTTTGAAGGAGGCTAGGGTTTTAAAAGAAATGAAAATTATGTTAGAAATAAGGTGTACTAGGGTAATAAACTCGTTTACTGCCCGAATATGGCCATATCTAAAGAAATATGACCATATTCAATATCAAAAATAAGCTATTTGGGATTTGACAGCTTATATAGTCATACTCAGCTTTAATATGTCATATTAGAAGCATTTTTCCTCTTGAACCTCTCAAATCTTAGGTTCTCTTCACAAAAATCATCGAGTTTTATCCGAAAACTATAAAATTCAAATAAAACACATATAAGTGTCTAAATTATGAATTTTTACTCTTAGATACATTTAAATATGTATATTCAGTAACGTATACCGATTAAGAATCGAAAATGTTAAATAATAGAAATATTATGCATTTAAAACACATTTTAACATGTAATAGTCAAATATATTTTCGTTCTTTATTATAAAAAGGTGTGTTCATTAATTAAGATGACATGATAAACATGTTTATATAATTTATATGATAGTTTTAATTAATCAAGAATATTTACATCAGTAGATAATGAGGATCAAGAGCTTTAGAGTTAAGATGACATAATAAACATGTAATACTCAAATAATATAGTTAAAAAGTATATCATAATATTTAATTTTGTTCGTGATATTACTCTAAGATGTTGAGGTGTAGGGTTAAGATGATCAAATGGTCTAGATATATTTCTTATATAGTGTATGGAGATCACATTCTAAAAGTTGTATTTTCATTGTTCAGTCACACCAAATCAACAATAGGAAATATAGGAAGCCATTATTTCAGTACAAGGCAATAAAGTTTTACTGCGATTTGGTGTGACTGAACAATGAAAATACAACTTTTAGAATGTGATCTCCATACACTATATAAGAAATAATGGATCTCCATACACTATATAAGAAATATAGGAAGCCATTCTAAAAGAGCTTTAGGGTTAAGATGACATAACAAACATGTAATACTCAAATAATACAACTTTTAGAATGTGATCTCCATACACTATATAAGAAATATAGGAAGCCATTATTTCGGTACAGTTCATTTGATCATCTTAAATAAAGCCATTATTGCCTTTGTATTGAAATAATGGCTTCCTATATTTCCTATTGTTGATTTGGTGTGATTGAACAATGAAAATACAACTTTTAGAATGTGATCACCATACACTATATAAGAAATATATCTAGACCATTTGATCATCTTAACCCTAAACCTCAACATCTTACGAACAAAATTAAATATTATGATATACTTTTTAACTACATTATTTAAGTATTACATGTTTATTATGTCATCTTAACCCTAAAGCTCTTGATCCTCATCATCTACTGATGTAAATATTCCTGATTAATTTAAACTATCATATAAATTATCTAAACATGTTTATTATGTCATCTTAATTAATGAACACGCCTTTTTATAATAAAGAACGAAAATATATATGAGTATTACATGTTAAAATGTGTTTTAAATGCATAATATTTCTATTATTTAACATTTTCGATTCTTAATCGGTATACGTTACTGAATATACATATTTAAATGTATCTTAGAGTAATATCATGAACAATATTAAATATTATGATATACTTTTTAACTGCATTATCATTTTTAAATTTTGATTATTAAAATAAAGCCATTATTGCCTTGTACCGAAATAATGGCTTCCTATATTTCCTATTGTTGATTTGGTGTGACTGGCCAATGAAAATATAACTTTTAGAACGGGATCTCCATACACTATATAAGAAATATATATCATTTGATCATCCTAACCCTAAAACTCAACATCTTAGAGTAATATCACAAACAAAATTAAATATTATGATATACTTTTTAACTACATTATTTGAGTATTGCATGTTTATTATGTCATCTTAACTAATGAACACGCCTTTTAGAATGTGATCTCCATACACTATATAAGAAATATATTAAGACAACAGACAATGCTAATGTCGATAAAGAGCTTTCATCTAGTGTATCAAAAATAACTTCAAATGTAAAGAAATATGTATTGTAAACATGTATATTTATTATCATATCAAACATCCCTACACTTGAATTTTGCTTGTCATCAAGCAAACTCTCATGCAACCATTTAACAAAAGAGATCTCATTGACATAAGAGATGATGAGAGGCAAACCATTTGTTAAATGAAGATCTAAACTCATAATTGACTATCAAACATGGCACAATAATAAGAAGAAACCAAGTGTTTTAAACTTGCTTTTTTCAAATATGTTAGTAATATTCAAATAAGCATCACATGCCTACGAAATGTCTTTTATGCATTAGTGGAAACCACTCACAAAAATTGCTCAACACTCGGTTATATATATCTATAAACACTAAATGAATCACTCAATATCAACCAATGATACACATAGTAATAAGCTTGCAAAGGAGTCAAATCTCCACCAACTAGCATAAGAAAATGCATAAATCAAGAGGACTTTTTATGGGTTGTAACGGGGCTTGGGTAAAAAGGGTATGGAATTTTGGTTAAAGTGGTTAAACGGATAAAAGTTCCAGAAATCTAGATGCTAAGTATGATACATTATACTAAACGTAAACACGCTTTAATATAACTAAACTAATACAAATTTACTAAACGTGAGCTATGCATGAAACTTGTTCTTTTTACACATAAAATAACTCATATTTTGTTTATTTATATTCTTAAGAACATAAAATAAAAATGTAATATTTTTTTTCATTTTTTTCTTTTTCCTTTCTTTTTCTTTTCTTTTCTTCTCTTTTTTTTTTTTTTTTCTTTTTTTATAGAACAAAGTTAGAATGGGATTAAACATTTCTTTTTTTTTTCTTTTTTGAAGTGTACAAAGTTAGACATTTCGTATGCAATTAATTAGTTCATCCCCCACAAAATGACATTGGAATGGGATCAAACATATTTTTTAAATCTGCAAAGAACTATTGATTTAGGCTTGTTTTATCCCAATGATTTAAAAGAGGTTTAGTTGCTTCTGCAGATGCTGGTTGTTTATCTGATCCTCATAAGGCAAGATCTCAAACCGGATACGTGTATAACAATGGAGGAACAACTATTTGCATGGCGGTCTTAGAAACAAATACTTGTTGCAGCATTCATAAATCACGCTGAAGTCATTGCACTACATAAAGCTTTTAGAGAATATGTATGGTTAAGGTCTATGATACAACCTATATTAAGTTCTTGTAGGCTGCAGAAAGATAGAAATCCAACGTCAACCTACGAAGATAATGCAGCTTGTGTCTCGTAAATGAATGAATGGTATATCAAAATTGACAAAACAAAACATATACCTGAAGGGTTTACAAGAACATAAAATCCATGTTTAACCTTTTAAACATTCTGAAAACGCAGCGGATATATGGCTTTTAAAAACGATTTTTAAAGCTGAAATTTCATGTTCTTTAGTGACCATTTTAGGTGGAAAAATAAACCCAAACATAAGGATCATAAATATGTGAATGATCAAGCTATGACTTATGCTAAACTACAAATGAAAGCACATAATATGACAGCCACAAAGGGCTGTCATGCTACCTCCTTGTAACACCCGGACCCCCAAAGAGTCCGTTTAAGTTAAAATAAACATGCGGAATTTGGACCCAGAAAATTTCATTAACATTTAACTCCCAAAATACGTGTTTCGTGTCAACCGACACTCAAAAATGAAGTTTAACAATCCATTTACATAAACACGTGATAAGGAGTTTCAAAATAATGTTAACGCGTTAATTCTACAAAAGAAACGCGTATGCAAGTCCCGTTCGATCCTTGTATGCCCTATCGATCACTTTAGCCTTCCGGTCCCGTAACACCTGAAAACACACGTTTAGACATCCATTAGTTCATAGGAACTAAGTAAGTACATTCTAACATTCATTTCGGGTCTTTACGGGGGTTTAAACGGACTCGGAACGCGTTAAAACGATAATCGACAAAATCTGGGAACTGGTCCCTACCGTAACTTACGGTACCACCGTAAGTTACGGTAGCTTCAGTATATGTTACGGTGGTGCTACACTGGCTTACGGTAGCTTCAGTTCACCCAGGGACCTACCGTAAGTTACGGTCTAACCGTAAGCTACGGTAGCCCCTGCAGCAAAATCATTATTTTTGACCCGTTAAGGGTCGTTTCGCGTTCCCGAGCCACCCCTTTCGATCCCGATTGTTCCAAACACCTGGAAATAACATTTTATCATATACGTGATTCCCACGGAGTTTCAACGAGTCTAACCCGACTCTTGGCAATATACCAAAATTTTTCTATTTATTTTGGTATTTAATTCCTTATTTAACCCATTTATGGTTCGTTTGTTCTTTAGAGCTCCCGACTGTCCCGACAACCATGGAACCGGTCTATTATAACACATTACATATGTTTGGTGAGTTCTTAGACCCAACCCATCCCATTTGCTTATCATAACACAATTTTCCTTTTATACCGAATTTGCCCCTTATAGAGTCAAATCCCATTTTAATGAGCGGTTTGCCATTCTTTCGCGAACGACCGCTTTCCTTGGCGTTACCCAACGTCCACACACGTTGCAAATCATAGGGATAACCCTTTACCCTAGTGTTCACACACGATGTGAATCACTTTAATCCGGGTTTGTCCTTCTTCCCATTTCCATGGGACGGTCACGCACGTCATGACTCGTTCTGTTCCACAACCATGTGGTATAACACTAAAGTGTTATTTTCCTTTATGTTCACGCACGTCGTGAATCATTTTTTATAGAAGCTCACATACGGTGCAAGTCAACTGTTTATCTCTTTTTTTTTTTAAACGTGGTTTTCATTTTTGTTTGAGCTTATGAGCACATGGTCACACACATTGTGACTCATGCCTTTACCTTGTTATGCTCAATTTAAAGAATGTCTTACCTTGAGTCCGGAAGGTTTAAGTGGTCAATCAAACGTGTTCCTTGCCGGTTCCCTTGGATCCGCTTGCCACACCACTTCCTATTACCATTTTAAGGACCCATTCAACACATAACATTCATTTAATCACACATATGGTCTATTTGACCATTTATCACATTTAACCTACAATCTAGGCTTTCACATTGCACATTTCTTGCAATTAAGTAGTTCATTCATGTTTTTCATCTAATTTGGGCATTTAATCAAACACCTTATGTGCATAACTTAACATATTGGTTATTTACTAGCTTTTAAACATCATCAAGCTAATTTTACACCTAAATCACATAACACACATGTTATTCATCAATTTCAACCAAATGTTATGCACATAATCACATTTCTACAAGATTGAACATGGATTCTACAACTAGCAACTAGTTTACATGAAGAATCCTTAGTTTAACCTTCTAGTAACTAAACCCATTTCCATGGTTCATGTAAATCTTCAATTAAGGAGCAATTACACATCTAGTTACCATAATACACACATGCACATGATCATCTAGCACTATAACACTAGGGTTTCATGTTTAAACCACCAATTTCTACACCCACCATGTGGGTGACGATTTTTACCACCTCAAGAACATCAAATAACACTTACTTGTAGCTCTTGATAAGATGAAGAATGATTTCTAGGGTTCAATTTCGGATCTTGCACTTGAATCACCAACAATTTGAGTAATGAGATGACCAAAATTCTTCTTCTCCTCTTCTCTTGTGTGTATACGTGAATGAGCAGACAATGCTCACCAAATGTATGGCAAGCCATACATATTCATGTTTAGGTTTCATCAATTGGCAAGATCCACCCCTCTAGTATCATTTTTCATTTTCCACCACTATTAACTAACTAGCAATTTTCTAGTTAAGTCTTAAATATTTAACCTTTAACATATTTTACAATATTAGGTTTTAACACATGATACATTAATTGTATTTTAATTACATAATACGAAATTCGGGTCGTTACAAGTCTCTCCCTCTAAAGAGAGTTTCGTCCCCGAAACTTTACATACTAATCAAATAGATGAGGATAAAACTTCCTCATTTCATCTTCCGATTCCCAAGTGGCATCGGATCCCTTACGATTCTTCCATTGCACCTTCACCTGATTGAGTGTCTTGTTTCTCAGTTGCTTGACCTTTCTATCCAAGATAGCCACCGGCTTCTCGACATAGTTCAATCTGTCATCAACTTCCAAATCCTCGTATGGGACATAGGCCGACTCGTCAGCCAAACACTTCCTCAAGTAAGATACATGGAACGTGTTGTGAATTCCTTGAAGCTCTTCCTGCAATTCCAACCGATAAGCAACTTTACCCACACGTGCGATGATTTTAAATGGCCCGATAAACCTCGGACTCAACTTTCCCCGCTTCCGGAATCGTATAATACCCTTCCATGGGGAAACCTTTAACAAAACCAAATCGCCTACCTCAAACTCGATGGGTCGTCTACGCTTATCCGCGTAAGCTTTCTGACGGTCTTGCGCCGCCTTCATGCGAGCACGGATTTGCTTAATCTTTTCATCCGTATTCATTATCGTATCGTGGCTCGCGAGTTCCCGCAGACCAATTTCTCCCCAACAAATGGGAGTTCGGCATTTTCTTCCATATAAAGCTTCATACGGAGGCATCTCGATGGTGGAGTGGTAGCTATTATTGTAAGAAAATTCCGCCAAAGGCAAATACTCATCCCAACTACCCCCAAAGTCAAGAACACATGCTCGTAGCATATCTTCTAATGTTTGAATGGTTCTTTCACTTTGTCCGTCGGTTTGGGGATGGTATGACGTGCTTAGCAATAGCTTTGTCCCCATATTCGCTTGAAATTTCCTCCAAAACTTGGAAGTAAACCGTGTGTCTCTATCGGACACAATCGACACGGGCACCCCGTGTCGTGACACTATTTCATTCACGTAAACCTCCGCCATTTTCTCCGAATTGTAAGTCTCACGAATAGGAAGGAAATGAGCGCTCTTGGTCAATCGATCGACAACAACCCATATCGCATCGTACCCTTTCTTCGTTCTTGGAAGTTTAGTAATCAAATCCATTGTTAACTTTTCCCATTTCCATTCCGGAATATCCAACGGTTGCAATTCACCATGAGGTTTTTGATGTTCCGCCTTCACTTGCAAACAAGTTAAGCATCTTTCCACGTATTTGACAATATCGCGTTTCATGCCCGGCCACCAATAGTTAACCCGAAGGTCTCTATACATCTTAGTCGCTCCCGGGTGAATTGAATACTTGGATTTATGGGCTTCATCCAATAGATCATTCTTCAAGGTACAAGTAGGTAGTATCCAAACCCGACCCCATCTTGTTTTCAATCCCTGACTATCATCTTCCAAGTTTTGAGTTTGACCTTTGATTCGATTTTTCTTCAAATTTTCTTCCTTTAGCGCTTCAGTTTGTGCTTCCTTGATTCGTTCAACCACTTCGGATATAACGGTTATCTTCATTGCGGTTATTTTGATAGGAGTATGATCCTCCTTTCGACTCAAGGCGTCAGCCACGACATTGGCCTTTCCCGGATGATATAGGATTTCACAATCATAATCCTTTAGCAATTCCATCCACCGCCTTTGTCTCATGTTTAACTCCTTTTGCGTAAAGAAGTACTTTAAACTCTTATGGTCCGTGTAAATCGTACACTTTACACCATATAGATAATGCCTCCAAATCTTTAACGCGAACACCACCGCGGCTAGTTCAAGATCATGGGTTGGGTAGTTCCTTTCATGCACTTTCAGTTGTCTCGAGGCATAAGCAATCACCTTGCCCCTTTGCATTAGAACACAACCCAAACCGGAGAAGGAAGCATCCGAGTATACCACAAAATCGTCGGTTCCCTCGGGTAAAGACAAAACCGGAGCTTGAGTCAATTTCGACTTTAACTCTTGAAAGGCTTTCTCTTGCTCTTCACCCCATAGGAACTTCACCTCTTTCTTGGTAAGCTTGGTTAAAGGAGAAGCAATCTTAGCAAAGTCTTGAATGAATCTCCAATAATATCCGGCTAACCCAAGAAAGCTTCTAATCTCCGTGGGAGTCTTGGGTGGACTCCATTTGGTCACCGCGTGAATCTTTGTGGGGTCTACGTGTATACCCTCCGAGTTTACCACATGACCCAAGAATTGTACCTCTCGCAACCAAAAGGCACACTTGGAGAATTTTGCGAACAATTTCTCCCGACGAAGCGTTTCGAGAACTTCACGCAAGTGACAAGCATGATCACCTTCATTTTTAGAATAAATAAGGATATCATCTATGAATACAATGACAGATCGGTCTAACATGGGTCGGCACACCCTATTCATCAAATCCATGAATGCCGCCGGGGCGTTTGTCAACCCGAAAGACATCACAAGGAACTCATAATGCCCGTATCTAGTACGAAATGCCGTCTTGGGGATGTCTTCTTCCCTTACCTTCAACTGATCATAACCCGACCGTAAGTCGATTTTCGAAAACCACGATGCACCTTGCAACTAATCGAATAGGTCATCAATCCTAGGCAATGGGTAACGGTTCTTAACCGTCACCTGGTTCAACTCTCTATAGTCGATACACATCCGAAGACTTCCATCCTTCTTTTTCACGAAAAGAACCGGTGCTCCCCATGGCGAAGTACTCGGACGTATGAACCCCTTGTCTAAAAGATCTTGCAATTGTGTCATTAACTCTTGGAGCTCCGATGGCGCCAAACGATAGGGAGCCTTTGCAATGGGTTTAGCTCCCGGGGTTAGGTCGATTCGAAACTCGACCTCCCGTTCCGGTGGGACTCCCGGCAAATCCTCCGGAAAGACATCCGGAAAATCCCGAACAACCGGAATATCTTCCAACACTTGAACTTTCGTTTCCGTGTCTATTACATAGGCTAAGAACGATTGTCCTCCATGGCTCATGTATTTCATTGCTTTGACCAAAGAACATAAAGCTACGCCACCGCGTTTTGCACCTTGGATTATTACCTCATAACCACTCGGAGATATCAATTGGATGCACTTGCGATTGCAAACTATATTGGCGTGGTACATGGAAAGCCAATCCATACCGATTACTACATCAAACTCCCCGAGTGTCATGGGTATTAAGTCGACCGAATAATCCTCACCTTCGATGGTAAGTATGCAATTTCGATAAACGTTGAACACTAAGAACGTTTTTGAATCCGCTACCTCAATCTCTAAAGGACTAGGTAAGTTGTCTAACACCATGGAAAAATGACTCGCAAATTTAACCAAAACAAACGATCTATTAGCACCCGAGTCAAATAGCACATAAGCAGGTAGTGAGTTGATGAGAAAGGTACCCGTCACAACGTCGGCTATAGATTTGGCTTCTTCAGCCGTAATCAAGAAAGTTCTCGCCTTAGCTTTTCCTCCATCACCCTTTTTCCCCGAACCTTGAGCAACCGAGGATTGACTTGTACCATCCTTCTTTAGTTCCGGACATTCGCTCTTTTTGTGGCCCGGTTTGTAACAGTTGTAGCACACACTTAGCGGGCTTGTGCATTGAGATGTCGAATGACTCGACTTTCCACACTTGAAGCAATTTTTAGATTCGTATCTACAAACTCCCCCATGCTTCTTTTTACAAATCTTGCAATGTTTGGAGTCTTTGTCGTTCCCAGACTTGTTTGATGAAGATGAAATCTTGGCTTTCTTAGACGAACCCGTCTCCGTTTCAGCCGCACGCTTCTCCCCACGATCAACTTGCCTTTTCAATTCCGCTTCTCGATCCCTAGCACAATCGATAAGCTCTGCTAGAGTTTCACATTTGGACGGTGTAAGAAACTCTCGATACTTGGCACTCAACATGCCATAGTAGTGGTTAATCCACATCCTTTCATCCTGGAGCAACTGTGGGCAAAACTTGGCTTTGTCGTAGAAGATGGCCGTGATGGTATCAATACTTTCATCTTTTTGTCGTAACTGTAGGAATTCTTCTGCTATTCTGTTGACAGCGGCTTGTGGGCAAAACCGCTTTGTGAACAACTTCTTAAATTCTTCCCAAGTCATACTTTTGATACCTTCCCACCCCTTCTCATCCCGTTGCAATTCCCACCAGTCTTTAGCTCGTTCCCGGAGTTGGCTTGCAGCAAACCTCACTTCATCAGATTCTTCACAGTGTGAGGTTTCAAAGGCACTTTCCATATCTTTGATCCACCTTTGACTAAGTAATGGATCGACCTCACCCTTGAACGTTGTAGGGTTGCATGCAACAAACTCCTTATAGGTCACTTTCTTTGTTGGCCTTCCGGTTTCTTTGTCAGCCTTCAGAGCCACAAACTCTTGTTGAATGAGATCCCGTAGATCTTTGCGTACATCCTCGATGTAGTCCGGCAATAAAGCCTCAAAAGCCTTGCCAACTTCCTCCTTGACCATTTCCCGTGTTGCATCATCGGGATGGGTCTCGTGATTCTCTATATTGATCACGTGATCGTTACCAGCCATGACCTAAGACTGTGACGATTAAACTTTACGTTAGTACCATGTACGTAATCTATAGCATATACACCGATGCTTATGATTCTACTATCACTAGGGCCTAACCCTATTCACACAATACCCATTTCCATCCTTAAGTTTAAAACAACATCCCTAAGAATCCATTCGCGTGCCTTTGATTGTTGTTAGACTGGCCAGGCCTAGCAACAAGCTCACCACACGGATGCCTTCTTAGTTCCTTTATTCCAAACTTAAGTCAAGAAGCTAGGTTCGATCAATTCATATGGTATATATCATACATATATCATACATGTGTCAAGCTTGTTACGTTTATAAACGGCACACTAACCTTGTACCTTTAGGCTCGGTGATCGGCTTCTTGGATCGAACGTTTGCATTTCTCATATCTAGAGCTCAAAAGTTTGAGTCCAAGTGTTCGCGACGCACTTGAATCTCTCAAACCGTTGGCTCTGATACCAACTTGTAACACCCGGACCCCAAAGAGTCCGTTTAAGTTAAAATAAACATGCGGAATTTGGACCCAAAAAATTTCATTAACATTTAACTCCCAAAATACGTGTTTTGTGTCAACCGACACTCAAAAATGAAGTTTAACAATCCATTTACATAAACACGTGATAAGGAGTTTCAAAATAATGTTAACGCGTTAATTCTACAAAAGAAACGCGTATGCAAGTCCCGTTCGATCCTTGTATGCCCTATCGATCACTTTAGCCTTCCGGTCCCGTAACACCTGAAAACACACGTTTAGACATCCATTAGTTCATAGGAACTAAGTAAGTACATTCTAACATTCATTTCGGGTCTTTACGGGGGTTTAAACGGACTCGGAACGCGTTAAAACGATAATCGACAAAATCTGGGAACGGGTCCCTACCGTAACTTACGGTACCACCGTAAGTTACGGTAACTTCAGTATATGTTACGGTGGTGCTACACTGGCTTACGGTAGCTTCAGTTCACCCAGGGACCTACCGTAAGTTACGGTCTAACCGTAAGCTACGGTAGCCCCTGCAGCAAAATCATTATTTTTGACCCGTTAAGGGTCGTTTCGCGTTCCCGAGCCACCCCTTTCGATCCCGATTGTTCCAAACACCTGGAAATAACATATTTTATCATATACGTGATTCCCACGGAGTTTCAACGAGTCTAACCCGACTCTTGGCAATATACCAAAATTTTTCTATTTATTTGGTATTTAATTCCTTATTTAACCCATTTATGGTTCGTTTGTTCTTTAGAGCTCCCGACCGTCCCGACAACCATGGAACCGGTCTATTATAACACATTACATATGTTTGGTGAGTTCTTAGACCCAACCCATCCCATTTGCTTATCATAACGCAATTTTCCTTTTTATACCGAATTTGCCCCTTATAGGGTCAAATCCCATTTTAATGAGCGGTTTGCCATTCTTTCGCGAACGACCGCTTTCCTTGGCGTTACCCAACGTCCACACACGTTGCAAATCATAGGGATAACCCTTTACCCTAGTGTTCACACACGATGTGAATCACTTTAATCCGGGTTTGTCCTTCTTCCCATTTCCATGGGACGGTCACGCATGTCATGACTCGTTCTGTTCCACAACCATGTGGTATAACACTAAAGTGTTATTTTCCTTTATGTTCACGCACGTCGTGAATCATTTGTCATAGAAGCTCACATACGGTGCAAGTCAACTGTTTATCTCTTTTTTTTTTTTAAACGTGGTTTTCATTTTTGTTTGAGCTTATGAGCACATGGTCACACACATTGTGACTCATGCCTTTACCTTGTTATGCTCAATTTAAAGAATGTCTTACCTTGATTCCGGAAGGTTTAAGTGGTCAATCAAACGTGTTCCTTGCCGGTTCCCTTGGATCCGCTTGCCACACCACTTCCTATTACCATTTTAAGGACCCATTCAACACATAACATTCATTTAATCACACATATGGTCTATTTGACCATTTATCACATTTAACCTACAATCTAGGCTTTCACATTGCACATTTCTTGCAATTAAGTAGTTCATTCATGTTTTTCATCTAATTTGGGCATTTAATCAAACACCTTATGTGCATAACTTAACATATTGGTTATTTACTAGCTTTTAAACATCATCAAGCTAATTTTACACCTAAATCACATAACACACATGTTATTCATCAATTTCAACCAAATGTTATGCACATAATCACATTTCTACAAGATTGAACATGGATTCTACAACTAGCAACTAGTTTACATGAAGAATCCTTAGTTTAACCTTCTAGTAACTAAACCCATTTCCATGGTTCATGTAAATCTTCAATTAAGGAGCAATTACACATCTAGTTACCATAATACACACATGCACATGATCATCTAGCACTATAACACTAGGGTTTCATGTTTAAACCACCAATTTCTACACCCACCATGTGGGTGACGATTTTTACCACCTCAAGAACATCAAATAACACTTACTTGTAGCTCTTGATAAGATGAAGAATGATTTCTAGGGTTCAATTTCGGATCTTGCACTTGAATCACCAACAATTTGAGCAATGAGATGACCAAAATTCTTCTTCTCCTCTTCTCTTGTGTGTATACGTGAATGAGCAGACAATGCTCACCAAATGTATGGCAAGCCATACATATTCATGTTTAGGTTTCATCAATTGGCAAGATCCACCCCTCTAGTATCATTTTTCATTTTTCCACCACTATTAACTAACTAGCAAATTTTCTAGTTAAGTCTTAAATATTTAACCTTTAACATATTTTACAATATTAGGTTTTAACACATGATACATTAATTGTATTTTAATTACATAATACGAAATTCGGGTCGTTACACTCCTTCCAGTAGCCCAAAACGTCCAAAAGAAAGGTTGCTAGATGCTTGAAATCGGCCAAGACTCCAATGGAGAAGTCCTCAAACGTCCATACCCACAAGCCTTCAAGAAAACACCATGGTTGCTAGGATTTTGGACACCAAAACTTTAAGAAACAAGCTGCCAAAACCTTCTTCAAAGCCGTGAGATTGAGCAGCAACTTTGATGATGTTAGAAGATGGAATCGGCCCCAAGGTTCCAAGAAAGGAACCCTCAAGTGTTTATACCCCAAGCCTTGTACAAACACCACTCTTGCTAGGTAGAGATACACCAAGATCAAGCTCCAAAACCCCAATTTTCTGCTGCTTATTTCCGTGAACAAGAGGAGAGAAAAAGAGAGTTTTTGGTCTTTGAATTGCATGTCTTGTGTGTGGTCAAGAGAGTTGAGAGGTCAAGACAAACTTAATGTATGTGGTTATCAAACAAGTTTGGTCCAATAGAAAACAAGGAGGGGGCGGCCGATTTTTGGGTTTTAAAACCCTTTCCCTCTCAAATTTTATATATCACACATTAAGAATGTCTTGTTAACTAGACATACAATTACTTAATAAATTGTATGTACAAGTTATATATTTATTTACATACTTATACAATTAACCATTTAATTTATAAGTTGTAATTTCTCACTATTATTTGATGTCATCTAACTAATTTAAATGACATTTCAAATAATATTATTTGAACAAAATATCCTAATAAGTTGTTCCCTCTCATATGCAATTTATTTAGAAAACCCATTTTCTAAATTGGTGTAAATATTTAATTACATGATCTTATCATCAATTAAATATTAATTGGTGTTTGCTAAGCTTGTTATTGGGTATAACCCGACTTGGATCATTACGTACTAACCACATCAATATTCTAAGTGTCTTGGGCACACAGAATCCTACAATCTCCCACTTGCCCAAGATTCATAGAAGATTGATGCAAGCAGTAAATACCGCCTAACAACGGTTTACTACCCTTAATACGCATGACTTATAGCCATTCAATAACATCATCAAGTTCAAGTACCCTACTTGAAATGATTTAGGTGAATCAATCATCTATCCTTTTGTTACAGATGTCATGTTAAATCCAAGGACACAGAATGATCATTCCTTGTTGATTTAACTTATCAGGCCTTAGACATCTAACTCTCAACGAATAAGAGGAACAAATTCCATCTTGACTACATACGTTTCTCACAAACATCTCGTGTCATACCTGAACATATCCTTATGTACTGTCCACTATTTCAGGACAGTGAAGATTAGGCTCAAGGTATAATACTTGGTGAATATCAAAACCCAATATGCATCTCAGGTCGGAGGATACCAAATGATATTCGCCTTTACTCAAATTTACTTATGATCAATCAATAAGATTCCATGTAGTAAGATTTGAGATGCGGGTCAGTCCAATATTCGTATCCCACGGATATCTATGAACCTTGGCAGCAACCAATTGCTCTATATTCATGCCTTATGAATATCCACCAATCCAAGTTCATAATAGTCTTACATTCATATTTGTTCCCACAAATATGACCGACTACGGACATTAGAATAATAAAATTATTCATGGATGTAAACATGCTAAAAGGAACATCATTTAAAATATCGTAAATACATAGATAAGTTAAGTATTACAATTGTTCCATATTAATAATATTAATACTAAACAGATCAATTCCAATCACTAGAATATCAAAGTCCTAAGACACAAGTATGACTTTCATGCTTTGCCTTTTTAAGGAGCTTCGTGAGTGGATCCGCAATGTTTTGATCAAAGTGAACTTTGCGAATACATGAATTTCCCTTTTTCAACTTCATCCCTTATGTAGTTGAATCTCCGCTCATTGTGCCTAATCTTTTGATGTGCACGGGGTTCTTTGATTTGAACAATCGCACCCTCGTCATCACAAAGATTTCTAAGGAGTCTTGAATGGTAGAGACCATCCTTAGATTGGTGATAAACCTTTTTATCCATGCAGCTTCCAAAGCTGCTAATGAGGCGTCTATGTATTCGAATTCTGTAGTGGACAATGCTACCCTATTCATAATGGAGACGTACCCCGATTATGATCGAGGATCATCTCGATCAGTTTGGAAACTAGCATTCGTGTAACCTTTACAACTAGTTCCTCTTCATCAGATCCGTATATTAGAAACATATCCTTAGTCCTCCTAAGGTATTCCAATATACTTTCAACAGCCATCCAATGGCTGTTACTTGGATTCTGGTGATATCTACTTGTCATGCTTAATGCGCATGACATGTCCAGTCTAGTGCATATCACCGCATACATGATGGATCCTATAGCAGACGCATATGGGATGTCCTTCATGCGATCTTGCTCATCCTTTGAGCTTGGACATTGAGATGCACTCAATATTGTCCTTCTTTGAATAGGTACTATACCTTTCTTAAAGTTTACCATCTTAAACCTTTTTAAGATTTTATCAATGTATGCACTTTGGTTTAACCCTATCAACCGCCTCGATCTATCCCTATAGATCTTTATTTCCAAAATATAGACGGCTTCACGGAGATCCCTTTTGGAAAAACAATTTCCAAGTGTAGTATGTCATCAACATACAATACTAAGAACGTAATTACACTCCCACTAGCCCCTTGATACACACAATGCTCGTCAGCGTTCTTGATAAAACCCAATTTCTTGATCTTTTCATCAAAACGTTGATTCCAACTTCTCGATGCTTGTCTCAATCCATAGACTGATATCTTTAACTTGCATACTTTATCAGGATGATTTGGATCGACAAAACCTTCAGGCTGAACCATATGGACAGCCTCTTCGATATGTCCATTAAGAAAAGCGGTTTTGACATCCATTTGCCAAATCTCATTATCATAATGAGCAGTTATGGCAAACAATATCCTGATAGACTTTAGCATTGCCATTGGCGAGAAGGTTTCATCATAATCAACCCTTTGACTTAAAGTGAAACCTTTTGCTACAAGTCTTGCCTTGTAAGTATCCAAGTTTCCATGCATGTCAGTTTTCTTCTTGAAAACCCACTTGCATCCAACCGGTTTGGAGTTAAGTTAAGAGTCAACCAATTCCCAAACTTGGTTGTCATACATGGATTGCATCTCTACGTTCATGGCTCCTAGCCACATGTCACAATCCGAATTGGACATTGCATCATGGTATGTAGTTGGCTCTTCGGAGTCAACAACGTAGCATCCATCTATGAAAAATCCACATCTTTCATGTGGAATGCTAACTTTACCAGATCTGCAAACGTTTTATGTGTATTGATCAACCTCTTGATCAAGATCAACAACCTCTTGTTGATTGCTAGTGTCAACCAAACGTGTATCGGCTTGTGGATCTTGATCCTCATCAAATTCCACTGTTCTATGCGTCATTCCTTCCATAAGGAACTTGGCTTCCAAGAACTCTGCCTTTTGAGCAATGAATACCTTTGCTCTGTTGGATCAAAGAAGTAGTATCCTATACAGTCCTTTTGGATATCCAACAAATATACACTTAGTGAATCGACTTTCAGTTGGTTTGGGTGTTAAGCTTAACATAAGCTTCATAACCCATAATTTTAAATATGATAGCGATGGAACTATTCCATTTCATATTTCAAAAGGCGTCGAATCCACTTTCTTGGTTTGGACTATATTCAAAATATGAGTCGCGGAGAGTAGTGCGAAACCCCAAAAATTATAGAGGTAGTGAGCTTATAGCCATCATAGGTCGAACTATATCCAATAGGGTTCGATCTCCTTTCAGACACACCAATATGTTATGGTGTTCTGTGAGGAGTAAGTTGTGAGACAATCTTACAACTTCCTAGATGATCCCTAAAAGTCTCACTTAGGTATTCACCTTCTCTATCTAAATGGTGAACATTGGTAGTTTTATCGAGTTGATTTTCTACTTCATTCTTGAAGTTTTGAACATTTCAAATTCTTCATGTTTATGTGCCATCAAGTACACATAACCATAGCGACTATAATCGTCGGTTAAGGTAATGAAGTAAGTTTCACCATACCTTGTCATTGTCTTAAAAGGACCACATACATCCAAATGTATGACTCCTTATAAGTCTTTTGCCCTCTCATTAGTACCACTAAAGGGCGTGTTGGTCATCTTACCTTATAAACAAGATTCACACTTATCAAATGAACAATTTTCATTTGTTTTCAAAAGACCATTCTTTTAAAGTGTTTAAATCCGATTCTTGTTTATGTAACCAAGATGACAATGACAAGAGTAAGAGTCACTTAAACCATTTTAAGTCTCTTGGTGTATGATAGGTATAATGTGTTATTATAGGACGAATCATCATGAACCAATTCACAAATATCATTAGAAGGCATAGCCTTGAAATAATATACATCATCCATATAGACATAAATACCATCATTTACAAACCTTAAATCATAACCATATCGTTTTAAAAGGGAAACTAAAATTATGTTCCTAGTCAGACTAGGAGCACATAACATGTTTTGAAGAACAACTTCCAAACCTTTTGAAAGTTTCGAAACATAGTCTCCTCTCTTAAAGTGCTTATTTCTTTTGAACCCTTGCAACAGATTGCAATAGTGAGTTCCACATATGGTATCCAATTACCCATGTGTTTTGAGGAAATAACATTTAAGTCAATATGGATTATGAAAGTTGTGTTTGAGGTTTGCCCAGCATCCCTCTTATTTCTCAACTCATTGAGATAGGTTGGATGAATCCCTTTCAAATGACCTATCTCACCATACTCAAAGCATGGATCGTTTTCGGTTATCTTAAGCTTCATAAGCTTAGGTTTTGGAGGTTCCGCTTTGATCTACACTTACCCATTGCCTTTGATGTGCCCTTCTCCTTTGGCAACATTTGCCTTGGGATCGGGAATGGCCTTTCCATTGCCTCCCTTATTGATATAGAGTATAGGTAGAACCTTTCTACCCATCCCTGCCTTAGCTGTTGTGAGCATTACGCGAAACTCACCAATGCTCTTGTCCTATCCATTCATATTGTAATTCATTATGAATGTCTCAAACTTTTAGTTAGGCCATTAAGGATCAAATCCTTGGCCAACTCCTTTGAGACAGGACAGCTAAGCCTCTCGAGGCGGCCTCAACATCGTCGGGGTTGGGTTGGTTAGGAATAGGATCGTCAGGGACATTTGCCTTTGCTGTTGCTTGAGAACAATTCTCAAGTTTCGAGACCAGTCCATAAGGTCATTATGGTACAGACGATCCCTCTCTAAAATAGTTCTCAGTGATAGGGTATGGACGGTCGGGGTGGTAGCATTATTGTTTGCGGCCATTCTACAAATTTTACAAAGTTCTTTTTAGTATTTCTGAAAAATTTCATTTTAATTATTAATACCCTTATGTCTCATAGACAATTAATAATTAAAATCTAGAATCCAACGTTACATTCAAATAATGGTTAGGTGACCTTTATCCCATTATTCAAATTAACAAGGTAGTCAACATTTGACAATTGCAACCTTTTGCAACTTCTAGCGGTATGGGATCGACTTTAAACATCATATGCAAAGTCGGCATGTTAATCCCATCAACACCATTTGGAAACCATATTTTAGGTGATCCATTCAACATGGTTTGCAAATCAAGTTACCCTACTTGCACACACATGTGAGTTTACCAACATAAGTGGTTAGGTGACCTTTATCCCACCAATGTGGTATTCCCACCTTAAGTCATAAGTTCCCTCAAAATGGTTAGGTGACCTTTATCCCATTAAGAGTTTCCAAATGACTTAAGTGTTGTGCAAAAGGACGGTGTTAAACTTGTTTGAAAAGGGATTTTTAGTTTTCATTGATTCTAGTTTGAAAACTCTATTTACCTTGTATTTGCATGCTTTCAAATACAAGGTATCCTATGGTTCATTTTTAATAAAACCTCTTTTATTAAATCATTAATCCTTTTAATAACCTTTTATTAATCACTTAATGATTAGGAACCATAAAATTCAGCTTGTTAAGTTTGTTAATTAGTTTGTTATGCATATCCAAATGTCAAATAACAATCATACAACAAACAACCAAACAAGCATAAACATTAACAATTATATGTGCATAACCATAGCCCTTATGTTGACAACACTTGTTTGCCATCACAAGTGTTGTCATTTGGTCTTTCTAAGGGTCAAACTCATCATAAAATTTCCAAGAACCTCCCATTAGAAACCGCATCCAAATGCTCCATGTTTCTTGTGTCTTCTCTTTTGTGCTTCCAATGTGTATGTCTTCATATTACAAGATATAAAGTCCTAGTACAAGATATCTAGTAAAATGAAAATACACCTAATCTATTTATTACAACCCAATAATAAATAAATTACATTTGAAACAAAGCACAAATAACAAATAATACAACCCAATTGAATGAATGAATACAACCATCACAAATATCCAAACAATCACAAGGTCAATGGCTAGGTTATGCACTAAAACATCCAATGATCAAATCATCAAAATATATAATGAAACCCCACTTAAAACCTTCAAATTTCAGCCAACATAAACTGAAATTTTGGTTTTAAATATTGTCCAAACAATCAACATATCAACATACATATCTTTCAAGGTTTAATCACAAGCATGTGTAATGTAACCTTGAAAGTTGGGGTTTCAACAAGACATAATATTCCAGCCCAAAAACAGCCTATAACATGTCTAATAACATCTTTTAAAACCAATTTCAAAAGATAAAACAAGCAAGTCATCCACATAACCGGCTCTTGATGCCATTGAAGGGTTTACAAGAACATAAAATCCATGTTTAACCTTTTAAACATTCTGAAAACGCAGCGGATATATGGCTTTTAAAAATGATTTTTAAAGCTGAAATTTCATGTTCTTTAGTGACCATTTTAGGTGGAAAAATAAACCCAAACATAAGGATCATAAATATGTGAATGATCAAGCTATGACTTATGCTAAACTACAAATGAAAGCACATAATATGACAGCCACAAAGGGCTGTCATGCTACCTCCTTCCAGCAGCCCAAAACGTCCAAAAGAAAGGTTGCTAGATGCTTGAAATCGGCCAAGACTCCAATGGAGAAGTCCTCAAACGTCCATACCCACAAGCCTTCAAGCAAACACCATGGTTGCTAGGATTTTGGACACCAAAACTTTAAGAAACAAGCTGCCAAAACCTTCTTCAAAGCCGTGAGATTGAGCAGCAACTTTGATGATGTTAGAAGATGGAATCGGCCCCAAGGTTCCAAGAAAGGAACCCTCAAGTGTTTATACCCCAAGCCTTGTACAAACACCACTCTTGCTAGGTAGAGATACACCAAGATCAAGCTCCAAAACCCTAATTTTCTGCTGCTTATTTCCGTGAACAAGAGGAGAGAAAAAGAGAGTTTTGGTCTTTGAATTGCATGTCTTGTGTGTGGTCAAGAGAGTTGAGAGGTCAAGACAAACTTAATGTATGTGGTTATCAAACAAGTTTGGTCCAATAGAAAACAAGGAGGGGGGCGGCCGATATTTGGGTTTTAAAACCCTTTCCCTCTCAAATTTTATATATCACACATTAAGAATGTCTTGTTAACTAGACATACAATTACTTAATAAATTGTATGTACAAGTTATATATTTATTTACATACTTATACAATTAACCATTTAATTTATAAGTTGTAATTTCTCACTATTATTTGATGTCATCTAACTAATTTAAATGACATTTCAAATAATATTATTTGAACAAAATATCCTAATAAGTTGTTCCCTCTCATATGCAATTTATTTAGAAAACCCATTTTCTAAATTGGTGTAAATATTTAATTGCATGATCTTATCATCAATTAAATATTAATTGGTGTTTGCTAAGCTTGTTATTGGGTATAACCCGACTTGGATCATTACGTACTAACCACATCAATATTCTAAGTGTCTTGGGCACACAGAATCCTATAATACCTACAAGATTCTTTTCATACACTCAAAACCTTATTAAAGATAAATAAGTTGAAATGAGATACGTTCAATCTAGCAGCAATTCAGCTGATCTTTTCATAAAAGCACTTCCTACAACAACTTTCAGGAAACAAGTTCATGATAGTGGTATGCTCCATATACATAAAAACTTATCTACTAAAGACAATTTGAAGGGGAGTTATAAGCTGCATTATTTTTTCCCTAGGTAAAGTTTTTTTCCATTGGGTTTTTCTTTTGTAAGGTTTTAATGAGATAGTACTTAACCCTTGATGTTTGAAAAGTATCATTTAAATGGGAGTATTATAAATTATTATCATAGCAAGTGGATGAACTTTTTGTCAAACTTGTAGATAAGTTTACTATACTACTTATCTACCAAATAGTTTTACTTGTCTACCAAAATGATTGATCTTTAGAATATAAATATCACCTCAATGTAGATGAGAAAATATACCTCTTGTATACATTTTCATAAGTTATACATTTCTCTTGTTCTTGTTTTTATAATTCTCTTTAAAGTTCTTAAGTTATAACACTAATTTTGTGTTAATTATAGTTAGAGTTATATCATAACAAGTTTTACATTTTGGAATTTCTAAAGAGATAAAAATGTCTTCCACTCAGATAAGAGATTTAGTAAGTTGAAGATCATTTGTGCCTTTCATGCAAAATCATATGGTAAGGCTTTCTCAAAGTGGTAGATTTCATCCATCAACCATTTTAAAAATTAAAATCCCATTAGATTTAAACCATCTAGTTGCAAGACAATTCTATGATTTAGTTTCTAATTTTGTCTTATCAATATTATTTTGAAAAAGGTCATTACTTTTTACTGAAGTTTTTGTTGTAAGATTAGTCATTGATTTAAAAATCATGTTTTAAATATCTCTTAATTCCAACATATGAATTGAATTTTCATTTTCACGTTCTGTTAATAGTTTTGGAGTTTTGATCGTTTAATGCTTGAACGTTGTAGTAGTAGACATGTATTTGTTTTGATCTTCATTCTTGATTATTTTCTAAATGCATACATACATGTATGTGACATATGTCTATTCTTAATTCGCAACTTAATTTCACAGGACATAATTTCAGTAATGATTAAAACAGGATTGTTCATGAGTGTTAATCCATTGTTATCCAACAGTTTAGAATTGAAAAGAATCAACGTCAAGTTAAAAGATCAAATAAAGTGAAGAAGACCTAAGCTAGAATAAGAGAAATCAAATAAGAAGTATGATCGAGATTGTTTTTTCTTTTTTTACTTGCGTAGGTGATGAACATTGATAGGGAAGTTGAGTTTTTAATAAACCTAAAATAAGCTTACGTTATGTTCCCGGGCTCATTTAAGGAGAAAAAAGAAAGGAATTAGAAGGAAAGAAAAAAAAAAGTTATGTTCCTAAGTTTTTTCCAATGGAAAGAGAAGTAAAAAATCTGTGTTTCCGAGTTCATTTAAGAAGGAAAAAAAGAAAGTAGTGAAAAAAAAATAAAGGCTAAAATAAATCATTTTAAATTGGAAGGAAATGAAGAGAAGAAAAGAAAGGAAAAGGAAGAAAAATAAAACTTTAGCATTAGTGATGGAAGGAAAAATAGTTAAAAACTTTGGCGGGAAAAAGATAAGCACGCGTGGTGTCGGTTTCAATCGAAACTTAATGTTGTTAGACTTCATAGTAAGCCTTCATAGTTAGCCATGTTTGATAGAAAACTTTAGCATTAATGATGTTATTAGTGTAAAGTTAAGTTATGTTTGTATTATGTAAAACGTATTTGGTAGAGGGGTCTTGGTGTACAAACCAGAATTTGGAAACCGGTTAGATGAAGCGACGCCCTTAGTCCTTACATTACATGATCCGATATATAGGATCATGATGTAAACAAAATAGTAATCTTGTTCGTTGATATTCAAGTGTGTGTTTTTAGGGTTCATCTCATATTCTTCTTAATCTTAATCTTTGTGTTCTTAATGATGAATGAAATTAATGATCTCCTAGGACAACAATAGTTATGGTTTATGAAAATTATGTTAGATCATATTAGATAAACATATTGTGTTTCAGTTATGCATATCTATACAAATACTCTTAGTCCTTATTTCAAGGTTTTTCATCCTTGCTTCTTTGACATCATAAAAAGTAACGAAAAGGGACTTAAGAAAAAGAGACCGTTGTCAATTCTCTTTAAACGATTATTGAAGTATCATTATTCGACTGAATGGTTTACATACGATGCTTATAGGTCTCTAGTATACGTGTTGGGACGATTTGTCAGTTTTAGTTTATAGTTTTTTGGCTTTTCATTTAGCTTTTATTATGTTAGTGAGACATGTTGTTCACTACTCTATCTTGTAAATGTAAACTACTGGACCTATCAGATGCGAATATTTAAATTTTAACGCAGCTGATGTTGTGAAATGATTTAATAAATTCTTGGTTTACCGTTGGTGATTTTATCAGGAAAAACAAAGGTAACCCAGCTCTATATCGGCTTAAAATCTAGATCTCCACCACTGTGGTATTTGTGATCGTATCATTTGGTAGTTGTGCCACAATCAGATGAGTAGAAAATCGATTGTATCGTTTTTTTGAGCTTTGACATGAGCCACTTTCAGGTTTCAACAACGGTGGTTCATGGTTGTGCTTTAATATTTCCACCAAGTTTGTACCTTGAGGAGGCTATAACAGCTTCTTATTTAGTTTACCGTTAAGTAGCGGTCTTTCATTAGTTTTATTATACCTCAGTGGACTTAGTTATCCACTAGTATATCTTGCAACTATTCAATCAATCTCATATAAATTAATATTGATTTTTTGAGTTTTGTTCAATGACTAACATAAGAATTATTATTTCTTCAAACGTTTCGACGCAGACCTGGGTATCATCCTGTCAAGTGTCTAGGAATTCATTCAAGATCTAGTCTGAGAAGAGCTCGATCGTAAAATCATCAAGTCCGAATGTAAAATCTTCTTAAACGACACATTTTAAGCTTAGGTGTTATCCCCAAACTCAACAATAAATAAATAAGTTTTGAGAAATATTTTCTTACAATTGCTGTTGGAAAAATATATTGGTTTTTTTCATACAGTTAACAATTACATCTAGAATTTAATCAAAAAAGTGATTTATTGTTAGTGGATATGTTAGACCACAATCACATAATGGATCAAAAGATGCATCTGTTAGGGATCCGGGTTTAGATCGACACACAAACACAATCAAACTGTGAGAGAAAATAATAACAAAGATGAACACGCGAGATTTACGTGGTTCGGTCGATGTGACCTACGTCCACGGGCTGCAACCAGGATAATACTTTTATTGCTTTCTGCCTCACTCGTGAGGAATTACAAGTACAATACACAATATAAATAGGCAAAATTAGGGTTTACAACTTAATCCCCAAGAAAACCCTAATGGGCTAAAACTAAATAAAAACGGGCCAATTTTTTAATTTAATTAATCTGCCACTAAGTTGTCTTTTAACCCGAGCCCAACAAGACTCCACAAACCCAACAATCTCCCACTTGGAGGCTTGATCATCTTCTAACTCCCTTCCGATGTGAACACTTGTACCTCTTGTAATCTTCCTCGTCTTCCTGGTTGCAGCGGCCTTATCATCAGTTAACCTGAAGGCCCGTTGAAGCTCCCTCGAGCTTCAACATATCAGTCACGGCTGTATCTGCCCCTGACCTGTTCTCCATCCCTACCGGCTCCCACTGAAACAAACTGCCAGACCCTGGAATACCTTGAGAACAAACACTCTCCATATTTAGCAAGTAATCCTCTAGAGAGATTTTATCAAATGGAATATTAGTTCTTTCAACCCACTGTTGTCTAGAAGCTGTAACTGAAGCACAACCTGTACTCCCACTGCCACGAAATCCTTTAACTGGTTTTCTTGAACTCTTCCATGCATATTCACTTTGAATCTTTCCTGTGACTATAGGTTTCTTACTTGCAAAGCAAACCTTCTTCTGCCCACGAGATTCTGTGAATTGGATTTTAGTCTTTTGCTAAACTGGAACATCACTTCCTTCAGATGTTAAACTGACCATATACAATGAACCCATTTTCTTTCCACGAGCAATGACAAGATTCCCTTTAACAACTTTCCACTGCTTATTCCCGAACTTAACCTCATGTCCCTGTTCATCCAACTGACTGACAGAAATCAACTATTTCTTCAAATCAGGAATCACTCTGACATCTTTCAAAGTCCATGAACCAGCTGAAGTAACTAAATCCATGTCACCCATGCCCGTAACATCAAGAACATCATTGTTCGCCAGTCTTACCTTACCAAAATCACCTTCTTTTAGATTCTGCAATGCTTCGCTGCTGTGGGTAGCATGAAACGAAGCTCCAGAATCCATGACCCATGAATCCACACTACTCTCCACGCTACAGATTAAAGCATCATCATCTGAGTAGTCTGCTGCAGTGTTGACTTCTTTTTGATCATTCGGACACTGATTCCTGAAATGTCCCACCTGTTTACAGTTCCAACATGTCACATCATTTCGAGCCCTAGACTGACTCCTTTTCCTGTTCTTGCTCCCACTTCCTCTGTTATTCTTTCTTCCTCTGCCAACATTCAGTAATTCACTTGATGTTTCACCTGAATTTCTTCGTCTGGTGTCTTCGCCCATAACAATATCCCGGACTCCATTTAAAGTGAACGTGCTGGTGGAACTAGTAATCGCTGTAACAGTACCAGCCCAACTATCAGGCAATGATGAGAACAGTAGTAGAGCCTGAACCTCATCCTCGAATTTGATGCCAACTGACCCAAGTCTTGACAAAATCGAGTTCAAGTTGTTAATGTGCATTAAAATTGAACTTCCCTCTTTCATCTTTGTATTAACCAGCTCTCGAATCAAGAAAACTTTATTTGCTGCCGAAGGCTTCTCGTACATATTAGATAACGCATCCATGATACCTTTCGCTGTAGTTTCCTTCAGAATGTTGAACGCAACATCCTTTGTCAGCGACAACCTAATAATTGCCTTGGCCTTTTTATCTAAAGCTTTCCACTCAGTTGCTTCCATCTTTTCTGGTTTATCACCCAAAACAATATCCAAGTCTTTCTGAACAAGCAAATCCTCCATTTGCATTTTCCACCAACCAAAGTCGTTTCCATTAAACTTCTCAATCTGAAGTTTTCCGCTCTCAGCCATTATCTCAAACTACAATTTGTTTACTAATCGAGTCAAGACTGAAAAGTGTCAAACACAACTATGGCTGGCTGCCAGAACTTGAGTGTTGTTCTATTGAGCACTACCCTTTTTCCTCAGTCTTAAAAAATAGTAAACAAACGAGTTCAACAACGCACCTGAGAATTTCACGACTTTGAATCTTGGTTACTATTGTGACACAAAAAGGTTATTCTTTTTTTTTCTCTTCTTGGTGTGCGATAAACCAACTGTTGAGAATCCAAAAAGACAAAATAGGTTGCACCCTCCTTTTTTTAATCAATAATGATGTGATGACAAGCTACCAAGCAAGCTGCTGCTTTGTTGTTGTTTTCGATGGCCAAAAACAAATCAAGCACTCATACCCCACAAAAAAGAATCTTCACCTGCTTTCTTTATTTATTCGACGACAACTCTGATTCAAAATAAAACAAGCTTCTGTTCTTTCTTTAAAGCACGGACAAAACACAAAAAAATAGGTTGTGGCGGCTAGGCTGCCGACCAAAACAAAACCTAGATCACGTTTTCCTCTCGCGTTATGTTTCTCCTATGTGTAACGAGCCGTAGCTCTGATCCTACTTGTTAGGGATCCGGGTTTAGATCGACACACAAACACAATCAAACTGTGAGAGAAAATAATAACAAAGATGAACACGCGAGATTTATGTGGTTCGATCGATGTGACCTACGTCCACGGGCTGCAACCAGGATAATACTTTTATTGTTTTCTGCCTCACTCGTGAGGAATTACAAGTACAATACACAATATAAATAGGCAAAATTAGGGTTTACAACTTAATCCCCAAAAAAACCCTAATGGACTAAAATTAAATAAAAACGAGCCAATTCTTTAATTTAATTAATCTGCCACTAAGTTGTCTTTTAACCCGAGCCCAACAAGACTCCACAAACCCAACAGCATCTTTATATAATGGTTGTGAAACAGAACTTGCAATGAAAATTCAAAATTCAAATCCTTGACATGTACCAAATAGGCTTTACACCCAACAACACCAACCTTTTGCACCTGCACGACTGCACCAAAATCAGTCTTCTAACCGCAAGCCCTATATGAAAGTGCATGGCCTCCGACTAGCCAGCTGGATGGTGAGAGAGGGAATGAAGAGAACGGGTCGGGTCGGGTCGGGTCGGGTCGGGTCGGGTCGGGTCGGGTCAACTTGAACCAGTTGACCATATGTACCAGAAAGGACAGCTTTGAGCGGCCGTTGATCCTCTAGGATCCCACGCCATGTGCAAACTACATTTAAAAATGGAACCCGACTAGATGCCGCTATTGACTCCCATTAATGGTAACAAGAACCGACTATGATTCACCTCTACCATACCATACCCAAAAGTATCAAAGAACATAAGAATATAAGCATGCATTCCTCTATCATAGCAACATCCATATATTACAAGTCATACCACAAAAACACAAAACATGTATATGAATATATGTATAATAAAGCCGCCATGTCCTGCCAAAAAGAAAGTCATCCACAGCTGAACAATGAGCCGGACCACGAGCCAGTAGGTGGCGATGGCTTCCCGGGGACATAGTAGAGGAGCTGAAAACAGCTTTCAGCAGAGAGTGTTAAGGACAAATTTGTCATTTCCTATATACAAGCAACATTCACATTTTAGTTTTAGTTCAAATCACAAGACCTTATACCATAGCATTACATGAGCATACATTATGAAAAACAAGACCCAAGTATTATATAGTATGATACCCTACCGAATCTATCAATTGCTGCTTGCCAAAAAACCTGGAACTCGCCATGTACAAAACAACGTTTTTCTGCACAAATCTGACAAAATCGTACCTGAAAACGGAACACCCTATTGAAGATCTCCAAACACCTTCATGCATATCATGCAAGATAAGTGCTGACCCGAGCAACCACGCGTGTTGACTTTTCCTTTTTACAAAAGCTTTTCAGATATATTTAGATAACAGAACTTGCTAAAGAAAGTTCATGAAGCTCACTTAACATCCATTCCTCACCGGTTTGACCGCCAAGAACAATGGCACGTGTACCGCCAACAACACATGTACTATGACCCCAAGCGAATAGTGGTGGCCGCCCAGGTACATTTAACATCCTCCACGTTGGTTTCTCCTCGGTGGGGTCAAGAATGTAAAGCTGTGAAGCTGAGTGAAGACCGGCCACTGATCCTCCAAAGACTAGTATCCTGCCACCAGGGAGGCTCACGGCTACATGGTCAAGCCGGGGAGGTGGAGCTATGCCACCTGGATTACCAGCACCGGGCATCCCGCTTCCAGTCACAGATCTCCAACATGGCTCGTCCTCACTCAAATCCATGGTGAAAACATCACTAGACCGGAACCTGAGGGGCCCGCTTTTAGCAAGACCACCAAACATTAAAATTTTACGACCACCATACACCGATAAAGAGTGGCCGAGACGAGAAGGTGGGGTCCATGTGACTGGTATCTCTCTCCAAATCGGTTTCTCCATTGAAAGATCCAGTAAAAAAGTATCACTTAATAGTACACCAGAATCTGCACAACCACCTGAAACAATTAATTTTGTCCCATCAAGAGTACAAGAACTGTGCCATGATCGTGGAAGTGGAGGAGCTAAACCAGATATTTCACGCCATGTTGGATGTTTGGCATCCAAATCCAAGAGGAATACATCATTAAGTAACCCTTGGGTCCCACATCCTCCAAACACTACCAGATTGGAACCGTTAACACACGAAAGCGTATGACCCCAACGACCCGGTGGCGGTGAGCCAACTTTTACATGCTGCCACTCAGGTTTGCTAGAGTTTAAATCCAATACGAAAGTGTCATTCATCGGTTGCATATTGACACCCTCACCGCCAAACAGAACCACACGGTTCCCAACTGCACATGCACCGAAGTTACATCGTGATGGCTCCACTGCACCACCAACAGACAGCTTTCGCCATGCAGCTGCTTCAAGAGTAGTAAGTTCTCTAGCCAGACGACCCCATCCCAACCTTTTAGCCCCAGGAACCGTCTCTAGAACCCTAGTTGTTTCACTACCCCATGCGTTCTGACAGACCATTCTCCATAAGTCCTCATTCTTAGCCACCTCATAGAACCGCCTGCAAACCGAACCAACAGATGCAATATCTCGTGGTGTCAACCGCGAAAGAATTTTAAGAGAAATCACTTCATCACTTAATTGTAGAATCCCGGAGAGTCCACGAGAAGAGTTGCGGGTCCCATCTGGAGTTAGCCGGCAAGAGAGAAGACTAGACCGAAACGGATCAGATGACTTCACAGTTCCTTTTGTTGTGGATCCCGTGAGTGGGCCCAGGTCAAGATCAACTTCTGTAAAGAACTGGATACCGATAATATGTGTTATTACCTCATCATCACCATATATAGGAGTCATGCGCAACCGGTTCATCAATGGAGTACCGTCTTTCGTGAAATTTAATAGTTCTCCTTTGAATTCAATCCCGTCCTCAAGGCATCTCCTAATTTCTGAGACTACAGTAGAGTCCACTAGGGGATGCCTTCTTTTTGCATATGGACCTCTGCATTGCAAGAACCGGCTGAAAACAAATACACAAATTAGACAGGAAGAAAAAAAGTGTGCTTACTTGTAGAAAGAATAACATGTAAGCTAATTTTGGTGCTTTTTGGCTAGTAAAAAGTTTGTGAAAACGATGAGCTTATACAACTCAAGGGCTTAAATAAGTCATAGGTTAAGTTGATATGCTCACAAGCTATTAAAAATAAGCTTATCTGCTTTTCAGAATTTCAATAAGCCCCAACATCCCCTACATACTATGCTGATTGTAAAAATTGCTTAAAGATACTGCAGAGATGTCAACTTCACATACTGAATACTGCTAGAATTTAGAAATGCTAAGATGTTGTGGGATCTACAGTTTGGGTTGACCGAAAACTCCTTTACCAATAATTAGCACGTTAAATATGACTACAAAGACAGCATTGTTAGTCTTAATCTAAATTTTTCATAATAAAATCAGAAGGTTGATGCTTTAAAGTTACAATAAACTTCTGATATATTTGGTTCATTTGACTTGTTAACATTGTCAGTTATTAAACCTAATTTTGTATTTGGCTCCATTTGACCCTTGGAGATAAACCATAGTCCAAATGGACCTGTTTGTAAGGTGTCAAAACTGTCACCTCTAATGAGCATCACCAGTTTTACGTTTTCCTATCAAGGAACTGTCTTCTAGAACTGAAGACCACGACTGCAGCCAAATTAAAAGTCTTTGTTTCTCTAATACACTCAAAGAGACCATGTGTTGATGAAAATTTTCTTTCATTATGTTAGTCTGATAGTTCCTAACATTATTATTAGTTTAGTGGGATACATTCCTACTTTTCTGTTTATCAGATTGCTCCGTTAAATGCTACAAACAAATGAAATTGTATATTGTGTACAAAAAAAAACCTCATATGAGGGCGCATATATGTAAAGTTATTAAGAGATTCCTATCTTGGTTTTTAAAAAGGGGAACTGCACCGAAGAGAAAAGGTCTAAAACCAAGGCGCAAAGCGCATCGCTTTTCATACGCGAGCGTAAAGTGCTTATATAAGTTTTTCATAATTCTCATAGGTTCTTACTTCTTAGCATCCTTTACCCAAAATTTAGCCATAAATAAGCTTTAAATATGATTTAATGTATAAGTACCTACATGCACAGCCTAGAAAGCCTGCAGTACAACATCCTAACACAAAAAGCTGCCATGTATATGAAGCGTGCACCTTACCCTCACCTTAAGCCCTTTTTGGCTCGCCTTTTGTACAGAGCTTGCCTTGCCTACACAAAAGAAATGGGACCTACGCCTGCGGTCACCTTGCGCCTAGGCACACCTCAGGCACGCTTTTTAGAACAAAGATTTCTAATCTAAGAGATACCAGAATAAAGAAACTCCACAACAACTGGCAACTATATTTGGACTGCGGAAAAACACGAAGGACTTCATCAATCCAAACAAAGGAACCAAGCCAGATTTATTGGACAGGGTAAATCCCCTAATAAACTTTAATTGATTCCATCTTCTAGTTACTATTTGTAGAATTATCATTAAACAAGTTATTTTCCTTCTGCCCTGTTTTACTTTCCTGAGGGTATATTGAACTGTAGGCCTCTGTAAGGTGCCAACTACATTATGATGTGCAGTTAGTGCGACTAATTTATATGACACTACATCACACTCACAATTACTTTGATATAAATATTTTACAGTCATGACAGCCTAAAAAATGTATCTATGTGTGTGCCTGTTTTATAAATACGGCAGAGATACCATAGCATGTTATTAGGTTTGTGAATAAAAGTAAAGACTTAGCAATCATCTCTCTATACACAGGATTGATATGTAAATTACTATAATATACCAGGAAAGAGCAACGTCACAGCTCTAGTAAAACCAGATGCATTAGAAATAAATACTGAATAATGGCTAATATCTATAAATCTAATGTAAGAACTAAGGAATCAATCTTGAAACTAGATGTTAAAAAGACTGCATATTAATAATGCTTAAAAGACTAAATCTTAATACAATTGTAATAAGATATGATTTCATTTAAAAATTCTCCCTGCAACATTAAGGCTCTCTTTCATCTCACAACTCATACAAATTATGTATACATTAAACGAATCTATCAACGAGGACATACTTGAAGTTAAAATCCAATACTTCTAAGTTCTAAACTTCTGATGGAATTTCCAGATAAAATTTGAAACGAATTAACAAATATTGTCAACCTAAACTATATGCCTTCAATCCTCACATTTCCAAGTTTCTAGTGTCGTGTTCAGTAATTGTGTGTTTTAATTCTTAAGTCCTAGTGCAAATGTAGAGAAGAAAACTGAGTACCAATCCACAATTCTTGTTTTGAAAAAAAAAAACATATTAATACATATGTAAGGTAGATTGTGGCAGCAGTCAATTGATGTAGATGCTGGATCATTCCCTAATAGATGCCATGAACAGTACATCTTCCAAAATATAGGAAGACTGGAATGAGAACCATAGCATACTATCATGTTTAAGGCTATTTTTTACAGTAATACATTTTTTAATCCTAATAAATTTATCAAACCAGGTGATCAGATGTGCTAACCTTCATGAAAACTATCAAAACAATCCAACATACATCTAATCTATTCCTTTTAATACAAATTTATTTTTGTAGTTTGTATCCCGATGCTTGATTTAGCTCCCGCTTTGCGCAGGGGCTGGATCGCTTCGCTATCTAATGTATGTAACCTTACAATCTACTTTATACAAAAGATTGTGTCCCTTGGCTTAAACACATGATCACAAGGTTACAAAGCAGCAAACTTACAAGTTGCTCCAAGACCCGCCCTCCATTTGTGTTATCCATATCACACACACCCAAAACTCATAAATCAACTCAGTAATTTTCAAAGGATCATAGCTTAAATCCAAGTTTTATATCCTAGACCCCCTTAGGCTGCTACCTTAACATTTGATAAGGCTTAATAACTAATCAAACGGTTAAGGCTTTATAATGTTAAAAGCTCATGATGTAGATGAGGATCCAAAAGAAAATCACCAAGGAAGACAAAGGGTCAAAAAAGATTAACCAGAACCTATCTATAAGTATGAGCACAGACCATGAAGACAAAATAATTGGGTTACAACTAAAAGCAGCAAAAAATGACCATCTCTAAGAGACAAGCAACCAAGGCAAATTAGACCAGTAAATGTTTAATATAACTCTGCTCACCTTCAACCTTAAAATATTTATGTGAAAATACCAGAACCTTGTAGCATAACTCAATCGCTGTTCCATTAATGCATTTAACATAAGAAGAATCAAATACAGTTGCAGCTGTTATTGATGGATGAATCATCACCATTATTTGAGAAAGCATACATTAATCTAGAAGTAGACCCCAAAAAACCCTAGAAAACTAATTCCTAAGTTGCATTAAATAGCACGCCCCAAGTGTGAGTCAATCTAGGTGACGAGGAAAACGTTTCACAAGGTTAGAAGCGACACAATCCCCTAAAGCAACCTGAGGCGTATGCTTTTTCCGGAAGCTCAAGGGAACACAGACCAGTTTTCTTCTTGTCTTATTTTCTTTTTTTTCGCTTGTAACAAGTGTGGGGAACATAGTTTTCATTCTGGTTAACTGGTGAAATTTAGGGCTTAAGAAAAGAACTACGCAAGAAAACATAAAAGAGAGAGAGAGATGAGGAGATACGACTCAGTTTTATGGGCAAGGCCTCAAAAAATATAGAACTTTGGTGGTTATGTAGTACTATTCCTAAATTTTCACCCCTTTAGTTATACGGTAATCTTCAGTTTTATTGACCTTCTTTGGTTGTACATATAACTTTTTTAGTTACTTATAGAAATAAGAAATCTCATAAATATGATAGTTCATGCTTTGTAATTTGTATACTATTGAATTATGTGCATTTTTATTATTATCTTACTATTGGTTGCTTAATTATGTAGAAATAATTAATATGTGAACTACAAATATCAGGCACCTATTGTCTGTGAGGCTAGCCCTTTGCCTCATGCAATGGGACGACTAACACCTTTTAAAACCAAGGTTGCTTCTACATATCAGTTACAATAAACTTTTACTGTATAGAATATAGAAAATGTAAAGCCATTTGCTAGGCATGGTGCATTGACAATCTGGTACATCAACTGGACAAACATGCAAATGGTAGAAAAAAATCAAACTATTATTCGTGTTCCAATTCTATTCTAATAATGGGATCATGAGCTATGGCCATTAATTTTTCGTTGCCCTGATGTTCTTTAGGCATATCAATATATAGTAGGCAATATAAAACTTCAGCTTGAAGTTGTATCTATCATGCCATTATGAACTACTGAAAGAGATTCCATCAATTATAGTAAACATTATAGCAAGAATAGCATTTTTTTAGCCATCGATGAGGATCTGAAATTTCTAATTGCATACTAAAGTTGTGTTCTTTATTCGAAGAAGACCTAATTCCCCTAGGCATAAGTACCCTGAAGCTAGATGATTTCAAATGCAAACTAAGAACAATACTAGTTTGTTTCAAACATTCCTTTCTCTACATATAACATCCCACCAAATACTTTCCTCAAACATCAATTCCTTTCAATACAATAGCCCTAGTTATTGGCATAAAATGACTGAATGATAATATCTATGACAATAATCAAATTGGTTTCTCTTAATCCTAAACATAAACCGGCAAAGCACACTAACCCTAAATAATTACATCATTTAGTTTCACAAAACAAGATAAATTCAAAACAGGGTATGTGAACTACAACTCACCAGTTACGACCGAGGACTTCTTCAGCGCGATAGCCAGTAATGATCTCAAAAACCGAATTCACATAAATAATAGGATTATCAGGCTCCAAAGCATCCGTGACAACAAACCCACACGGCGCCGGTTGAAGCAAGCTATCAACGGGGAACGGCAGCGGACCTCCATCACTCAACAAAAACCCTTCGTCGTCGCCGCTGAGATCAGAATTGCTACTATCCCACTCCATAAAACTCAAAGCAGTTATCGAGAAACAATCGGTTCACCCCATCGAAAACGCCTCAAATTGAGCGGCGAAAAATGGTAGAAAGCTGGGGAATTGGCGTGTGGAAGGGTGTTAGGGACAGGATTGAAGTAGATTTTGGGAGAATCGAGAGGGGAATTAGGGTTTTGGTGTTGGTTTTTGTGTGTGAATTTCGGGGTGTTTATGTGTAAGGTGAAACGAGTGGTGCGGACGAAGTTTGGCAATACCGACCTACCTATTAAAGCCAAAGCAAGGGAAGGAAGATACGGAGTTAGCTACGGAGTTAGCTTTACGGTGTTGATCGGGTTAGTTAATCGGGTTTCGGGTTAATCGGTTCGGGTTATTCGGGTTTTTCAACATTGAAAGTCTACCCGAAACCCGACCCGAATAACAATCGGTTTAATCGGTTTCGGATTGTTCGGGTAACGGGTTGTTCGAGTCGGGTTTCGGATATTAAACGATAGACTTAATTTAATAGATTTTAGTGAGTTTTTATTTGAAATCTTATAAAACTAGTGGACTTAAAATAAGTTTACTTCTATAATTTATAAAATGTGCTTAAATATATATTTATATACAAACAATTTGATTAATTTGAACAATCTAAACAAGTGTATATATATAATTTGCTTAATTATAATATGAGTTGATCGGGTTATTCGGATTTCGGGTTAATCGGTTCGGGTTATTCGGGTTTTTGAGGTTTGAAAGTTTATCCGAAACCCGATCCGAATAAGAATCGGTTTAATCGGTTTTCAGGTTGTTCGGATAACGGGTTGTTCGGGTCGGGTTTCTTCGGGTACGGGTAACATTGGGTCGGGCGGGTTAATCGGGTACGGATAAAATCGACGGGCCTAGTTAGCTTACACACACCGTCTTCAACTTTCAATATTTCCAAAAATAAGATTTAATTACACGCTTACTTTTACGTGCTTTGCTCATACACGGTATTGCTAAGAAGTTATATTTTTAGTTCAACTGTTTCTCAAAATTTTACATCATTGGTTCCTATGGTAGATGTCCCGGGTTAAATGAGTCTCAAATAATATGTTTACTCCTGAACTAAAAGACAAAATACATGTTCAACCCATTTTTCAATTAATTAATTTTACATTAATAATTAATATTATATATACATATGTTGCAGGACCGTTGAAGTGGGTCAATGGACACAGTGAGTAGAGACTTAAAATACTTAACAGATCACATAGGAAACCGGTTTTAGGTTGATAATACTAAAAACACAAGTAAATTTGAGACAAAACAAGAACAAGATAATATTTGGTTTTCAAGAATATTATATATTGCTCTCAAGTTCTATTACAAGTGTTACAAAGTATGAAAATATATACAATTACTTGATACACTTTATACTATATTTTACAACCGACTATACTTTAAAAACCAGTTGAAAACACTAACCTATACAACAAGATTAGTATATTGTCAAAAGACAGATTACCTTTTCACTTGTGACTATAACATGTCAAATCTCACATCTTAATATATTACAAAATACATAAAATGTATAAAAGTAAAAAGTTACATACCAATGATGTTAATCTACAGTTGACAAAAATATGAAACTTTTTCAACAACTTATCTAAGTTGGTGAGTATTCAAAGATGACAGCGGAAAGTTGTTCAGCTTTTGTCAAAAGATGCTCAGAAAAAGCATGTCTTCTCTGTATTTGTAAGAAATCAGTGTTTGGTTTTGGAAAACTTTGTCTTGGTAGCTTTTTATTCCTTCATTACTTGTTGATCAAGTTGCTTAAGATACTCAAACTCTATGTACTTATATGACAAGAAAAGAAGTACAGATGGCTAATAAAGACATGTGACACTTAATGAGTTGATCATATTTTGTCTACATGCTTCTTTGTCTACCTGAGTTTGTTGCTCAATTGTCATAGTCTTTGTCTCAAAGTTTTCTTTAACTGGGGAGAGATTAGGGGTTTATTTAAATACATAATATTTTTTTAAAGAAAACTTAATGTGTTTCGAGAAAGTATCTCTATAATTTTCAAAATTCTAAGGAGTGTCATTTGAAAAGTTTTTTTCCAAAGTAAATTGTGCTTATATAGGTGATGATATAGACAATTTAGGACACATATATTTATAAATAATCTTAAGTTTAGTTTAAGAAAAATATACTCAAAGTTAATCATCCTAATAGCTGATACAATATACTTAAATCTCTATTTATCAAAAGCTTTTGTGAACATATCAGCATATTGTTCATTTGTGTTAACTTTCACAAGTTTTATCAATACTTTTTTAAAATTATCTCTAATCAAATGATACCTGATGTTAATTTATTTTGTACTTGAGTGTTGCCTAGGATTCTCTATGATAAAGATAGCACTGTTATTTATATGGATTGGAGTCTCTTTGAAGTTGAATCCATATTACAGCATATGTGTAACATCCCACATTGGTTGGGAAGGAGAACGAATGCTTCTTTATAAGGGGCTTGAGACCTTCCCCACTGTGACGCGTTTTGCCTGAGCGATGGTGGTACGTCCCGGTTCAGGTGAAAACAAAACCGTGAGGCGATGGTGGTTAGTCCCGGCCAAAGCGGACAATATCATGGTGCGGTTACATTGGGCTGTTACAGATGGTATCAGAGCCAGGGCCGGGCCATTGTGCCAGCGAGGACGCTAGGCTCCCTAAGGGGGTGGATTGTAACATCCCACATTGGTTGGGAAGGAGAACGAATGCTTCTTTATAAGGGGCTTGAGACCTTCCCCACTGTGACGTGTTTTGCCTGAGCGATGATGGTACGTCCCGGTTCAGGTGAAAACAAAACCGTGAGGCGATGGTGGTTAGTCCTGGCCAAAGTGGACAATATCATGGTGCGGTTACGTTGGGCTGTTACAATATGATTCTAAATCCAAAGCACTTGAGTACAACAGCTAGAAGAAGTAATGTATTCAGCTTTAACAGTTGATGCACACACGTAGTATTGTTTCTTACATTGTCGTGAGACTATCCTTACACCAAGTAATTGACATCCCACATATGTAAACTTTTTAGTTACATTACAGCCACCATAGTCGCTATTTGTATAAATTTACAGATTGAAGTCAGAATTCTTAGAATATCAAATGCCTAGTTTTGGAGCACATTTGAGATATCTAAGAATGATTTTGACAGCAATTAGGTGTGACATTTTGGGGTTGGCTTGATATCTTACAAAGATGCATGTAGCAAACATGATATCAAGCATGCTGGTTGTGATGTACATAAAAGACCCAATTATAGCTCTGTAGAGATGTTTATCCACACACTCCCCCTTAATACAGCTCCAAGTGAGTGGTTTCTAGCTATGAGCGTATTTGCAACCTTATATTTAATCATATTGAATTTTGTGAGTATGTCTTGCACATACTTTGACTGACTTTTAAAAATGCAATTGTTAATATTTTTCACTTGATTTACTAGAAAGAAATTGATTTTCCACATGACACTCGCTTCAAATCTATTATTCATCAGCTTCACAAAGTATTACGGAGCTTTGTATTAAGTGACCTAAAGATAATATTATCTACATAAACTTGAATCAACATCAAGTCATTTACTATTTCTTTGATAAAGAGTGTTTCATCTACAGTACCTCTGACAGAGATACTGAGATAGTGTTTCATACTACTTTTTTGGAGCTTGGTGCACCTTATAAAAAGTCTTATCAAGCTTGCAGACATAATCAGGATGATTTAAATCTGCAAAGCCAGGTGGTCGTTTGACATACACCTTAATATCAAGTTGGTAGATCTTAAAAATACTTGGATTCATCAAAAGCAATGAATATTCTAACAGATTCAAGTATTGCCACAGAAGTAAAAACATTTGTGTAGTCAATCCCCTCTTCTTGTGTATATCATTTAACAACTAGTCTGGCCTTGTTATTGATGACAGTTCCTCCATCATTCTTCTCATTCCTAAATATCCATTTGGTACCTATAGTAGTCTTCCATTGAGAAAGAGAACATATGTTCCAAACCTTTTGCCTTTTAAATTGAAGCAGCTACTCCTGTATTACTTCAACCCAACTACCATCCTTCAAAGCTTTATAAACTTTTTTGAGCTCTATATAGGACAAAAAACAAAAGTATAGATAAACAATTTTTTTATGGATTTGTCCTATTGTTCTCACCCCTAATACTATCAACTGACTTACTTGTGAGAGTATTCTTTTGAGTAGAAGGCTGAAGTTGATCACTTTCCACTTCAATATTCATCTTCACAGATGATACAACCTACGTAATAGTGGTGCACAGCTGATCAGCCTTCTTTTTTTCAAAGGGATGAGTTGGTCATGAACTAAAACTTCTGGTACTAGGGTACATAGTCAAATCTTTAGACTTTACCACCTCAAATCGTATAGAGATAAAGACTTGTTTATACTTGGAGTTGAAGGTGACATTGATCTCTTTAGCTTTCTTTAATCTTCTCTTGGCTGCTCTGATCAAGTTCTTATTTTTGGACTTAGTTATCCCTGATTTTTTACTCTACTAACAAGAATAGTGACCCTTTTCAGGATAATATTTTTCACTTATCTCACATACTTCATTCACTATCTACTCTTCACCTTTATCCTTTTCTTGAACGGGGTCTATGAGTGGAAGCTTATCTTAACAAGTTTCACACCGTTAAGATCTTACAGATAGTAGAGTGTGTGGAGGAGCTATCTCATTAGATCACAGTCCATGCTTATTCTGATAACAATCTTTGCATACAAGGATGATGATATAATGTTCTTGAAAGTCTCTTTTGCAATAACATATTTTTCTGCTCTGGCTTTGCTGATCATAAGCTAAGCCTGACATTCAGTTAACTTGGTAATAAGATCTTTGATTTGAGTCCTGTAGTTGATGTGTTCATGCTTAATAGTTGAAATAGTTTTCTCTACATCTTTTATCTTAGTTTTATAATTATTTTCAACTCTTTTAAAATCAGCTTTTAAAAAGTTTAAGTACTCAAGTTAAGATCTTATTTTCAAGTTATAGGACTTGTATTTAACTTTAGCAATACATTCAGGAGTATAAAGATGTCCCAATAACTTGGTTTCTTCACGATCAGCCATCAGTGCTTGGTTTGAATATTCATATTCAAACTGAAAGCTCTAATTAAAGCCTACTTTTCAACAGCAACAACAGCTTACTGATTGGTATTATCAGTCCGTGGAGCTCCATCAGAGTAGTTTAGTCTTATTTGTGCTTGGCCACCATTTGTTCTTTGTGCCTTACACTCGCTAGCAAAATGTCCCATTTGTTAATAGTTATAACACTTCACCTTGCTTTTATACAACATAAACTTTCCACTGGTTGCATTACTGGAAAACTTTCTAGCAATGCTATTATATAACTTCTTGACTTTATGAGTGAGAATAGCCATCTGCTAGATTATCTCTATGTACTTCACATCATCTGTATGGATACAATCCAAGTTTTCAAGAGTGGGAAGAAAGTCGCTACTGATTTAATCAGCAGACACAAAGACTTGAGAAAAGCTTGTCTATTGGAATAAGCTTTATTAGATGTAGCTCTCACTTAGTATCTCCGAAAAGGTGATTAAAGGACCCTTTTGTGAGTTTTAAAGGTAGCAGATGAGATGATGCTTTGGTTCTCTACGATCACTTTCAACCGCATGAAGGGCTGAACTTTGCTGATTGTTTTAGTTGCCATATGGATTTTGTATGTTCATTTCTATCTGATATTCAATATGGATACCATACAACTCAGTGAAAGTAAGGGTCTTGATATTTTCAGTCCTTTTAATGACCACATAATAGTGTGTCCATTGTCTAGTAAGAGATGACATGAACTTCCTCACAATATCCATGTTCTCAAGAGTTACTACAACATCCATTAAAATATTAACAATCTTAACAGTACCTGAATGTATTGTTGAGTCATAGTTTCACCTGTCTTGAAGGTGAAGTTCTCAAACTGGTGCTTCAAGAGCTCTTTCTTGTTCTCTTTTGCTTCATGAGACCCCTCATACATATGCTTCAGTGCATCCTATAGTTTTTTAGCAGTTTTGCACTTTTTAAAGTGTCTATATATATAGAGTTTAGAAGAGCAGTTTGAATGGTGATCATGTCTTTATAATTTCCATCAATCTTCTTACAGTCTTCTTCTAAGTAGTCAGCCACTTCCTTTAGTATCATGCTACCATCAGCAGCAGCTGAAGAGGTGCATGGTACATGAGGTCTTGAGACAACAAATCCCCAGATCATGTTGTCTTGAGACTTGATGAAGCCTTCCATTCTTTGGCACCAAGTATCAATGTCATCAGGAGTAATCAATGAAGATTTTGTCATAGTACTGGTTTCTATATCAGCTTTAGTAAGAGCTGTCATTTGAGTTGTTAAGTGTTTTGTGAAACCGAAAGGATTTAAGATGGTGAGATCTTACAATCAAGAGCATAAAATGTTGTGATACCAATTGTAGTAATGTTGAAGTAGGTCAATACAACAGTTTCACAGTGAGAAAAGATTTAAAACACTTAACAAATCAAATAGGGATCCACGTATAGGTTGATGATACTAAGAACAGAAGTAAATATGAGACAGAACAAGAAAAAAACAAGATAATATTTAGTTTTCAAAAATATTGGATATTTCTTTTAAGTTCTATTACAAGTGTTACAAAGCATTAAAATAAATAAAAGTAATTGAGACACTTTATACCACATCATACAACCGACAATACTTTGAAATCTAGCTAAAAAACTAATTTATAGAACAAGATCAATGTATAGTCAAAATACAGATTACCTTTTTACTTGTAACTATAACATGCATAGCTCACATCCTAATATTTATAAAAAGGATAAAAGGTACAAAAGTATAAAATTATAGACTAGTGACCTTAATATGTAGTTAACAAAAGTATGAAATTTTTCACCAACTTATCTAAGTTGGTAAGTATTCAGAGATGGCAGCGGAAATTTGTTTAGTTTTTGTTAAAAGGTGATCAGAGAAAGCATGTACTCTCTGTATTTGGAAAAATAGTATTTGGCTTCGGAAGACTTTGTCTTTAAAGCTTCGGAAGACTTAATCTTTGGCTTCTGAAGATATATTCATTTGGCTTCGGAAGATTTACACTTAACATAAATTCCAGAGTTGTGTAAAACTTTTGAAGTAACTTACTTTGTACTTAATGCATGCATGCTGAAAGCTCTTTGGTTGCTTTGCTTGCATCAGCCTTTAAGTGTAAACCTTACATATACACACATGCATCTTCCTACTTTAATAGAAATGTAACTAGAGACAACACGTGGCATCACAACATTTATCTCATCAAGATTTTCTCGTTCCTCTTAATTATTATATAACTATATTAATTTCTAATAATAATATTTATTTTTTTAGATTAAAAATAGTTTTGATACATTAACAAATAAATATTTATTAATGTTATTTCTAAATAAATAAATTTCTATAAAAAGAAATTTTTCTATAACATTAAACTTTTATAAAAATACAAAATATTTTAAAATTGATGTTTTTAAAAAGTAATATTTTTATAAACCAACATAATTAATATTAAAACTTATAGTAAGAAAATTTTAAAAAAAGATATCTTTTTAAATGGTTTGTTTTAAAACAAAATGCTTAATTTATTTCTTAAGAAAAACAAAAAAAGTTTTAAAAAAGTTTAAAATTATGATATCATTGTTTTATTACTTATAGTAATTACTCATACATAATTTAATTATATTTTATATTAAAATATTATTTTATATTTAATTTATTATTCAATTTAATATTTTATTTATTCAACCCGTATAATACACAAGTTTACTAAAGCTGGTATATATATATATATATGTATGCATATGTGTGTGTGTATATATATATGCATATACATACCAACAATAACATCAAGACACTATCATCAGTCTCTTGTCCACCAACGTTTCTCCGTCAATTTGCACCATCGCCGGTGACAACCTCTTTCAATACCACCGTCTTCTCGATTACTCTGCACCACTAATCAACATCTTCCCTTGCCAATTTTTCATATATGCTCAGAAGCCACCACCACTATCACCACTTAACCATCAGCTTTACAACACCATCGGCCACTTAGATCTTCATCCTAACCTCAGCCTACTATTCGTACATTAAAGCCTAAACATCACTTGAACTGAACTAGTCTTGTGTGTTGTGGTGTGTGGACAACAGGCTGAACACCACTTGGGGGTGACAACGATTAACCACTACCATCAGTGATGACAAGTGAACACCTGCGATCACTCTTTAAATCTAGATATTTATCGTAAGTTATGGTGGTTAGCCGATGGTGTTGTGGTGGTAGGTGGTTGCTAGCGGTGGTTTGTAAATAGTGTTGTGGTGGTCTCCAGATGGTGTTATGGTGGTGCTAGTGGTGGTATGAGATGGTATTGTGGTGGTATGGTAGTGTTTAGTGATGGCCTGGGTGTTGTGGTGGTGCCTTGTAGTGGTCTGTAGATGGGGGTGTGGTGGTGGTGATTGTAGATTGGCTACAAATGTGAAAAAGGCAAGTTCCTTCTATAATCGGCATAAGGTGGTGGTGGTGGTGATGGGGGGAGGTATTGGAGATGGCGATGATGGGTGGTGGTGTTGGAGGCAGTCGCATGGTGGTGGTGTTGGAGACAATCGTAGGATGGTGGTAGTGGTGGTGGTACTATAAAGCTTTTAGGGTTCTTATTTTTTAGGAGATGATAGTTGGTTGGTAGAGGGGTTAGGTTAGATTTTTTAATGGGTCCCACTATTAATTAATTGACTTTTATATATCTTTTATTTGTAGGAAGTTATTTTTATTATTTTCTAACACTTAACGGAGAAACTTAACTTCTATTAGTGCCAATGAATGCCAGCTTGCACTTTTTGCATAGTTCAATGCCGCATCTATAATTTTTCAAAAGTAGGGACTGAACTTGTAATACGTACAAACCCTAGGGACTGTCCATGTAATTTACTCTTTAAAAAAACTTGCACAATATTTTAGATTGTATTGTTAGTGTTTTGTAATGTAATCCAACATATTTGCTAAATGACATTAATGTAACTTTGTTGAATCGATGTTTTAGATTAAGAAGACGTTTTTATTTGCTTAGAAGTTAACGAATATGAAATCTAAATTAACAACTAACTAACAATCACAAATACTTTGAGTAAAAGATAAATGAACAAGTAATTATTTTAAAGTATTCACTTGATTTAATCAAAACTGAGTACAAAGAGTTAATCAGCAGATACACAAGTGGCTTGACAAAGCTTTCCTCTACTATACAAGTGTATGGACTTTATACTATGAAATCTAAATAATAAAAATAAACTATTTTATGTTCAGAATGTACAGCAAGACAAACAATTGGCATATTAGAGTTAGGCGGCTTCAGTACTATGTTATCTTCAAAAGGCAGAACACAATAGCCGTCGGTACAGACAGTCTTGTCTTGTATAATAGTTGATGAGCAGCTCATGGAGTTTAGTGCTAATCAGCAACAGTCGATCAGCAGCTCATCAGTTAACTGTTGATCGACAGTTGTTTAGCATATGTTGATCGGTAGTCATTCAACATATGTGATTCAACAGTTGATTGTAATTAATTTATGTTAATGTAATTTTTATGGTGTAATGTAAAGTACCTCATTGTAATTTTTATTAAAATACTACCATGACGTTAGAATGCTAGCATGTTGTCTCTTGCAATTCAATGTTATTTTTATGTAATGTATAAATCTGGTGCAAGATCATTTCACAAATTAAATTAAAATAAATTAAATAATGTTTATGGGGTAAGTGTAGATGTGACATTTAGTTTTCTCCAAAAAAAACATCACACATATTTGTTGGATCAGGTAGATCTATAGATTAACAAGAACTTCTCTTTTGATCAGTAGTTAACGAATACGGAATCTAAGTTAATGATTTACTAAAAAAACAAAAATACTTTGATTAAAAATATAATTACACAACCTGTTCTTTTAAAGTATTCACTTAATTAATCGTTTGAGTATAAATAATACAATTGACAAATAAACCAAGTGGCTTTAAAAGCTTGCCTATACTTTACAAGTTTAAGAACTTTATACTATGAAACATAAATAATAAGAATAATCTATTCTATGTTTAAAATTCTACATCAAGACAAACAATCGGTACATTAGAGTTCGGCAGCTTTAATACTATGTTTTGTCCATAAGACAGAACACAGCAGCTGGCGGTACAGACAGTCTTGTCTTGTATAATAATTGATCAACAACTTAGGAGTTTAGGACTGATCAGCAACAGCCGATCGGCAGTTCTTCAGTTGAATGTTGATCAGCAATTGTTTAGCATATGCTGATCATTTGACAGTTGTTTCAGCACTTGGTAGAATTCGGTAGTTAGAACCTAGTGTCGAACTCCTGAGATTTTGGTAGCTTCATTCTCTTCATAGATCAACAAATTCCACTTATTATGGTGCTACCAAAACTCTGTCTTCATCCCTTTAGCATTCTGATTAACATTAGTTCATACATGTATCATCTTCTATCTCTTGAGGGTTTTTAAAAGGTAGATTTACTAAGTCTTTTATGTTGTGCCGAGACAGTTTGAAAAGATCATACTCTTTTACTTCAATTTTGCCGGCACAACATATGTTAGGCAGAAAGTATTAGTTGAGTAATTGAAACTCCAATATTTAATTGGGTCATGAATGGTCAGGGGAGTCACATACAGAACTTCCTCTTCTTCGATTTGCTTAGACTTGTTTCTAAATTTTATTCTCAGAATGACAACCATGGATTTGTACTTGTATGGCATGCCTTCATATTCTGAGATTAACTTGTACATTCTCTTTAAGTCTTTAATGCTGAGCTTCAGAAATTCTAGCTTAGATAGAAAGAAAGATTTTGAATTGTTCTTTCTTTCTATGAAGAAACTCTCATCTTTCAAGTCATGATTCCGTTTGATGATTATTTGTTGGATCTAGATAGTATAGGTCTAGATCATTTTGTATAGGCTTAGAACTTAGATCAAGTCTTGTAATTAATAATTGTAACAGTCAGTATGTATATATATATATATATGTGCATTGAATCTATAGGTTAACCCATATATATGTGTGTTGCTTTGTGACTGTTGACAGGCAAAATCAATATACTTGGTAGGATTTCTGAAATTGACCAAGTGTAAGAAACATCTACGGATGAACACTATTGTTAATCCGTAGATGTAAGGCCCCATTCCCGGGCACCTCACAGTTGGTCATTCACAGCATAAAACATACTTATTATAAATTTAAGCAGCGGAATTAATTTAAACAAAAGATGTTCATTTCATTAAAAACACTGTTGCTAAGCAATACATTCTAGTTTATGAGTCACAAAATGTTAGATGAATGAATGACAAAACAACAGTATTGTCAAAAAGTGAATGGATGTCAGTCTTGCCCGCCAAGTAGCCATCCCCGGGTGCCATCCTCAGCAACCTGTCACCTGCCAACTGGAAAATACATAAAAGTCAGCGTTGCTGAGTGAGTTCTAGTTTTATAATTAAAATACTTTATTTTTCATTCAAAACCATTCCTCATCTTCTTAGGTGATCATACATCGTACGTACACATAGGTAATATTTTTATTATCTTCACCATCGTTCAATTCGTACTTTTATTATTCTTCTCCCGGTCTTTTGCAACACCTAGTTGCTCAACCATTAACGATCTCAAGGATCTCAAGACTTTGGGTCTGCTGTGACACCGGGTCACTCACCCATTTTCAACTTCACAGGTTGTAAGTCTTCTGCGGGCTTTTGCAACGCCAAGTTGCTCACCCATTAGCAATCTCAAGGATTGCAAGGCTTCTGCGGGCTTTTGCAACACAAAGTTGCTCACCCATTAGCAATCTCAAGGATTGCAAGGCTTCTGCGGGCTTTTGCAACACCAAGTTGCTCACCCAATATCAATCTCAAAGATTGTAAGCCTTCTGCGGGCTTTTGCAACACCAAGTTGCTCACCCATTATTAATCTCAAAGATTGTAAGCCTTCTGCGGGCTTTTGCAACACCAAGTTGCTCACCCATTATCAATCAAGACTTTCGTTTATTCATTTACATTCCACTTTCTATTACCATTAATCTTCCACTTTATTAATGATAATAATTCCTGTCTTGATCATGATCATTACACGTAGTGTCATACAATATTATTATTAATAAGCATATTAATAATAATAGCACTGATGATATTAATAATCATATTAATATTAATCCCCATATCAGCCCTAATCATAACATTAATTAAAATATTAAGAAAGGGGTATTATTACATTCAACATAATCATTAACATTCAATAACGTCCTAGTCAACATTCATGTGAAACCCTACTGCACAGACTCCAAGGAAAAATCTGTTAAAAATTCTAAGTGTTTAGTCGTATGAGCACTATGCAGTCGTATGATCCCTGCTCAGTCGTATCACCTTCTCAGTCGTTTCACCTTAAACTTAGAAAATTTTTCTAAGTCATACGACCACTGTTCAGTCGTATCACTCCCCAGACTTAGGAAATTTCTATAGGTCATACAACCACTGTTCGGTCGTATCATCCCTCATACTTAGGAAATTTCCAATGGTCATACGACCACTATTCAGTCGTATAACCCCACACTTAGAATAATTCTAATGGTCATACGACCACTGTTCAGACATATAATCACACACTTAGAAAATTTCAAATGGTCATACGACCACTGTTCAGTCATATGACCCTACACTTAGAAAATCTAATGGTCATACTAACACTGTTCAGTCATATGACCCCAAACTTAGAAAAATTCCCAGTGGTCATGCGACCACTGTTCAGTCATATGACCATTATTTGGACTGATTAGTCGTATTAACAGCCTATTCATGTGTCTAAGTCATATTTCAGTCCCCAAACATCATAACACCTATTTCTAAGCATGTACATATGATTTCAGGCATAAACTTAACACAAACATAGGCATATGTACACTCTAAAACATACTCTGTAATCATACACATGCACATATCATACGGGTTTCATACACAAATCCATAAAAACATACATACATGCATTTTCCAGCCCCAAATCATTTTAAAAACGAGTAAAAAGGGGGCCTAGAACTCACCTTTGTTGTTCTCTTCAAATTTCACACTCTTCACCCGAGTCTCCTCAACTGTTCTAACACCTAAAACACACACACCACACCACCCGAACACACAAGACACATTTATAAGCACATATACGGGTCTAGAATCATCTAAAGCTTCAAAACTCAAGATTTCTTACCAAAAACTTCGAGTTTTCAGATTCTTCTTCAAAATCCCGAGAATTTTCTTCTTTGTGCTTTCTCTCTTTAAAAATATCGAATGATATGAAATGCAGACAACATGGGCGGCCATGCCTCCCTTTTTGTACAAAATAAATACAAACTTTGCACCTTTGACACTTTTCACCCTTTCACTTTAGGTTGACTTTCATTTCTTCCTTTTTCTTTCTCTTTTATTCTTTTATTTCTTTTAAAAAAGAAATACGGGTGTTACAAGTCCACCCCCTTATATAGGTTTCGTCCCCGAAACCTGTTATTCCTCAAACAGTTGTGGGTAATGTTGTCTCATCTCCTCCTCAGTCTCCCACGTAGACTCGGATCCCTTCCTGTGCTTCCACTGTACACGCACAAGAGGAACCACTTTATTCCTCAACCTCTTTTCTTTACGATCAATGATTGCCACTGGTTGCTCCACGTAATTGAGCCGTTCGTCTACTTCAATATCCTCCAGTGGAACAATCATATCTTCATCAGCTAAGCACTTCCTCAGATGAGATACATGGAATGTGGGATGAATTCCACTTAACTCATCTGGCAGCTCAAGTCGATAGGCCACCTCTCCTACTCGTGCGATAATTCGGAAAGGTCCTATATATCTCGGGCTTAGCTTACCTCGTTTCCTGAATCTAATGATTCCCTTCCAGGGCGAGACCTTCAACACGACTCGGTCACCAACCTTGAACTCTATCGGTCTTCGCCTCTTGTCAGCATACGACTTTTGCCTATCTTTTGCCGCCTTCATGAAGGCTTTGATCTTTTCTAATTTCTCAGTTGTTGCTTCAATCACCTCAACACCTCCCAGTTCTTTCTGCCTAATGTCTCCCCAACATACGGGCGTCCTACATCTCCTACCGTATAGCATCTCGTAGGGTGGCATGCCAATACTGGCATGATAGCTATTGTTGTACGAGAATTCTGCTAATGGCAGGTGATCATCCCAACTTCCTCCAAAATCGATCACGCACGCCCGGAGCATATCTTCGAGTGTTTGGATCGTCCTCTCAGACTGACCGTCTGTCTGAGGGTGATATGCTGTACTAATATGTAGCCTCGTCCCCATTGCATCATGAAATCTCTTCCAAAACTTGGAGGTAAACCGAGTGTCACGATCAGACACAATAGACACCGGTACACCATGACGAGCTACAATTTCTTTGATGAACAGATCCGCCAATCTTTCAGATGAGTACGTTTCGCGGATCGGTAGGAAGTGGGCACTCTTCGTCAGGCGGTCAACTATCACCCATATAGCATCATACCCTTTAGGGGTACGTGGTAACTTCGTGATGAAGTCCATGGTGATATGCTCCCACTTCCACTCGGGTATATCCAACGGTTGGATCTTCCCGTAAGGCTTCTGGTGTTCTGCCTTTACTTGTAAGCAAGTTAGGCATTTACTCACGTACTCCACTACGTCACGTTTCATACCCGGCCACCAGTAATCCTTCTTCATATCGTGGTACATTTTGGTAGCACCAGGGTGAATTGAGTATCGAGTCTTATGGGCCTCATCCATGATCTTTTCGCGTAGATCCCCGTATCGAGGAATCCACATTCGCCCAAATCGGGTCTTAACACCTAGAGTGTTCTCACCCAACTCCGTAACTAGACCTCTCATCCTTTCGGAGTTAAGACGATTTTCTTTCAAAGCCTCGTCTTGGAAATCCTTAACCTGTGTCATCACATCGGAGGTCATAATCAACTGATAAGCCTTCACCCGAATCGGCTCAGGCCTTTCTTTTCGGCTAAGGGCATCGGCCACCACGTTGGCCTTGCCCGGATGGTAATGGATTTCGCAATCATAATCCTTTATTAGTTCCAACCATCGCCTTTGCCTCATGTTCAGATCTTTCTGCTCGAAGAAGTACTTCAAGCTTTTGTGGTCGGTGAAGATTGTGCACTTCGTCCCGTATAGATAGTGCCGCCAAATCTTCAATGCAAAAACCACCGCGGCTAATTCTAGATCATGTGTGGGATAATTAACTTCGTGGGTTTTCAGTTGTCGGGATGCATAGGCTATTACCCTTCCACGTTGCATCAACACGCAACCTAGCCCAGAATAAGATGCATCCGAGTAGACCACCAAGTCTTCATTTCCCTCGGGCAATGTCAAGACAGGAGCTTGTGTCAGTCTCGTTTTCAATTCCTCGAAAGCATCCTCCTGTTCTCGACCCCACACGAACTTTACATCCTTGCGAGTCAATTTTGTCAAAGGTGAGGCTATCTTGGAGAAGTCTTGAATAAATCTCCTATAGTAGCCCGCCAACCCCAAGAAGCTACGAATCTCGGATGGCGTCTTTGGTGATTTCCATTGCATCACAGCCTCAACCTTTGTTGGGTCCACCATGATTCCCTCTGCATTTACCACGTGACCCAGAAATTGCACCTCGCGTAGCCAGAAAGCACATTTGGAGAACTTAGCATACAGTTTCTCCCTTCTCAAAGTCTCCAATACTTCCTGAATGTGACCTGCATGCTCTTCTTCGCTCCTCGAATAAATCAGGATATCATCGATGAACACAATCACTGATTTATCTAACATTGGCCGACACACTCGGTTCATCAAGTCCATAAAAGCAGCTGGCGCGTTAGTTAGACCAAATGACATAACGAGAAACTCATAGTGCCCATAACGCGTACGAAAAGCTGTTTTAGGAATGTCCTGCTCCTTCACCTTCAACTGGTGGTAGCCAGATCGAAGATCTATCCTCGAGAACCAACTGGCACCCTGGAGCTGGCCGAACAAGTCGTCAATCCTTGGTAACGGATACCGATTCTTTACCGTTAGCTTGTTCAACTCACGGTAGTCGATACACATTCTCATGCTACCGTCCTTCTTCTTCACAAACAAGACCGGAGCACCCCAAGGAGAGATACTCGGTCTAATAAAGCCCTTGTCAAGCAACTCCTGCAGTTGCTCCATCAACTCTTTCATCTCCGTCGGAGCCAAGCGATACGGTGCTTTTGCGACAGGTTGGGCACCCGGTATCAGGTCGATCTGGAATTCGATCTCTCGATTAGGTGGCAATCCCGATAAGTCTTCGGGAAACACGTCCGGAAAGTCACGCACAACTGGTACATCAGATAGTTGTGGTGTTGGCGTCTCTACATTCTTTACATAACATAAGTAGGCGCTACATCCGCGCCTCATACACTTTCCCGCCACCGCCATCGAGATCACCTTCGGAATCGTCGTAACCCGATCGCCATATATTGTCACCGGACTTCCGTCAGTCGCCGTCAGCCTAATCATCTTCTTTCGGCATACGATATTCGCTTCATAGGTTGCCAACCAATCCATCCCTAGTACTACATCAAATCCACCTAGGGGCATCACATGTAATCTAGCAGCAAACCTATGGCCTTCTAACTCTATGGTACAGTCCTCTATTACATCAGTAACTCTAGTGGACTTACCAATAGCAGTTTCTACATCAAAGGGCTCACTAATGCATTTACTACTAACAAGCACTTTAGCACAGAAAGTAGTAGAAATGAAACTCCTACTAGCACCAGAATCAAATAACACAGAAGCACGAGTTTGATTTACTAGAAACGTACCTGACACAAAATCGGGGTCCGTCCTAGCCTCCTCTCTGGTCATGGTGAAAGCTCTGGCGCTCGCCTTCTGCCCTTCAGCCCCGACCGTCTTCTTCGCCCCGGAACTCTCCACCATCTGCTTCCTGCAGTCTTTGCTCATATGACCCGCCTCACCGCAGGTGTAACACCTCAAATCTTTACAGTCCCTCGAGATGTGGCCCAGCTTCCCGCACCTGTAGCACACCTTGGGCCCCATTCTGCACTCCCCCGTGTGCTCCTTCCCGTACTTGCCACACCTTTTGGGCCCTGAGCTTGATGACCCCACCCTACGGTCATCCCCTCTCATCCTTTTGTTGTTCGGGGCAAAGCCACCACGCCCGAACCGCTTCCCGTTCCAATTCCGGTCAGCAACACCGGATTTCCTTGACTCCACCACTGTCACTTCCCTTTCATCATAGAGTCTGCCAGCCAGATCCACTGCCGACCTAAACGTGCTTGGCCGAGCAGCAATCAAGTGCCTACGAATGTCGGCTGGTAGTCCCTAAATGTACCGGTTAATCTTCCGAGATACCGGTGTCACTTGATCTGGCACCAGCCTCGCCATCTCATTGAACTTGGCAGTGTATTGCTGGTGGCTCATGGTTCCCGCCTCGAGTTGCAGGAACTCTCTCTCAATCTTATCAAGTTCCCTGTGAGGACAGAATTCCTCAATTACCAGCTTCTTCAACTCGGGCCACTTCATCTTGCCTATGGCCCTACTACCCTCAGCTTGGATAATATTGTCCCACCAACATAGTGCTGAGTCAGTAAAGGAGTGGGTGGCAAACTTCACCTTCTGATCCTCCCGGCACTCACTGATCTCGAGTACCGCCTCCATCTCCCTTACCCACCGATGGGCAGCCGCAGCATTGCCATTTCCATCAAAAGTCGGGGGCCTGCACCTCTGGAATGCCCCATAATTGCATCCCTTGGTTGTCACCCCTACCACATCATCTTCCTCTTCATCAGATACTACTATCTCTGGATCTGGTCGTTCCTCTCCTCCCTTGCTTTCCTTCCCAGTTGACCCTCTCCTATCCTCCTTCTCCTTCCTTTCCTCATTCGTCACAGCACGAATAACATCAGTCACCACAGATGGCATAACTGCCTGCAGGACTTGGTGTACCTCATCAGCAATCGCCTCCCTAGCTGAGGCATTCAGGCTCGCATTCTCGGTTTCTTCATTCCGGTTAGGAACCTCAGGGTTCACAGGAGTCGTCTTAGGAGCTTTAGCATTGCTCCTAGTCGTACGCGGACGACCTCTACCTCTAGCAGCCTTAGAAGGTTTCTTCCCAGCCATTCTCCTATGCACTATAAGATTCAAACACTAAAACAGTCATTCAAGGAACAGCTTAGTTTATGTCAAGTATAGTAAGTCCCTAATTACAGTGGCCAGTTGTGATTAGCCACTTACTTTACTCTTCACACCCCAAGCACTTCCTATCCTGACTACATCAGCATCTAAATCGACTAAGAACACATAAATCACATGGCACACGCACATAACACTGATTAACTTTTAAGAAAAGCAATACCTGATGGCACATGGCTACTCGGGCTGACATCCCTCTTTCCGTCCCATTCTCAGTTTAAGTTAAGGTTTATTTTTGAAAATTTACCCGTTTCACTTAAACTTTAGCTCTGATACCAACTTGTAAGGCCCCATTCCCGGGCACCTCACAGTTGGTCATTCACAGCATAAAACATACTTATTATAAATTTAAGCAGCGGAATTAATTTAAACAAAAGACGTTCATTTCATTAAAAACACTGTTGCTAAGCAATACATTCTAGTTTATGAGTCACAAAATGTTAGATGAATGAATGACAAAACAACAGTATTGTCAAAAAGTGAATGGATGTCAGTCTTGCCCGCCAAGTAGCCATCCCCGGGTGCCATCCTCAGCAACCTGTCACCTGCCAACTGGAAAATACATAAAAGTCAGCGTTGCTGAGTGAGTTCTAGTTTTATAATTAAAATACTTTATTTTTCATTCAAAACCGTTCCTCATCTTCTTAGGTGATCATACATCGTACGTACACATATGTAATATTTTTATTATCTTCACCGTCGTTCAATTCGTACTTTTATTATTCTTCTCCCGGTCTTTTGCAACACCTAGTTGCTCAACCATTAACGATCTCAAGGATCTCAAGACTTTTGGGTCTGCTGTGACACCGAGTCACTCACGCATTTTCAACCTCACAGGTTGTAAGTCTTCTGCGGGCTTTTGCAACGCCAAGTTGCTCACCCATTAGCAATCTCAAGGATTGCAAGGCTTTTGCGGGCTTTTGCAACACCAAGTTGCTCACCCATTAGCAATCTCAAGGATTGCAAGGCTTCTGCGGGCTTTTGCAACACCAAGTTGCTCACCCAATATCAATCTCAAAGATTGTAAGCCTTCTGCGGGCTTTTGCAACACCAAGTTGCTCACCCATTATCAATCTCAAAGATTGTAAGCCTTCTGCGGGCTTTTGCAACACCAAGTTGCTCACCCATTATCAATCAAGACTTTCGTTTATTCATTTACATTCCACTTTCTATTACCATTAATCTTCCACTTTATTAATGATAATAATTCCTGTCTTGATCATGATCATTACACGTAGTGTCATACAATATTATTATTAATAAGCATATTAATAATAATAGCACTGATGATATTAATAATCATATTAATATTAATCCCCATATCAGCCCTAATCATAACATTAATTAAAATATTAAGAAAGGGGTATTATTACATTCAACATAATCATTCACATTCAATAACGTCCTAGTCAACATTCATGTGAAACCCTACTGCACAGACTTCAAGGAAAAATCTGTTAAAATTCTAAGTGTTTAGTCGTATGAGCACTATGCAGTCGTATGATCCCTGCTCAGTCGTATCACCTTCTCAGTCGTTTCACCTTAAACTTAGAAAATTTTTCTAAGTCATATGACCACTGTTCAGTCGTATCACTCCCCAGACTTAGGAAATTTCTATAGGTCATACAACCACTGTTCGGTCGTATCATCCCTCATACTTAGGAAATTTCCAATGGTCATACAACCACTATTCAGTCGTATAACCCCACACTTAGAATAATTCTAATGGTCATACGACCACTGTTCAGACATATAATCACACACTTAGAAAATTTCAAATGGTCATACGACCACTGTTCAGTCATATGACCCTACACTTAGAAAATCTAATGGTCATACTAACACTGTTCAGTCATATGACCCCAAACTTAGAAAAATTCCCAGTGGTCATGCGACCACTGTTCAGTCATATGACCATTATTTGGACTGATTAGTCGTATTAACAGCCTATTCATGTGTCTAAGTCATATTTCAGTCCCCAAACATCATAACACCTATTTCTAAGCATGTACATATGATTTCAGGCATAAACTTAACACAAACATAGGCATATGTACACTCTAAAACATACTCTGTAATCATACACATGCACATATCATACGGGTTTCATACACAAATCCATAAAAACATACATACATGCATTTTCCAGCCCCAAATCATTTTAAAAACGAGTAAAAAGGGGGCCTAGAACTCACCTTTGTTGTTCTCTTCAAATTTCACACTCTTCACCCGAGTCTCCTCAACTGTTCTAACACCTAAAACACACACACCACACCACCCGAACACACAAGACACATTTATAAGCACATATACGGGTCTAGAATCATCTAAAGCTTCAAAACTCAAGATTTCTTACCAAAAACTTTGAGTTTTCAGATTCTTCTTCAAAATCCCGAGAATTTTCTTCTTTTGTGCTTTCTCTCTCTAAAAATATCGAATGATATGAAATGCAGGCAACATGGGCGGCCATGCCTCCCTTTTTGTACAAAATAAATACAAACTTTGCACCTTTGACACTTTTCACCCTTTCACTTTAGGTTGACTTTCATTTCTTCCTTTTTCTTTCTCTTTTATTCTTTTATTTCTTTTAAAAAAGAAAATACGGGTGTTACAGTAGATATGTCTTACAAGACCACATCACAAGAGAAGATTCCTGCGGATGATCAAGGATTGCATGAAGTGAAGACTTCTACGGAAGACAGAGTTCCTACGGAAGAACAACACTTCTACGGAAGACCAAGACATCTACGGAAGAACAAAACTCCTGCGGACGACAAGACTCCTGCGGAAGAACAGAATACTTGAGCGATTTCAAATACCAAGAAGTCAAACAAGTCAACACAATCAATAACAAATCCCAAGAGATCCGGCGTTTCCTTAACCAACTCAAACCGTCTATAAATATGAGTCCTAGGTTTCACATCTCGGAGAACACAATCAATCAATATTACGGCTGTCAAGAGTTACATCATCGTGCAACCCTAATCGCCGTCACATCAACAACAACATTATTCGATTCACAGAAATCATTGTTCATAGTCATTCTTAATTTTTCTTTTGTAATCATTATTGATAATTAAAGAGATACTTTGAATAATTATTGAGTTCATATTTATTGTGTTTTTGTGTTTGTGTTCATCAATAATCATTAAATCAATTAAACGTCAATTAATGATAATTTCGCGATCATTGATTTGATTTATTTTAATACTGATAATTCCTGAATTGAGATCCTTGGACTCACATTATTGTATCATCATTCTGAGTCTTCTTCCTCCTTAGGTTCTGACAATTCTTCTTTTTACCTATATGTTCTAAGCCATATCTGATTCTATCACCAACATCAGTGATGATCACTTTATCTATTGTTTGGAAAGGAGATTCAGCTATTTCAGAAGCTTGTTGGACTGGTGGAGAACCTTGTTCATTAGCTTAAGCAGGTGGAGAAGTAGTAAGAGGTGATTATGGTTGGTAGCTGGGAGTGGGTTCGACAGATGGAGTGGTCTCGGCAGCTTCAGGCTCTAGTATCTTCTTTCTTTGCTCTGAACCTTGCCTTGATATTTCTAAATGAGATTTGTAAATCCTTATCAATACTTTCTCCACTTCTATTACCTTGGAATCATTTCTTGGATTCCTTAGTATTAGCCTAGTTAAGTCAGCTATCTCAAACCTGTTGAAGCACACCAATTGGTTCCTTGAGTAAGCCACTCTTCCACCTGTTAATCTGGTTATAAAGTAGGTACTGTTCTTCTGATCATATTCCCTCTCCACTATGGGATCATCTGTTGATAGTGGAGTTTCAGGGATCTATTCACTAGAATCAGCTTTAACTAAGGATAGTCCTTTGTTTAGTTGCACTTTGGATTTATCATTCTTACATTCAAAGATGCCGAAGTGCATAGAAATTTGCTCTAGAATGTCAAGGGCAGATCAAGTACCTTATTTTCATGATCATAGTACATGATCTCTCTATTTTCCCTCTTGATAACACATTTCTTTATCTGAGCGAGACACCCAACAACCGACACCTTTGTTCCTTTGATTATCTTCTCCTTTACTTATGGGTTAATAATACTTGCCTTTACAACTTTCTTAGGTGCAGTTTTCTTCTTTGCAAGGATTGAGGAGATGGGATGGCTATCATTAGAAGTTGTTGATTTAAAGAGGGAAGTTGGAGACTAAGTCGGCAGATGAGAAGACCTTTGAGTGACTTTCTTTGTTTTTGGCATTTTGTTTTTCCCATTGCTCACTAGCTTCTTCAAACTTTGGGAGCGCTCTAACTGCAACCTTTTGTTTGATTCCTCTGATATTCAGAATCAAAGTTAACATACTAATTGATCCTACTTGTTTACTAGAGAAACCATAATACTTGAAAACTTCTTCATTTATTGTTTATCCCTGAACTCCTGTTGGAATTTTTCTCCTTGATTTTTTTCTAATTCAGCCCTCTTTCTTCTAGCTAACTCTGTTGTTTTCTCCATCTCAGTGTGAGTTACACTTATCAGTTTGGATTTAATCTGACCGTTGAAGGTCTAGTGGTTACACCTTATACCTCACCAGCTGATTTGGGATCATCAACAGTTGTCTGAGCTCTCTCACATTACTTAGTGACTTCTGCGCAATTAGTTTCCACATTCACCTCAAAGTTAACTGGAGTTTGAACTTCAACCTTCGATTGACCAAATATTATCTCAGCTGATTTTGAGAGTTTAGACTTAGTTGTGTCATTTTGTTGCTTATAAAGTTGGGTTGGTTTAGCTTCAAGAGTCACCCCATGCCTTTCCATGTCATCTTCCATGGTGTGTGTGACACCCGACATTTTCAGGTTAATTACTTTAACTTTGCTAGTAACATCTAGTTGTCCAGTTAAGTTATGGATGCAAGTCACGTGATTTCACACACATGAGTCTGTACCCGAATGTTGGTGATCAAAATTAATAATAAATATTTTGAGCAAATAAATAAATATAAATTTTGTGAATTTATATGCTACCTGCTTCGGTGAAGTTGTGTGTTACGCTATTATACGATACCTGGTAATTATATATTTATGCACTAGATAGATATACATAAAATTGATATATAAAATGCATGAGTGTTTTTTTTATAATTTAGTGAATTTTGCTTCGTTAGTTGGATTTTTATCACGAAAACACCTATAAAATAGTAAAATTCTAACCCGAAGCCCACTAAAAGCCCACCTAACTTCCTAATTATACTACCTAATAAAAACTAGCGAACCCTAACCCCCATTCACCCAAAAATCATTCACCCCAAGCTCAATTCTCGTTTCTGAAAAAACTTGTAGCAGAGATCGGATGATCCACGAAGATCTAACCGTTGGATCGACGCAAAACTTTTACAGGAGGTTCTAGACATATATACAATAATTTTCATCATTGGGATTTTGATTTCAAAGCCAAGAAATTAGGTTTTTATTTTTCCGAGCAGCTGAGTGCTCCGGGGAAGTTTCCGGCGACTGCTCGGCTTCCTTGCGAAAGATCCAGCAGCATCCAGTGGCTGCAAGTAGTGTTGATGGTAGAACTCAGTGAGACGGACGTGTGGCCACTTCAATCACTCAATTTCAACGTTGTTTGATATGGTTTCGACCTCCATTCGTATTTGGTTCAATTCGGGTAATGATAATAGAAAAGGGTTTGGGTATAAGTTGCATGGTTTGGGTTCCTCTAAAACTTATGAATGTGTTAAAACACTTGTATAAGTGTCTAAACTTCTTTTAGTTGATAACATGATCTTGTAAAGTCATTGAACATTGTTAGGATGCACGTTAGGTCTAAAACTTGATAATCTTTGATTCTGGCATATTCTGTTAGCCAACTTGTGCACGTTGTAACATGATGATAATAAACTCAATCATTTTTCTTGGATCCAAATTATGTATTTTTAATCTAGTTTCTAGAAAGTCCAACCACACTTAAATTGGACAAGTAAAACTCAAGTTATTGACTTTTTAGTGTAGGTAGGTCAAAATTGTTCTTCTTGACAGCAAACAAAGGGTCAAGTGTTTTGATACATGGTTTATATTTTGATAAAGTTATGGTTAAAATAAATGATTTGAGAAGTAACCTCATGAGTCTTATAACACCTCCAAGTAGATTTAACTCAAAATAATGTATAGGTGATTTATAATGAATTCTTGTGTGAAGTGTTGTCAAGGCTTGATTTTATATGTTGATTGTGTTGAACATTGTGTGATATGACTTGGACACTGTAAGTATGTTTTGTGCATAAAATTATAAACATATTTGTGTAATAGGTTGAGAATACTATTGTGGTATCGATTTCGTTGTCTGTCGTGCACCCTAAGATGAGTTTACATCCCCATTTTCTTACTATACTCTCTTAAAGGGGAGAGAAACATGTTGTTTTACAAATATTTACAGTACATTAGATCAGTAATACTGTGTACGCTTGTTTACTTGTGTGATTTCATAAAGTCCTCCATTCGGGTCGTTAACCTTATGTTGGCGAGGTAATTGTTAGTAGTGTAACATCCGACCCATTTCCACCAGAACCTATTTTGTTCAGAATATTTATTTCAATGAATCCAATGTATCACGCTGTAGTTTAAATAATATTATAAGTGATTTTATTCAAATTTTCATTCATTTAGATCATTTGAGCAAATAAGGTCATAAACATTTATTTTTTTTAGTTGAAAGTTTAATTTGTCATTTTTAATAATAAATAACTAAACTTAATAGTCTCATTAAAAATTTATAAAAGTTTATAAATATTTTATAAATTGATGGAATTATTATTTAAATTTATAAAATTTATAAGCATTTTAGTTAGGGTTAAAAAGTGTCAAATATAAAACTTGAATTACAAGTTTTCATAAAAGATAACAAGCGCCTTAAATTACAGGGGTCCCAATTGTAAATTTCTCAAAACACAACCCAACCCCCCACCCCTGCTTCCCCCCTCGTCGGCCGACCACCGTCCGGCCACCCTCCGGCACCCCGATTTCCACTCGATCGGCACAATTAAACCGGTTCTTCTCGATGGGGTGGATGTTTCGAAACCATAGCCAAACTTAATTGGACTTAATCAAATGTTTATCATGTTCAAACTATAACCGAAACACCACTTTCAAATCTCAATCGGTTACAACTCGGTCATCAACGCAAACAATCAAACTAATCAACTGAAAACGATTCTGTGAGCATTACGAATTCAAACATATCAATAACTGCTAATAACACTATGTAATTATAATCAAATCGTGACCCGAAACCCCCGAATCAACCTTAAACTCGTTTGATTTGAAACAGTCATAATCGGTGCTATAAACTCATAGTAACACCTTCAAATCATTCCCTTTGAAATTTCTGCAACTCCAATCACAAACAAAACAAACTCAATCATCACTCTCGAACTCCATTCCCTTCTCGCGACCTGCAACCGGTCGAACACCACATTCGAGGCAACCTCAACAGAAATTGTTTGAGGGCTTTGGATCATCTGGACCAATTGAAGCTTCCTGAACAAGCAATTCGATTTCCATCAACAAAATCAACTCGAACTGATTTTTCACCTGTCGCGACTTGTTCATCCTTCACCCCATCAATTCCACCACCATTCAGGTAATTAGTTACACACACACACACACTCGTTTTTGGATGTTAATCAAAAGCCCTAAGTTTAATTTGGTTATTGATCACGTTTTCAAGATCAATTTAGAACGATTTGGATCTAGGGTTCTATGGATTTGGGGGATTTGTTAAGGTGATGTTTTCTTAATTAAAAACCAAACTAATACAGATTCAGGGCTTTGGCCCACTGGTAACACGCATAACATACATACGGGCGACCAGGGTTTGACCCTTGGCACCCGCATGCATTTTTAAAATAGTCATTTTATAATTTTCATATTTTTTTTCTTTTTAAATTAGATTCCAGAAACCATTATAACATATGTTTTGCTAATTAATATTATTTTGGAAAATTCTAAAAATTTTAATCTCACTTTTATCAAAGGTTTAAATGTTATAAAAAAAACTTATTTATCAGTTTTAATTTTATATAAAGAAAACCACATTTAAACAAACTTAAACTATTTCAAATCATTTTAAATTAATATTTTATAAAATCTAAATAATTAACTATTTACTTAATTATTTTGATCAAGAGTTCATGTAATTAATTTAAAATTTATTATTTAACTTCAAGATTTTAAATTCATTCAAACGTTTTTATTAAATGTTTTAAATATATTTAGTTACTTTATCCCAATTATTATCAATCAATATTTTCTTTATTTAAATTCATTTTCTCTATTTTATTTAATCATATTAAATCAAATACATTATTTTAAATCATTTGAAAACCCTAAATCCCAAATTAGAACCCTAGTTTTTCAAATCAATCTAGCCTTCAATCATTACGTTGTTTTAAAATTAAGGCACTATTTCTTAGGTTAAACCCGTGAAGAAATCGTTGGTGTCTAATCTCTCATAATTACTCAAATCAACTTATTACCAAGTGAGTATTCATTGCCCATTTTTCATGTTTTATTATTTGGAGAAATCATGTGATTCAATATTCAATCATACTTATTCATTTTTTATTCTATTTCATTCTAAATTCAATTCAATACATGATATGTTATTACTTGCAATTACGTGTTCATAATTAGATAAACTTGATAAAATGATCATTAATTCACACAACCATGGTAACAATAATTGATCTATTGGTTTGACAAAACCCACCCCATTTGTTTAGACGCGTGGTGATTGAAACCGGAAATCATTCATTCTATAAGGCTTCGTCTGAGGACCGAGTCAATTCAGTCATTAGGGTTGATTGTGTTGGGTTTTCTGTTATGATTCACTGTTGCATTTTATTCTGACATTGTCATGTAAATTGAATTATTTTTTAAGATATTTAATCCACCTATGTATGTGTATATAAACCTATGATTACTCACCGGCTAATGTGTTAGCTGACTCGTTACTTTTTCGCATGATTTCAGGAAACGCTACTTAGTGGAATTCTCTATGCTCATATAGGATTGGACCTAGTCAAAAATAAAGAAGACAATATTATATTTCATGGTTTTAATTTAATTACATTGTAATGTGTGACTTGACTGGCATTATTCAATAAATAAATGACTATTAAATGTTATTTCAACGTATTTATTACCTTGTGCTATGAATAATCGATTCACATTCGTTCGCCTCGATGATTCCGCCATCGGTCGGGGTGTAACAGATTGGTATCAGAGCCAAGGTTATAGGGAATTAGGTTATTAGAAATGGAATGACCTAGACTATAATTAAGTACCTTTACACATGAGTCCTCTCATGTATTTTATATGCTTAGGTAGGACTTTTAATGTGTCTTGTATTTTTATTATGATTATATGATTATGACATTTCCTTATATCTTGATTCTTACCTTTGCACATACAAATTCTCAAATCATATTCTAAGGCATTGTGTGCCTAAATCAAATTGTTTTCAAATTTTTAAACTTTGATTTGTTATTCATGGTTTTTAAATCTCGTCAAAGTCTGTGTCACATGACTGAGAACATGCAATGCTGGAAGAGTGGAATACCTGTATCTTAAGGTGTTCTGTCTAGGCAAGGTATTCATATAAATCCAAATCAACCGATGTATCCGTTTACCTTACCTGGGAACCCTCGAGATGAGTATTCGCTTATAGGTACGCATGTTTTTGTTAAGGTTGTGGTCGACACAAATACTTTGACAAGTCAACGTATTCGCTTTGGTTTGCGAGCCGAACGTTTACACTCATAACATCTCATTGTTATTTTAGACAAACTCATCAACGATTTTACCATTTTGAAAAGTTTTAAAATCCATTACCCGATTCTCACAAAGGTTTTTCCATACTATACAGCATGTCTTCTCGTCAAAACCGCTCCCGATCTAGAAACTCTGGCCGCAAGATTGCTGCTATAGTGGCACGTGAAGTTGTTGCGGTCATCCCAACACTGCTTACCCATTTGAACCAAGGCAACAACATTGTTCAAAATCAAGCTGCACCAAACCCTCCACGAGCTTGTACTTACAAGCATTTCAGTTCTTGCAATCCCACTAAGTTTAGCGGGACCGAAGGAGCCACTGGTCTTTTACAGTGGTTTGAGAGTATCGAGAACACTTTCCTTAATAGTGAGTGTCTCGAGAATCTCAAGGTTTGCTATGCTACAAGTGTTCTTCAAAAGAGAGCACTCACTTGGTGGAACGGGGAGAAACAAACCCGTGGAACTGATGTCGCTTTAGCATTGACGTGGGATGAAGTCAAGGAGCTCATGACTCGAGAATTTTGTCCGAGAAATGAAATCAAGAAATTAGAAGCTGAGTCTGGGACTTAACTCAAGAAAGTGGAGAAAATCTAGCTTATACCAACCGATTTCATGAACTGAGCCTACTTGTTCCCCACCTGGTTACTCCTTTATCCCGGGCCATCAAGAAGTACATCGGTGGTCTACCCATGAAAATTCAAGACACGGTGTGGGGTAGGAATCCTGCAACTCTGGAAGATACCATTCGATTAGCTGCTTAGTTAACTGACAATCATGTCAAGGCTGGAACTCTGACTAGGAAGGGTGCTAAGAAGGTGCCCGAGAAACCCTCAGCTGAACCCCCTAAGGAGGAAAAACCTGAATCTTCTCAAAACAAGAAGAGGAAGGCTAAATCCCAAAACTTTGCTGTGGTTACCCCTACTGTTCCGGTTAATCAAGTCGCACCAAACTACCAACCAATCTCCAACAATCAAGTCCCGGCAAAGAAACCTTACACTGGAACCTTTCCACAGTGCAACATTTGCAAGTACCATCACCCTTCCAATGCACAATGTCGCCGCTGCACCAACTGTGGTCGTTTCGGCCATACCTTCAACGTATGCAAGAGTGCAGCTAAGACTCCGACTACCGCACCTGTCCTTCAACATCCTCCTACAATTACTCAGGGCCGTGCATGCTATCAATGTGGTGATCCGAACCATTTTCGCAATCGATGCCCTCAACTTGTCAGCACGGTGCCTACGGCTCAAGGACGCACTTTTAACATCAATGCTCATCAAGCTCAAACCAATAACGATGTGGTGAACGGTATGTTTCTAATCAATAATCATTATGCTTCAGTCTTGTTTGATACCGGTGCCGATAAAAGTTTTGTATCCTTAGAATTTGAGCCTTTGCTTGCTAGTGTGAGAACTAAGTTGGGGAAACCGTTTACGGTAGAAATAGCCGTCGGGAAACCTATCACAATCGATTCAATTATTCCAAACTGTACCCTTAATCTTAGCGAGCATGATTTTCCTATCGACCTTACACCGATGCAACTTGGAAATTTCAATGTCATTATAGGCATCGATTGGTTATCTAAGAACCATGCTGAAGTTGTTTGTTTCGAGAAAATCATCCGAATCCCTCTTGCGCCCGAAAAGGTGTTAAATATCTATGGAGAAAAACCTTCCAAAGGTCTTCGACTCATGTCATGTACCAAAGCTCAAAAGTACCTTCGCAAGCACTATGTGACTTTCTTAGCACATGTCGTGAAAACGAATGGAAGTCAAAGAAAATCGAAGATATTCCGATCATTCGTGATTTTCCGGAAGTGTTTCCCGATGACTTAACTGGTCTCCCTCCTGTTCGTCAAGTCGAGTTTCGTATCAATCTTGTGCCTGGTGCAACACCTGTAGCAAAATCTCTATATCGTCTTGCACCATCTGAGATGCAAGAACTTGCTAGCCAGCTTCAAGAACTTTCCGATAAAGGTTTCATTCGACCAAGTTCCTCACCTTGGGGAGCTCCGGTATTGTTTGTGAAGAAGAAAGATGGCTTATTCCGTATGTGTATCGATTATCGGGAGCTCAACAAGCTTACTGTCAAGAACTGGTATCCTCTACCAAGAATCGATGACTTGTTTGACTAGCTTCAAGGCGCTTCATACTTTTCCAAGATTGACCTTCGTTCTGGTTATCATCAGCTACGAGTGCATGATGACGACATTCCCAAAACAGCCTTCCGTACAAGATATGGTCATTACGAATTTCTGGTTATGCCATTTGGTTTGACCAACGCACCAGCTGTGTTCATGGATTTAATGAACCGCGTGTGTAAGCCATACTTGGACAAGTTCGTGATCGTCTTCATCGACGACATTCTGATTTATTCAAAATCAAGATCCGAGCATGAACATCATCTTCGTTTGATTTTAAGAGTGTGGCAGTTTGAGTGACTCTTGTGTAAACCATCATTCTATCTTCCATGGTCTGAGTGCCTCTTGTGTTTATTTTTTAACAGATGCCTTGGAAGAGGATTCGAGTCCAAGCACAAGCTTTCTCTTTGGTGATTTTAAATAAGATTGTTTTCTTTTAAAAGAGAGCAAGGGATAAGTGTTATATCTTTTCATCATTGCCATTCTCCTCTTCACAAACTGAACCTTTTGATTCATCCTCTACATCACCTTCCTAGCTTCTATATCCTTCTCTTACAAACTATTATAGCCATACTTATCAAGAAGCTTATTCATTTTGACTTTAGCTTTTGATATAGGCTCATATTGGTTAATCCATTTGTAAGAGAAAGAGATTGGTTGTGCAACATGTACAACTTGGCTAGCCAGTTTTTGGAGAATATCTTTAGCTTTTTTGAACTGATCTTCCCCCTTTTTGGAAGCGTTATCTGAGATTTCAGATAACACTAAGAGGGTGGAGGAAGACATATCTAAAGGTTCTTGTGGAGTTGAGAGTTTAATACTCAAGATAATAGATTGTTGAAGGTCAATGGTTTGTTGAAGTTGTTCAACTTCGTGTTCAAGATCCATTACCTTTGTTACAGCCTGTTGAAGAGTTGTAAATTATTCTTCTAATATTGTAACTCTAGCAGCTTGTTGTTGTAGAGCCATGAGTTATGCTTCCACCTTAGAGACTCTATCTGACAAAGATTTCAGCAGACAGTTCTCAAACTCAAGAACTATAGCTCGTTTAGCATAACCTTGAAGCCTTGCATTTTTAGCTTGTAAGGCAATCAGATTTTGAGCGAGCTCAAGGTTATGGGCAATCAATTCATGTATTTGATCCATAATTCCCTCATCCATAGATGTGAAATTATTAGGAGATGAGATCCTAGGCTAAGCCTCTGCACCCTCACCATCAGATGAGGTTTCTTGGCACCCTAGATTCCTCTACTCAAGGAATGACTTCAAAGAGACATTCTCAAGTTGAGTTGTTATGGAAGAGGTCTTAGTGATGTCATCTCTAACCTACTGACCAATTGATGGATCAGTAGTAGAGACAACCTCTACCACATTGATTAATTTCCTCCCTAAGATCAATCTCTTAAGATAAAGGGTATGGGTCAGATGCTGCCACAGACCATCAGTCTCCACTATCTGTTATGTATGAGAAGGGGGACAATGGATCATGCTAAAGTGTAGACATCACCGGGGGTAATAAACATGTGTATGGGAGATTATGGAGTTGAATCTAATGGCCCGATATGTGAAGCAGTTCCTAATGAGACTTTCTTCTTAGAAGTTGTCCCAGTGATGTGGGTATCCCTTTTGGTTTGCTTAATGGAGTTTTGGGACTCCAACTGAGGGCTTATGGCTTGGGTATGGGTCTGCTCAGAAAAAGTAAGACAAACCTTCGTTTTTTAGCTTTGCTTAGGTGTGGCTGACACCTTTGACTTGATTGGGAACTTTGTGTCCAGTCTTGTTGTCACACCCCAACCTTGACGGCGGAATCGTCGAGGCGTGAGAGTTAAGATTGTTCACAGCCACATAACGCTATTGCCTGAAACATGTTTAAAATAAGGGTCAACATATTGTTGGTGAGCATTCTATAGTTTTAAATATATAAGTATATAAAAGATGGCAATTCATGTTGTAAAATAGAGAAAAAGGTAACTAGGGATGTAAGACAGAATGCACAATCAAACCTTGACAAAGTTTTACAAGTCTCAAACGTTTACAAGTATATACGATTAGCTAAGTGTACTTGGATCAACCAAGCAGGCTTGTCAGGCCCATAGATCTATGGCGTCGCCAGGCTAGCAATAGTTAATGATTGTACATATATTCGACATTACATGGTAGCTACAAGATTCAACTAATCACAACACACAAGTAAATTGCCATAATTTTACAAGAATCAAACGGGTTTACAAGTGCAACGTTTATAAGGAAACATGTTTCACCCAAAAGTGTGAAAATGATAAAATGGGTATAGAAATACTCACTTGGCGATTAAGTATATATTAGATGATTAATAAGAAATAATAACGCGCGTAGTTTCAACGAATCCCTTTACAAGGTACCTAAAAGTACATATTAAGATTTATAATAAGATTAACGGTTTAATGTGAATTAGAGTCTTAGATGGAATTTGGGGTTTTGACAGGTAATGAATATTACTTGTATTTCGATTTATTCAAAGGAAATACGTATTTTAAGTATTTTTAAATTCTAGAAGTGAAATTAGGTTTAATATCTGATAATGTTCCAATATATCTTATATATATTCTTGTTAATAAATATCATTATGATAACGTATTACCCGATAACAATTTATTAATCCGAATTAATTGTTAAAGTATATTTTATACGAAGTGACTTATAATTACGTTTGTAAATAATTGTGAAATTATAAGATGTATAGTTTCTTCAATTTACAGGATTATTTCATAATTAAACATGATATAGTGTCCATTTTTATAAAAAAAATATTATTTATAATATTTATAAATAATATTTTATAAATATTATTAAGGTTTTTAACTAAAATATATATACAGAAATTATTTATGTAACATTTTAAATATGAAAAGTTTATAAAATTTATTTTTATAATTTTAAGAATTTTTCTGGAATTTTTAGAGCTTAAAAAAACTAATTAAAAAATAAGGGGGGTGCCCGGGGTCGAACCCGGGACCTCCTGTGTGGTATGGTGAGTCGGGAACCAGTGAACCAAGGCCTAAGCCGCGGTTATGAATGGTTCCCAAATATCTTAAACACAACCCGAGATCCCATCCCAAATACTATGAACCCTAAATCGATCAGGATCAAAATTGAAGCTCAATTAGAGTCTGTAAATGTCTGAATTCATGGGGCTTTTGATCCCCATGTAAAATCGAGTACAATGATGCTCTTAATTACCTGATTCGATGTTAATTCGATATAGAACAAGGTTAAGATCAGCCGCGGCAGAGGAGGTATGGATTCGAGATGATTTTGCTGATGGTTTTCCAATTAATTTCACAGAGAGCTTCTAAGGATGATTACAAACGAAAGCCCTTTATCAATTTGGGTTTAGAAGAATCAGAAAGAGGTGTTCGATGGATTTGCAGGTTCGACCGAGAGTGATGATCAAATTCAGTTGTTCATGTGTTTTCAATTGAAATTACGAGTTGTTTTCAATCTATATGGAGATAAAGTTCAAATTGATTGAATCAATTTGTCTAAAGTGATGTTTGGATGGGTTGATTAGCTTTGAACGGTCGGGAAAAAAAGTTGGATCCAATGTTATGCTTAAATCGATGATTAACGCGTGTTTAAAGGTGCATTGGGTTCGAATCTACCCGACAATTGCATTGGAAACGGTTTCGGGGTTAAAAATCGAATAATTTGGCCGTTTTGGCCTCGCCGGAGTATCGTCGGAAAGTCGCCGGTGAACGGCCGGATAATCGGGGGTGGGGAAATGGGTTTTTAAAATTTTACAGAAATGGTCCCTGCGGTTTTAGTGTTGACATTTTATGTTATAACTTCTTTTTGAAGTTTCTAAATTGACATAATTGGCCCCTGAACTTTATTATTATTATTATTATTATTAGTATTATTATTATTATCATTATTATTATTATCATTTTTATTATTATTATTATTATTATTATTGTTTTTATCATTATTTATTTTTATTATTATAATCATTATTATTATTAATATTAATATATTTATTATTATTATTATTATTATTATTATTATTATTATTATTATTATTATTATTATAAAAGGTTAAACGACGAAATACGAGATGTTACAGTCTCCCCTACTTTAGGAAATTTCGTCCCGAAATTTGTTTACGAGGAGGATGTGACGACAAGATGAGGACACTTGGAGAACTTTCAGGTTTTGATAAAGTATCAAAAGAAGAAAATTCATCTTCGATTAAGCTGACCGCTTTAGTGTTTACTTTATGTGCAATGGCAGAGCCATTAGAGGTAAAAAGAGAGCCTAAAGTGTGTGGCTTATAGTTAACATTATAAGCTTTCTCATTGATTAAAAATAAACGTTAATACAAGATGTTACCGTCTCCCCTACTTTAAAGAATTTTGTTTAGAAATTAAAAATGAACGAAACGAACAAATATGGGTATCTCTGCTTCATATGATCATCCCGCTCCCACGTGAACTCAGCTCCACACTTGTTCTCCCAACGAACCTTGACAATTGGAGTAGTCGTGGTCCTAGTCTTCTTCATCATGCGATCCATAATCTCGACAGGTTTCTCGATAAAGTGCAATGACTCGTCGATCTGAATGTCTTCCAGTGGAACATGCAGACTCTCGTCGGCCAAACACTCTCCTAAGTTTGAGACATGGAACACAGGATGAACTCCACTAAGGTCGGAAGGTAGTTCTAGTTTATAAGCCACTTTCCCAATCCTTTTCAGGATTTTGAAAGGTCCTACAAATCTTGGAGCTAATTTGCCCTTCTTTCCAAAGCGAATAACACCTTTCCATGGTGAAACTTTAAGAAGAACCATATCACCAACTTGAAACTCCAACGGTTTACGATGCTTATCGGCATAACTCTTTTGTCGACTTCTTGCCACTTCAAGGTTCTTACGGATTGTAGCAACTTTATCGGTCGTTTCTTGTATAAGTTCCGGACCAGTGATAAAGTTTTCACCAATATCAGTCCAACAGATCGGTGATCGGCATTTACGACCATAAAGTGCTTCGAACGGTGCCATCTTGATACTCGAGTGATAACTATTGTTATACGAAAATTCCGCGAGAGGTAAATGCGTATCCCAATTACCACCAAAGTCAAGGACACACAATCGTAGCAAATCCTCAAGGGTTTGGATTGTTCGTTCGGTTTGGCCATCAGTTTGAGGATGGTAAGCCGTACTTAAATCCAACTGAGTACCCAAGAGTTCTTGCATAGATGACCAAAAGTGTGAAGTGAAACGAGCATCTCGATCAGAAATGATGTGCAACGGTACGCCATGACGACTCACAATTTCATCAATGTATATGCCAGCTAGTCTTGAAACCTTGTAAGTGTCTCGTATAGGTATGAAATGTGCCGTCTTGGTCAAACGATCCACAATCGCCCATATACTATCATGACCACGAGGAGTACGTGGTAACTTGGTTATAAAATCCATGGATACATGTTCCCATTTCCACATAGGGATTTCAGGTTGTTCAAGTAAACCACTTGGTCATTGATGCTCGGCTTTGACTCTTGCACACGTGAGACACTTGGGACATAAACCACAATATCTTTCTTCATTCCAGGCCACCAATATTGACCACGCAAGTCCATGTACATTTTATCGGAGCCAGGATGAATAGAATATCGGGTGTGATGAGCTTCGTTCAAAATGATGTGTCGAAGGTTATCACGATTTGGGATCCAAAGTCGATTGAGAAAGTACCATAGACCGTTTGGTTTTTCCTCCAGTTGTGATCGAACGTTAGACACCAAATCCTCATTACTTCCTTCGTCGGTTATTGCCGCTTGTTGAGCCTTGCGAATGCATAACTCGAGATCACTATCAATCCTTATGTTTTGGAGCATGATAGTAGCCTCGTTAATATCCACACGAACCTCGGTATCAAATTCTCTTAATATGTGAAACCACTGTCTTCGATCTCGGATTTCTTGTAGTGAGACAGTTTTGTTATGGACCTTGCGACTCAGCGCGTCGGCTACAACATTCGCCTTTCCAGGATGATAGCGAATGTCACAGTCGTAGTCGCTGATTAACTCGATCCAACGTCTTTGTCTCATGTTGAGATCTTTTTGGTTGAACACATGTTGGAGACTTTTGTGGTCAGTGTAGACTATGCATTTCGTCCCATAAAGATAGTGTCGCCAAATCTTTAAGGCGAAAACCACAGCGCCGAGTTCAAGATCATGAGTTGTGTAATTCACCTCGTGAACCTTCAATTGTCTTGATGCATAAGCTATCACCTTTCCTCGTTGCATAAGAACACAACCAAGACCTTGTTTCGAAGCATCACAATATACGGTGAAATCATCGTTTCCATCGGGTAGGGTCAAGATAGGAGCATTGCTTAGTTTGTGTTTTAATGTTTCAAAAGCTTCCTCTTGCTCGGCCCCCACTCGAATGGTTTATTCTTTTGTGTTAAGGAAGTGAGCGGCTTTGCGATCCTCGAAAAGTTGGCGATGAATCGCCGATAATAACTAGCAAGACTAAGGAAAGAACGAATCTCGGTCGGTGTCGTGGGAACACACCAATTCTTCACAACTTCCACCTTTGCAGGGTCAACGTGAATTCCTTGGCTATTCACCACGTGTCCTAGAAATTGAACTTCCTTGAGCCAGAAATCACACTTCGAGAACTTCACGTACAATTGCTCTTTCTTCAACAATTCAAGAACTTGTCGCAAATGCAGTTCATGCTCGGCGTTGGTTTTGGAGTAGATGAGAATGTCATCAATGAAGACGATCACAAACTTATCTAGATAAGGCTTGCATACTCGATTCATGAGATCCATGAAAACAGCAGGAACATTAGTCAAGCCAAAAGGCATCACCGTAAACTCATAGTGCCCATAACAAGTACGAAACGCGGTCTTTGGGATGTCATCATCATGGACACGTAATTGATGATATCCAGAATGTAGATCAATCTTCGAGAATATAGTAGCTCCTTGAAGTTGATCAAACAGATCGTCGATACGAGGAAGAGGATACCGGTTTTGGATGGTCAACTTGTTGAGCTCTTGGTAATCGATACACATACGGAATGACCCATCTTTCTTCTTCACAAATAAGACAGGTGCACCCCAAGGAGAAGAACTAGGGCGGATAAACCCCTTCTCGGATAATTCCTGGAGTTGGCTAGAGAGTTCTTGCAATTCCGATGGTGCAAGCCGATATGGTGACTTAGCCACGGGGTTTGCTCCCGGTATCAAATCAATTTTAAATTCAACTTCACGCACGGGAGGTAAACCACTAAGTCATCGGGAAATACTTCAGGAAAGTCTCGTACAATAGGAACATCCTTAAGTTCTTTCCCTTTGGCTTTTGTGTTGACCACGTAAGCCAAGAAGGCTATATACTTCTTGCTTAAGCACTTTCGGGCTTGAGTGCAAGACATGAGTTTGAGTCCTTGTGATGATTTCTCGCCGAACACTTTCAAAGTATCCCCGGATGGTAACGGTATACGGATACACTTCTCAAAACAAACGATCTCGGCATGATGTTTGGCTAGCCAATCCATTCCAATGATGACGTCGAAGCTTCCGAGTTTCATAGGAATAAGATCAATAGAGAATTCGTGCTCGTTACAGCTTATGATGCAATCACGTATTATGACGTCAACGACAATAGGTTTTCCATCAGCGACTTCGACCGTGTAGGGTCTTTCCAGATTAATACGTGAGTTAGAAAGTACGGGCTCGAATTCTAACGACACGAAACTCTTATCCGCACCCGAATCAAATAATACAGATGCATAATAATCATTTACAAGATACATACCTGTTCGGTAAAAAAAAATTTATTATTGATACGATGATTACAAAGATGGAAAACATCAATAATACAAGAAATGATTTAAACGGGGTTCTTCGTCGTACCATTCACAACGTCATTGCTGACTTGTGCTTGGTTGGCGTTGATATTGAAAGCCCTTCCACGAGCTGGTGGCACGTTGCCCGCATTACGAGGGCATTGCGGACGAAAATGACCAGGCTCGCCACAGTTGTAGCAGGTTCGGTTGGCAAGCATTGCGGCGTTGTTTGGTGCACGAAGACAAGTAGTCACCAAGTGGCCATACTTTCCACATAACGAGCAGATTCGGCATGGAACGTTACCCGCATGATGGTACTTGCACGTGTTACACCTTGGCAGAGGACCCGCATAAGCTTTAGCCATAGGAGCTTGATTTGCCACCACCATTTGTTTTTGAGGAGCATTTGGAGTGGTCACAGCGTAGTTGCGTGTTGGTATGAACTTACTCTTCTTGCTTTGGGAAGACGACTCAGCCCTTACCTCCTTTGTTGCCTCGGTTGTCGCCTTCGCAGTAGACTTTGAACCCCTTGCCGACATAGTGCCAGCTCTAATATGATTCTCAGTGAGCTGCGCTGTGATAGTAATTGCCTCCTCCAAAGTTGTGGGTCGGCTACCCACCACAGCATCTTGAATTTGGGGTGGTACACCCTTTATGAACTTCTCGATGTTGCGGGGGACAGTGTCAACCATATGGGGCAATAGTAGACTCAACTCATGATGCCTAGTTGAGTAGGCCAAATGATCACCACCATCTTGCTTCAAGTTCCAGAATTCTTCTTCCAACTTTTGTAATTCACTTCTCGGGCAGAACTTCGCGATGGCGATGTTCTTGAATTCATCCCAAGAGAGTGCCGAAATAGCATCAGCTCCTCGGTTTCTCTTCTCGCTATTCCACCAGGTAAGTGCCCTTTGTTGGAGCATACTAGTGGCATAACGGACTTTGAGTGCCTCGGGACACTCACAATTGACAAAAGTATTCTCCATGCTTTCGAACCACTTAAGAAGACCAGTGGCTCCTTCCTTGCCACTAAAGTTGGTGGGTTTGCACGAGTTGAAGTGTTTGAAAGTGCAAGTACGATCGTTCCTGTTTCGGCTGTTGCTATTTTCTCCTTGAGCACCGTTGTTGTTTCCATTGGTGTTGTTGTTGCTATTAGCCATCATGGTGCTATTAAGTTCAGCAACCATGGTTGGGAGCACAGCAGCCATTTGTTTGGCGATCATTACTGCCAGCTTGCGGTCGGAACTTCCACGCTTTCCATGATGACGAGACTTGCTGGATATACAAAAATGAGCTAGTTACGGGAGTGAAGATAACAAAGGATATTAGTTTAGACAAAGGTAAGCTAAAGGTTGTAAGGTACACGGAATGATTCCATTTGGTAACGCATTACCATTTGGAACCGTGGACACGTCAAGGTAAATTGACTCATTTGCCTTAGAGATTTGTGTATTTTGACCATAGTTTATCACTCATCCCAGAAATCCCCAGGTAAGCGTAACTGGTCCCGTAGGATATATGCGAAACGCTTGCCTTAGTCCGAAGGCTTTTTGCCAGGAAATCCAGAATACAGGTGTCTATGTGTCACACAATATTTCTTAGATTCATGAAATCAAAACCTTGATGAGATTTATATAGATTAGACATAACGTCTAAAGATCCAAGTCATAAGCATAAGTATACGATTCCACGTGTCGTCGAGAATAAGATTGAGAGGTTTTATGTTCGGGGAGAGTCAAAGATAAGTTTAGGGAGACAAGTAACTAAGTTTAGGCAATCCTATGCTAAGGCATCAAATTGCACATAAGAAGGCATAGCATTATGTAATATGCAAACCATGTATTTACAAGATAAAAATACTATAAGGTGCATGCATAAGCTATAGTCTAGGTCATCATTAATAACCTAAATCCCTATAGTTATGGGCTCTGATACCAATCTGTCACACCCCAACCTTGACGGCGGAATCGTCGAGGCATGAGAGTTAAGATTGTTCACAGCCACATAACGCTATTGCCTGAAACATGTTTAAAATAAGGGTCAACATATTGTTGTTGAGCATTCTATAGTTTTAAATATATAAGTATATAAAAGATGGCAATTCATGTTGTAAATTAGAGAAAAAGGTAACTAGGGATGTAAGACAGAATGCACAATCAAACCTTTACAAAGTTTTACAAGTCTCAAACGTTTACAAGTATATACGATTAGCTAAGTGTACTTGGATCAACCAAGCAGGCTTGTCAGGCCCATAGATCTATGACGTCGCCAGGCTAGCAATAGTTAATGATTGTACATGTATTCGACATTACATGGTAGCTACAAGATTCAACTAATCACAACACACAAGTAAATTGCCATAATTTTACAAGAATCAAACGGGTTTACAAGTGCAACGTTTATAAGGAAACATGTTTCACCCAAAAGTGTGAAAATGATAAAATGGGTATAGAAATACTCACTTGGCGATTAAGTATATATTGGATGATTAATAAGAAATAATAACGCGCGTAGTTTCAACGAATCCCTTTACAAGGTACCTAAAAGTACATATTAAGATTTATAATAAGATTAACGGTTTAATGTGAATTAGAGTCTTAGATGGAATTTGGGGTTTTGACAGGTAATGAATATTACTTGTATTTCGATTTATTCAAAGGAAATACGTATTTTAAGTATTTTTAAATTCTAGAAGTGAAATTAGGTTTAATATCTGATAATGTTCCAATATATCTTATATATATTCTTGTTAATAAATATCATTATGATAACGTATTACCCGATAACAATTTATAATCCGAATTAATTGTTAAAGTATATTTTATACGAAGTGACTTATAATTACGTTTGTAAATAATTGTGAAATTATAAGATGTATAATTTCTTCAATTTACAGGATTATTTCATAATTAAACATGATATAGTGTCCATTTTATAAAAAAAATATTATTTATAATATTTATAAATAATATTTTATAAATATTATTAAGGTTTTTAACTAAAATATATATACAGAAATTATTTATGTAACATTTTAAATATGAAAAGTTTATAAAATTTATTTTTATAATTTTAAGAATTTTTCTGGAATTTTTAGAGCTTAAAAAAAACTAATTAAAAAAATAAGGGGGGTGCCCGGGGTCGAACCCGGGACCTCCTGTGTGGTATGGTGAGTCGGGAACCAGTGAACCAAGGCCTAAGCCGCGGTTATGAATGGTTCCAAAATATCTTAAACACAACCCGAGATCCCATCCCAAATACTATGAACCCTAAATCGATCAGGATCAAAATTGAAGCTCAATTAGAGTCTGTAAATGTCTGAATTCATGGGGCTTTTGATCCCCATGTAAAATCGAGTACAATGATGCTCTTAATTACCTGATTCGATGTTAATTCGATATAGAACAAGGTTAAGATCAGCCGCGGCAGAGGAGGTATGGATTCGAGATGATTTTGCTGATGGTTTTCCAAAAATTTCACAGAGAGCTTCTAAGGATGATTACAAACGAAAGCCCTTTATCAATTTGGGTTTAGAAGAATCAGAAAGAGGTGTTCGATGGATTTGCAGGTTCGACCGAGAGTGATGATCAAATTCAGTTGTTCATGTGTTTTCAATTGAAATTACGAGTTGTATTCAATCTATATGGAGATAAAGTTCAAATTGATTGAATCAATTTGTCTAAAGTGATGTTTGGATGGGTTGATTAGCTTTGAACGGTCGGGAAAAAAAGTTGGATCCAATGTTATGCTTAAATCGATGATTAACGCGTGTTTAAAGGTGCATTGGGTTCGAATCTACCCGACAATTGCATTGGAAACGGTTTCGGGGTTAAAAATCGAATAATTTGGCCGTTTTGGCCTCGCCGGAGTATCGCCGGAAAGTCGCCGGTGAACGGCCGGATAATCGGGGGTGGGGAAATGGGTTTTTAAAATTTTACAGAAATGGTCCCTGCGGTTTTAGTGTTGACATTTTATGTTATAACTTCTTTTTGAAGTTTCTAAATTGACAAAATTGGCCCCTGAACTTTATTATTATTATTATTATTATTAGTATATTATTATTATCATTATTATTATTATCATTTTTATTATTATTATTATTATTATTATTGTTTTTATCATTATTTATTTTTATTATTATAATCATTATTATTATTAATATTATATATTTATTATTATTATTATTATTATTATTATTATTATTATTATTATTATTATTATAAAAGGTTAAACGACGAAATACGAGATGTTACACTTGCCTTTTTAAAAGAGGTGATTTAGGGGCTTACATTTTCTCAGTAGTAGGTGTAGGGGTCCACTTTTGTTTTTATGCCTTTAGCTTTGATATAGAGGGTGTGGGATGAGTAGTGGTGGGTGTTACCATACTGCCACCCTAACTCTCAGTGACCTTAATCATGTATGCGAACAGGGGAGTTACCTTCCATGAAGAAGATTTTGCAGTTGCCTGAATTTAAAAAATATTGCTTTGTTTAAAGTACCCAAGGCATGAATAACTCCTTCAATTTTAAGTTTGTCATCAAATCTTCTTGTAAAATCAGTTAAATGAATCTAGGGTACATCAAAAACTTAGATTTAGCAACAATAGTTATATTTTTACACAAATTATGAAAAATAAAGTTTGAAAAATCATAACACGGTTGTTTAACAAGAAAATGGATAGCCCGTGCTAAATCTAATGGCACTTGATCAGATCCTCCCGATTTGTTGGATAAACGGTGAAGTAAGATATAAAAAATGATTCTCCAATTGTGATATATCTGTGATTTGGAGTGATAGACGTTGGGAGGGGTCCATCTTATCCCATTTACTTGAAGGTAGCATTTACTACTTATTTGGACAAAGAAGATTCATCGTTTGCGTCATTCATCTTTAGATATTGATGAATTTTAGCGCATGAAACAGTGAGCTTCAGTCCTTGCATCGTTGCGGTGAGCACCTTTGTTCCATGTTCCCTTTGAATGGAACATGTGACCTTTCGTAATTTTGGTTAAATGTTTGTTAATGTCGTTAGCTCTTGTAAGGGTTTTGTATTGTTATTAATGTGAATAGGAGGATTTTATTTGTAATTTCTTGTATCATCATAATTTTGATAATTAAATAATTAACGACATTAATAATAATAGCAATAATAATAATAATAACAACAATAATAATAATAACAATAATAAAAATAATAACAGGTAAGAATAATAAGGTTAATCCTTAGAATAACTGAAAATAATATAAGTTTTATTATCTTAAAACGTGTATTAAAGATTGGGCATAAAATATTAAATCATAAAAACCCCGGGGACCAAACTGTAATTTAATTTAACCAAAAACCTAAGTTTTAGAATTTAATAAACAATACATAAACTACAGGGACCAAACTGCAATTTTCTCAAACTTAAACCCCCCTCTCTCTCTTCCTCACGGTTTTCCGGCCACCGACCGGTGGAACTCCGGCGCGGCGCCGGCGAGGTCCAAACGGCCGATTCTCCAAGTTTTTTTTCTCCTAAAACGTTCCTAATCGATTCAAGGACCAATTTCAAACCTGATCATGACCTTTAATTCGAACATTAACGTGGTTTTGATGACATGAATCCACAAACTGAATTTATCATAAAATTAGATCCTTTTCGACATTTAAATCACAATAATAATGCAATTAATCGTATAAACACGTTCGTCCAATCAATTAGAAATCAATGGTGTGATTAATTTCATTCAAATCAAGCGTTTACACCACGAATTCTAATCGAAACCCCCGACCTTAAAAGTCGTAGCCGTTGAGTACCAAACTGATCGAATTGAAGCTATAAATCAGAGGGTTCTTATTCGATTTGAGTTTCCTAAACTCCCTAAACACTTAATTCCATCAAAAACACACACACACACATCAAAATCGAACCAAGAACAGTCGCGGCATTGGACGAACTTGTACTCATCGAATCTCAAACAATTTCAGGTAATTACATTAGGGCTATTACCCTATTTTACATGAGAATCAAAAGCCCTATGGTTATAATCGTTAACAGTATCAAATCCATGATCAATTTGACCAAAATCAAATTAGGGTTCTTAAGGAAATTTGGGAGTTTTTGCTTTTAATGTTTTTATTAATTGAAAACGAGGTTTAGGCAATAACAGGCTACCTAGCCTACCGGTAAAACACTCCACCCATACACCGGAGGTCCCGGGTTCGAACCTGGGCACCCCCATTTGATTTTTAAAGCTTTAAATCATTTTTATTTAAATTATAGAAAAACATTATATTTAAATAAAAATCATTTTAATTAATAAAACACTTCTAGAATTTACTTGTTAGGTTCTTGGACATAATTTAATAAATATAAAATTATATTTTAATGATTTTGCAAGTATAAATTATTTATAAAATTTATTACAAATTTTAATACTTTATAACTCGCCACGAAATCAATTTATAATATCATTTTAATCGATATTTATAATTGATTACTTATTTTGATTTCTACATTAATAATTAATTGTGTAAAATTTATTATTTTGTTTAATATAATTAATAATTAATTATTAAAATTAATTATTGTACATTTTATTATCAAAACAAACTCTTATGCCTTTTTCTCTGTATTATTAACTTTATAATTCTTTAAATCATAATAAATCTTATAACTCATTTCAAATCATTTTTAAATTACTATTTTTACAAATCGTTTAAATGGATAAATAGTTATTAAATTAATTATTTCTTTTTATATTTTATATTTTATCTTTATCAAAACAATTAATATAAATTAAAGTGTTTAATCTCATATTGCTTCTAAATCTTAATTATTGGTTTAGTTCATCTTTACTGAATCAAAACATAATCAATTGTATTATTTCTATTTAATTTAATTATTAAAACCCCAAAAATTTCAACCTAAACCCTAATTATTAATTAGTTAATTAATTACATCTTTATTCTAATCCTAAGACACCAAATTTTAGGGTGAATCGTGAAGGAATTGTTGGAGAATTCTATTTTCTTATTATTATTCAACAGTGCATCTTATATAGCATGTGAGTATTTCTATACCCCTTTTTCATATTTTTACGCTTTGGGGTGAAACATGTTACGTTATAATCATTGCACTTGTAAATGTTTGATTCTTGTAAACTTATGGCAATTTACTTGGGTGTTATGTTTAGTTGAACCTTGTAGCTACCATGTAATGTCGAATATATGTACAATCATTAACTATTGCTAGCCTGGCGACGTCATAGATCTATGGGCCTGACAAGCTTGCTTGGTTGATCCAAGTACACTTAGCTAATCGTATATACTTATAAACGTTTGAGACTTGTAAAACTTTGTCAAGGTTTGATTGTGCATTCTGTCTTACATCCGTAGTTACTTTGTTCTCTAATTTACAACATGAATTGTCATCTTTTATATACTCATGTATTGAAAACTATGGAAATCTCACCAACATTATTGTTGACCTTTTATTTTTAACATGTTTCAGGAAACACTCAAGTTTGATCGCCACTTTAATGAACCAGTTAAATAAATGAATGAGCTTGTTATATTTCTTATTATGCTTGTTAATTTCTTTATTTGAGACTTATGTTCGTAATGTTACCTTTGAAACTTATGAATAATATATTTGGATTTAATAATAGCATTATGTGGCTATGAACGATCTTAACTCTCACATCTCGATGTTTTCGCCGTCAAGGTTGGGGTGTGACAGGACATGTATTCAAGAATTCTCTAATGTGTGTATCATATATCACTGGGTCTATATAGATTGCAGAAGCTTAATTGCTATTGCGTAGGAATTGAAGAACAAGATCATAGACAAGATCACCAATGGGTTGAAGTGATGTAGTGATATTTTGATTCAGAATGAATTCTAGGGTTTGAATTTGAGCAGCCATAAAAAGATGATAGATGTTTGGTGAGCTTAAGAGATTGAAGGTTGAAAGGGGTTTTGTTGTGTGACGAAGATCGAAGATGACAATGGTGGGAAAAACCTTAGATTTAATAGTAGTGGATAATATATAAAAATATGAATTTAATGGGAGAAACCATTGTAACTGTAAAATCAACGGTGTGTGATAATGAAAGAGTTTTTTAGGCAAACTTTTCCGGCGCCACTACGTATCGAAAGATATAAGTGGGACCTACCAGATTTTTTAAAAGACATGTGCCGAAATCATTCTATCTACTAAATCGCCCTATTTCACAGATGCCCTGTTTTACTCAGTTATCTGTTGATTTGCTATATTCGGCGGATACCCAGTTATTTGCTGATATTCGACAGATACCTAGTTATTTGCTGATATTCGACAGATACTCAGTTATTTGCTGATTTAAGATATTTGATAGATATCTAGTTTTACCCATTTTATCAATAAAACATTTATTTATAATTTTATCAGATATGGTTAAATAAATAATTTAATTATTCAAAGTTAATCATTCCAATAGTAAATACAAGATGTTCAAATCTTTTTTATTAAAAGTTTTTGTGAATAGATCTGCATATTGTTTATTTGTATAGACTTTGATTAATTTAATGGCCTTTTTTCAGCACAATCTCTAATAAAATGATACATGATGTCAATTTACTTTGTCTTTTAATCATGTGAAGAGGTCTGCACAATCTTGGATTTTCTAAGTATCATAATCATGTAGTGTAAACATTGAAGGTTTGATCTGAGTTCTCTTCTCCAAGTCATGTTTATTTGTAATGGCTACAACAATTATTTTAAAAGGATAGAGGGGTATGAAGAAATGTGGTGTTTGATAGTATGATCAAAAGAAGAAACAAGTGATTTGTTGAAAGATAACTTCAAGCAAATCAAGAGCCAAAGCTCTCATACCACTTGTTAGATCGGATGGGTCTATAGATTAACAAGAACTTCTATTTTGATTGGTAGTTAATGAATATGAAATTTAAGTTAGCTACTTACTAATAAAACACAAATACTTTGAGTAAATATAAATGTACAGTTTGTTCTTTCAAAGTATTCACTTGAATAATCATTTGAGTACATATGATACAATTGGCGGATAAACCGAGTGTCTTGAAAAGCTTGCCTCTACTATAAGTGTGAGGACTTTATACTATGAAATCTAAATAATAACAATAAACTATTCTATGTTCAAAATTATACAGCAAGACATACGATCGGTACATCAAAGTTAGACAGCTTCAGTACTATGTTGTCTCCAAAAGGTAGAATAGAGCAGCCAGTACATTCAGTCTTGTCTTATGTTACAGTTGATCAGCAGCTCATGGAGTTTAGTGCTGATCAGCAGCAGTCGATCGACATTTCTTTGGTTAAATGTTGATCGACAGTTGTTTAACATATGCTGATAGGCATTCAATCAACATATGTGATTAAGTAGTTATTTCAGCAATTGGCAGAATTTGACAGTTAGAAGCCAGTGCTGAACTCTCGAGTTTTCGATAACTTTATCCACTTCATAGATTAACAATATTCAATGAGGGGACAATTTTACCAATGTACCCCTTTTGTATTACTAATGGATGATATCAAATAATAAAATATTATCAAAATTCCTAATCCATTAGATTATATTTTTTAAAGATAATCAATGACTCAAATTTAGCTACAGGATTCTTACATGTAGGATGAGTTCTCATAAGAACCTTTCCACACACACATAAACATACACACACATAAACATACACACACACATATATATATACACAAATATATACATATGAGATATATTTACTAAACAAGAGTGGGGTCTTGACTCTTGAGTATTTTAATTAAGGTAATGTTATAGTAAAAATAGTATTTAATCTAGACAGTCTAAGAAGGATTGTGTGATTGACACGTGTCGTTCTATTGTTTTAAAGATGAATATACTTTGGTCATTGTGTCAATACGCTCATTGTGTCATATACGTTCATTGTGTCATAGATTTTACATCATTTGTTATATATATTCATCATTGTATTTTAGTTTTTAGATCATTTTGTGTTATTGTTGTCATTGTTTCTACAAATCATATAAACTTGTTATCTATCATTATGTCTTTATAATTAAAAGTGCACAATAATATACTTTCACCAATGTATTTATCAAAACTCATAGTGTTAAAAATAACACAATGTGTTATTTTTATCATTGTTTATTATACATATAAACTTGTTATCTAGATTGTGTTTTAATTAGAAGTACATAATAGTATTATTTCACCAATATAATTTTTAAAACTTATAATATTTAAGATTACATAATGATAATAAAAAAACACAATGAGATATTGTGTTAGTTTATCAAATTTTTTAATATATTTAATTATTAATTGTTAATTTTTTTATTGTGTAAATATTAGAGATATATAACAACGTTATTTCATCATTAAATCCTTTTTTTTAATTCATCATTATAGAAAAATATAATATTATTTAAAAAACACAATAGCTAACAAAAAATAAAATAAATTGCACTAAAAGACAAAATGATAAAATATGAGCTTAAAAGAGTAAAAAAATTTATATAACAATACTATACTTGTTGAAAGATAAAAAATACATGCTTTTATGGTGTAATTTTTATAAAAAATAATGTCGTATATAAAGTTATGAACGTAAATGGGTGGTGCTATACATACCCCCGTTTAAATTATTTTTACTTGTTATACCTCTTCCTTTAACTTTTAAAATAGTTAACTTGTTATTATATGTTTTTTTATTTATCATATCACCCATTAATATGTTTAACTAAAAACTCTTAAGTTTTATTTATTTATTATTTCTTTTAGTCTATTATTTTTTTGTTTTTTATTATATTTAGTTGTAATAGCTATGAATGTTCAAAAAAGACAGGCACAAGTAGTAACTGAAAACTGAACCGTATGTGTAACCGAAAAAACCTAATCAAATCGTGAATTGTGTTTTGGGTCAGTTAACGATTACACAAAATTTTACTTATTTGGTTTAGTTATTCATGTAAACCGAATAATAAATGGGATTAATAGGTTAAATCGGATAACCGAACCAAATAGATCGGTTTAAACGGTTTAATCGGTTGAATTCGGTTCGTTTATGACTAATTCTAATTCTAAAATATTTTTTTTACTTTTTTATTAGAAGCTCTACTTCAAAAATGTTTATATTTAGTTTTTATGATTAAATTTTATTATTTTTAAATATGTTTTTATATCGTTATATAAAAATGTTTTTGGAACTTTTTTAGGGAATTTTTTTTATAAACTAAAATAAAAATTCAGGGTAAAATATGATAAGTTTCAAAATTGATTTTTAAGGAGGAAGTATGATAAATAATAGAATGATGTATGTATAACCTAACTCTTAAAAAAAGGGGGACATATAAAAAGTTAACAAAAGTGGCTATTTTAAAACACCACTCTAACTGATTTATTTTTTACAAATTGATCTCAATCATTAATTGAGGAACCACCTACACCATAATTATACACAAATTATTGTAACGCCCGGCAGTTTGACCTTTTGGCAGGTTATGCGACTGAGCCTCAGTCGCATGGAATTGATGCGACTGGAGGTTCGATCGCATGTTATTCTTCCGATTGAAGCTCGACCGTACGATTAGAGTTTAATCACCCGAATGAAGGATGAATCGCATGGAACTCATGCGACTGAAGGTCCAGTCGCATGGTGTTTATGCGACTGAAGGTCCAGTCGCCCCTGGACTTCGGGCGACTGAGCTGTAAGTATAAAAGAGGAGCAGCTCTCTCCTCCTTCCCAACACTTACATTTTTCAGTCGGGAGAAAGGGCAGAGAGCGAGAGAACAGAGAAAGAAAGGGAGAACGTGGTGATTTGGGCACGGGATTTGTCGAGAAGCTAGCCAAGTCGAATCTCTTCAACTCCTACCTGTTAATGTGAGTTCTAGAACCCCTTATTTACTTGTTTTCATACGATTTTGGGGCTGGATCACATATAAACCCTATTTTTGAACAGTGTGCATGTTTGACCCATTTGGGTGAAATCTTGAGTAAGTGTTTATGGTACGAATTAGGACTTGCATTAGCTTGTATGATGTTCTAGTATGATTCCCTAGGTTTAGGAAGGCTAATTTGGGCTAGAAATGAGTTTGGAAGGGTTTGAGACCCGTAGGTCGCGTCTGCAGTTCGTGATGAACTCCAGTCGCTGCCCAGTTAGGGCTATGCGACTGAAGGGCCAGTCGTACGACTGAAGGAAACGATGCTCAATCGTACGATTGAGGTTCAGTCGTACGGATGGGGCTCAATCGCCCGATAGACCATACGACTGAGGGATTCGGTCGTATAGGTCCATACATAATAGTTTAGTCGCACGTATGAGGTTAATCGCCTATTAGTCCATTCGTGCAGAGTTTATTCGTACGATAGGAGGTTCAATCGCACGAATGTAAGTCTAGTCGCCCGATTGTCCAGTCGCACGACTCAGTCGCATGGAGGCCCTGCGACTGTGGTATGTTCAATCGCCCACGAAGGGCTGATGTGAACGAGGATGCTATGTATGATTTCGTATGTATGATGCTATGTATGATGATGTATGTATGATGGGTGTGTGTGTTTCTTATGATGACGTATGAATATCTTTCACGACTCATGTATTATGACGATGAACGAACAAAGTATTATGAACGTAAAGTGAAAGATAATGAAAGAGGAACACGATGAGGAATGCATGTATTATGAATGAATGAATGAGTAATAAGATGAGAATACATGCATTAACGAACGAATGAGTTATGTCTTGCAAGCATTGAATAAGTCGATTGGTCCTTCTTTGTGATTGACCATGGTCATGGTACCTCTACTGCTTACCTCTAGTACTGTGGCATACGCATAGATTCACGGCCCAGTAGCTAAGGCTTCTGTGGCAATACGCTCTATTGATTCACGGTGTAACATCTCGTATTTTTGCTAATTAAAAGGTTAACTTTGTTAAATTTTAAAAACATTTAAAACCTAATGGGATAATAATCTTAAAAATAATTATTATAATAATAATAACAATAATAATAATAATAATAATATAATAATAATAATAATAATAATAATAATAATAAAGGTTAAACATTAAAACTTAAGTTAAGGGGCTTTAGTGTCATTTATAAACTTTAAATAAAAGTTTACACATAAAATAATAGAAGTTCCAAACTTCAGGGACCATTTGTGTAACTTCTTTTAATTCACCCAAACCACCCCTCCCATCGCCCGCTTCTCCGGCCAAGATCCGGCCACATTCCGGCAAGGCCGAAAACGGCCTTTTGGCCGCGGTTTTGACCCAAATCAACCACCCCCCTAATCACGCATGAAGATTCGAACATTTACCCCGCTTTAATTTGAAAATTTGAATCGATAGTGCGATCCTGTTTCCTTCCCCGCGTGTTCGGCCACTTTACAGGCCACGATCGCATTAACACTCAATAATAATTCAATTAATCCAACCAAAACGATCATTTCACTATCTGTAACCTATTCCTAGTTTCAATTTCATCCGAAAAATCCCACAGCACCTTCATCGAACACCACCTTCCTCTCGACCTGCAACTTGATTGAAATCAACCTTCGGAGCTCGGTTAATCCAAATTGATTGAGGGCTTTGAACCTTAAACGTTATTAGAAACTACTGGTGCGAGGAATTCGATTATAATCAACTCCAACCAATTGAATTCAAAGCTCCCCTGCCGCGACCACATTCGATCTGAAACCATCGATTTCCATTGAAATAATAGGTAATCAGATACTATTTTGATTCGTTTTTACACGGGAAACAAAAGCCCCATGAATGTTTCCATTAACATTTGCGAATTGATGATCAATTTGGCAGATTTTCGAATTAGGGTTCTTGAGAATCGGGAATGGTTTGCAACAATGGTTTTTAAAACTTGGGAACCGGAAGCTAACGCGGCCACGGCCCTTAGCTTGACGGTTAAGACATTGCATCCCATACAAGAGGTCCCGGGTTCAAACCTGGGCAACCTCATGGATTTTTTTAAAGGCTTTTCAGCCATATATTAATTTTAGAAAATTTTTAATAATATAAAATAATTTTTATAAACTGTAAATATTTTTTAAACATCAAACAAATTTCTGAAAATTTAATATCTTAATATTTTATTCTATTTTATTAAAACAAATAATATAGCTAGTTAAATAATCTGTAAAATATACTTTAAAATTTGTTTATCTTAACAAAACATTACAATTGGATTATTTTCTTGTTTAGCGTATTAAATTCTTATTCAAATAATAAATAATAAAACATTTGATCTAAATGTTATTTTCTTCTTTAAAAAAATGTATATCTAACTTTTATTTAAATTGTTCCCTTTTAAAATAACTAAATGATTATTGGACATTATATTAATTGAGGTTTTGTCATGATAACTGTAGAAATTATATAATTTATAATTTCACGAATTAATTACAAATATTATTTTTATATAAAATATACTAACTAAAGGTTTTGATTAATAATTTATTATTAATCAAAACGTTATTCCTATAAATTTTAAATAATTATAAAGCTTGATTAATAGTGAATCATACCAATAGTTTATACTTAAAGTCAATTCTAAAATAGTTACTTATATAATTCTTCTGATGAACTAAAAAATGTAAATAATTACATTATAAACTTATTACTTATTAAAAACCATAAAACCATTGAAAGCCAAACTCTTATTTGAACGTTAATTATAATATTAACCTTAATCTTTATCTCGTAATTATACATTTAGGTGCTTGTAAAAGAATTCGTTGGAGCATCGTTAATTCTTATAATCCTCTTATATACTTATACGTCATTGTGAGTATTTCTATACCCATTTTATCATTTTCACACTTTTGGGTGAAACATGTTACCGTATAAACGTTGCACTTGTAAACACATTTGATTCTTGTAAACTTATGGCAATTTACTTGTGTGTTGTGATTAGTCGAATCTTGTAGCTTCCATGTAATGTCGAATACATGTACAATCATTAACTATTGCTAGCCTGGCGACGTCATAGATCTATGGGCCTGACAAGCCTGCTTGGTTGATCCAAGTACACTTAGCTAATCGTATATACTTGTAAACGTTTGAGACTTGTAAAACTTTGTCAAGGTTTAATTGTGCATTCTGTCTTACATCCCTAGTTACCTTGTTCTCTAATTTACAACATGAATTGCCATCTTTTATATACTTATGTAAGAAAAACTATAGAATGCTCACCAACAATATGTTGACCTTTTATTTTTAACATGTTTCAGGCAATAGCGTTATGTGGCTGTGAACAATCGTAACTCTCACGCCTCGACGATTCCGCCGTCAAGGTTGGGGTGTGACAGATTGGTATCAGAGCCCATAACTATAGGGATTTAGGTTATTAGAAATGGTGACCTAGACTATAGCTTATGCATGCACCTTATAGTATTTTTATCTTGTAAATACATGGTTTGCATGTTACATAATGCTATGCCTTCTATGTGCAATTTGATGCTTAGCATAGGATTGCCTAAACTTAGTTACTTGTCTCTCTAAACTCATCATTGACTCTCCTCGAACATAAAATCACTCAATCTTATTCTCGACGACATGTGGAATCGTATACTTATACTTATGATCTGGATCTTTAGACGTATGTCTAATCTATACAAATCTCATCAAGTTTTTGATTTTATAAACCAAGGAAATTTGTGTGACACATAGACACCTGTATTCTGGATTTCCTGGCAAAAAGGCCTGAGGGCTAAGGCAAGCGTATTCGTATAAATCTCATTGTGAGACCCATTACGCTACCTGGGGATTTCTGGGATGAGTGATAAACTATGGTCAAAATACACAAATCTCTAAGGCAATGAGTCAATTTACCTTGATGTGTCAACGATTCCAAATGGTAATGCGTTACCAAATGGAACCATCCTTTTGTATCTTAAAATCCTTGAATCCTTGAACTGGTTTATCATCAAAGTTTAAATACTTTCTCATTCTTAACCTAAATAATATTCCTGTTAATATTAAACCCATCCTACAATTCAACTCTTACATGTAACGTGTAACGTGTAATAGTATTGAACTCGGCATTTCATGTAACTATTTCTATACCTTGACCAACGTGAACATGGATTTCAATATACCCAAAGATATTGGGAATTTAAACCGTATGGTCTTCAAAATTTTTAAATCGTTACTTATGGTTCTCAAAATCTTCTTAAGGATGTGTCCCATAACTAAGAACATGCAATACTGTAGGTGGAATTCCTACATCTCGGATACTTTGTCTAAGCGAAGTGTAAATGGTGATCTGACTCGATCATTAAATCCTTTTACTTGACTCGAAACCCTTATGATAATTGATCACTTAAAAGTACGCGTGTCTTCAAATAAGTTATGGCTGACCTCATATCTTGAGAAGTCCATGTATTTCCTTTCGATCGAATATTCACATCTCATTGTGGTGTTGAATAATTCCTGTCCTTGAGTTCGTCTTCCGGATTTAAACCATCCAAGATTTGAACACCACAACAAATTCTGTTATCTCGAACTTTGATCTTAAGCTTGTAATCATGAGTTTCCCTTTTGTTACATTGTTGTAACTTGAGATTTCTTGAAATTCTAAATTGATATTCTTTTCTTTTCGATGTTTTGTCAAACTTCATACCGCTTGCACTGTGGGAGATGCAAGAGTTTGTAAGTCAACCTATGACTAAGAACACTCGTATCTCTTAAATGATTCTTAACTCATCAAAACAGGGGTGATTCCCTTACTTTGATGATTCTCTATTCGTTTCGATAAATGGTTTCCAATTGTGTGTTTTATGAAATTTCATCCTCTGGATTAGGGCAAATTCCTCAACCTGAGGATTGACTTCATTATTCTTATTGGAACTTGCACTTCACAAATGACATGATCTCATCAAAATAGGATTGAAACCCGTACTTTGGTGACAAATGTCAATCTTCGATTGTTTTCTTGTTGTTATGAATCCAATCATCAAGATAGGCATGAATTCCATACCTTGATGATAATTTCATGAATTGTATTCTCTCAAATGAAACGTCCTCGTCAAAGTAGGAGTGAATTCTGGATTTTGATGAAGAAGTTCATTTTGTTATATTTTGTTTTTGTAAGAACTTCACCGTTAAGATAGGAGTGATTTTCCTTACCTTAATGGTGAGTTACTACGTCTTATTTATGTGAATCCTCAACAATTGGTTGGGATCAAACTGGTTGATTGGTAAGTTAGTGGATGTGAATCCAAGGATCGCAATTCAGAAATTATCAGTATTAAAATAAATCAATTTAATGATCGTGGAATTATCACTAATTGACGTTTAATTGTTTTTAATGATTAATGATGAACACAACCACAGAAACACAATAAATGCTAAATCAATAATAATTCAAATGTATTTCATTAACTATAATGTAATGATTACAAAAGAATAATAATGAATGACTATGAACAATCGAATTCTGTGAATCGAATAATGTTTGATGTTGATGTGACGGCAGCTAGGGTTGCACAACGAACTCTTGACAGCCGTAATATTGATTGATTGTGTTCACCGAGATGTGAAACCTAGGACTCATATTTATAGATGATTTGAGTCGGTTAAGGAAACACCGGATCTCTCGGGATTTGTTATTGATTGTGTTGACTTGTTTGACTTCTTGGTATTTGCAATCGCACAAGTATAATGTTCTTCCGCAGAAACTTTGTCGTCCGCAGAACATTTGTTCTTTCGTAGATGATTTGCTCTTCCGTAGGAGTGTCGTTCTTCCGTAGGAAATTCTTCTTCAGTAGGAGTCTTCACTTCATGGTCCTTGATCATCCGCAGGAACATTAACTTGGTCATTTGATCTGTAAGAAACATATCTACGGATTAACAAAATTGTTCATCCGTAGATGTTTCTTACACTTGGTCAATTCCATGAATCCGTCCAAGTAAATTTTTTTTCCCTGTCAAGTCACAAATCAACACACATATATATGGGGTTATCCTATAGATTCAAAGCACATATATATATTTTGACTGTTACAAATATTAATTACAAGACTTGATTTTCAAGTACTAAGCCTATACAAAAATGATCTAGCCCTATACAATCTAGATCTAACAATACTCCCCCTTAGGCTTAGCTCCTTGTAATCAGTCTTTCAAAACTGCTAGCTCCTTGACTCTTGATATGATTTTGTTGTAGAAGTAAGATACAGCTGCCTTTTGATCATCATACTTGTATTTGATCTCCATTTGCTGATCTTCTTCAGAGTCTCGAAGCCAAGTCCCAGAACATCCTCCTTTGTAGTGAGAGTCTCCAAGACTCTGTCATTCTTCACTACTTCAAGTTCATCTTGTTCAGAGAGGCGAAGTTCTGTGACTTCATCATACTCTGTTCCCTTCAGCAAGCCTGCATTGTGTCTTCGTCGTTTGTAGGCCTTTGCATGAAGTTTGTCAATGACTTGTATCATGTGAACATGCAGAAACAGATCATTTTGAGCTGCTTCATCATTCAGCTTCGGAAAGAATTTGTCATGAAGGTAGGAAGTGTAGCTTGGATGAAGCAACTTGATTTCCACAGGATCAAAGATCCTGATCTTTTCAGCTCGTTTGTTCTCTGCATTCCTCAGCAACACCAGTTCTTTTGTCCTCTCTACATATCCCCATTCAGTGATAGGGAGTGTGTATTGAGTCCCTTCAATGTGCTTGATGGCTGCTAAGGTTCTTTTGTTGTAACCAACCCTCTTTAGGAATTCATCGTCTACTAATTCAGAGGCATTGGACTTGTATCTTTTCAGTCCTTGACTTCTTCTTCTGTGCTCTTCATCATCTCTCTTAGCACCTATCATCACATCATCTTTGAACCTTGTTTTCAGTTGACCCACTCTGCTTGAGAAGTCCCTGCCTCTCGGATGTATTGGATAATTTATCATGGTAAGGCTTTGCAGGTCCTTTATATCATTCTCAGGAAGGCAGAGAACTGAAAACACATCATGGAAGTATTCAACTCTTCCTGATGTCCTCTTGATCACTACACAATCCCACTCTTGATCATATTTCCACGCCATGATCTTGTTTTCTTCAGCTGAGTTGGGAGTTGTGAGGTGATTAACCAACTGAATCAGAGTGGACTTCTGATCAGTGATTTCTCTAACAGTTGTACCAAGGGGCCATACTTTGCCTGGGATGACTTTCCTTGGTTCCCTGATGAGCTTATCTTTTGCTTTATGTTGATCCTTTGGTTCCACAGTTATTGGATCAGCTGATAGTTTGATTTGTTTATCATCAGTTGGATGAGGAGCTGTGGTTCTGAATTTCACACCTGTTTCCAATTCCACTTTCATTACATGCTCCATCATCCTTCGAAGTTCTCCAGTAGTTCTACCTTTAAGCTCATGAGATTTGTAGTTGTGGCCCTGTAACCAGCAAGTCATATTGTACTTGGTAAGTTTTGCTGTGTCACAGTGGCCCAGATCCTTCCTTATCTTCTCCAATGATTGAAAAGTTGTAAAGGCTTCATAATCACAGTTTGGGATTATGAACCTTGCAAACTCAAACTCTTTCAGAGTATTCTTCATTTCAGAAGTGTTCATCCTCTCAACCATGTCATATGGAAAACCATGGTTGATGAGGGTCATAAACATGCTAGACTCAGGCCTCTCTTCCATGATGTCAGCTGTTGTTAGAAGTTCATCGGCCTTTCCACCCTTTTCTCCAGTGGGGGACTCAATTCTTGTCAGTTCCTCCCACTATTTCTCACTGTCATCATCATCCGTGGATGGTACCTTCACAGTAGACACATCTACTGAAGGTGTAGGTGCAGGGGATGGAAGTTTTGGTTTCTTTGGAGAGCTTTCATCTTCATGTTTCTTTTGAGTTGCTCCCATGTATTTTCTCTTCCGGTGTATGAAATCATTTGCTTAGCAGCTTCACCCGTCTGTTTTGGTTGATCAATACTTGGGGCTTCTTTTGTTTGCAGAGCGGTTATCTTCTTTTTCAGCTCTTCTAATTCTGCATCTTTCTTTTTGATCAGTTCAGCTTTATCATTTTGCTCATTCTTCAAAGAAGCCTCCAACTCTCTTTCTCTGTCCAACAATGCATCAATAACTTCATTGTTGCTTAGAGCATCTTCTCTCAGCCGTTTAAGTCTAGCATCTTTCTTCATCAGCTCTTCATCTTTTTCTTTGATTATACCTTTCAGCTCTTGTATTCTTTCTTTTCTCTTATTTGATTTGAGTACTAACTTGTTGTACTCAGCAACCAAAGCTTTTGCTGACAGGAATGTTTTTGTCACTTAAATCATCTTCATGGTATGCAATGACATCCTCAGCAGATCCTTGTACTTCCCTATGCTCATCAGCAATTTGTTCATCTTTCAATAAAGATATGTGCTCAGTATGTGCTGATGAAGCATGTTCTTCTGTGTGTGTGGGTGAGATAGGAACAGTGCTGGCTTGAGATAATATCTCTGTGTCTCCTGAGTGTACAGAGTGTACGGACTCAGTTATCTCAAAAGGTTCAGTTCCAGCACTTTCCGGGGATGAATGTTTTGGAGATTCTGGTGGTGGAAGTACAGGGGATTGAATGTTTAGTGGAGAGAGAGGTTGAGTGTGTTGAGATGATGACTGAGAAGCTGATGATGATTGTTGTTTGGCTGGAGATGTTGGCTCAGTGCTTTTGGTGGATGATGAGGATATTAGTAGGGGTGATTGATGTTGATGAATTGGGGAGGTTTGTTGGGTGTTCAAGCTTGTTGGTGATTGTGATTGTTGAGGGGTGTTTGGATAGGTGTTTGATGTTGGAGTGGTGGAGTTTGGGTTGATGATTGTGATGTTGATTGGTGTGGTGAGTGAGATGCTTGTGCAGAATCAGCAGATGATTCTGCTTCATCTGCCCAAGCCAACTCTTGTGGCAAGTCTGCTTCTGGATCTAATACATGTGCAAACATTGGCACATCTTGTCCCCGATACTTTCCACTAAGCTTGTTTAGCATAGATTTGCTCAAGTGTGCTTGAACAAACACATCGCCAACTCTATCCAACCCTGGTAGTTCTGAGTTGATCACCAGTTGCAGGAATCTCGGGAACATGTACATCTTGTCATTCTTCTGCAGTTTGACTTGTTCACTCAGACAATTGAAGATGTATTTGGCGTAGTTATAGATTCTCCCCTCGAATATCCCAATGATCCCAGATGATATGTGCCTGGAGAATCTGTCCAGTCCTGACTTCCTGTTTGACATGCATTTCAGGTAGGTATGGCACAAGAATCTGTACGGTTTGCACAGCCTACCCTTTTTGATTTCCCCTTTCTCATAGTCACCATCATACCCCATCAGATTGAATATTTTCTCAATGTATTCATTCTCGAATACATCGGGGTGACCTATCTCTCTATCACCCAGTTCCAAGCATCTTCGTAATGTGCTTTCAGTGATTCGTAGTCGTTTGTGTCGAATCTCAGCCACAATCACTTCCTCATCATCTTGTTCTTCAACTCCTGCTGAGTTCCAGAAATCGATTATGTGCGCCTGATGGATCACAGGCTCAGCCGTCAAGGCGTAGAAGAGCCTTGATCGTCGGAGATATCTTATGATATCTCGACATCCTTCTACCGCCGGATCATCAGCGTTTAAGAACGCCCACACATTATGTTCTTTAGCAATCTGTTATCCATCTGTAAAGAAATCAAGTTAGAAAACATGCAGTTGAATCGTTTGAATGTCGATAACCGATTAATCAGTTTCGTACTGATGTTTAAGACATGATTTACCTATGTAATAACAGTAATTGATTACAGGATAATGTTGATGATGTGTTCTTGGAACGGATATTTTGAAATTTGAAAAAGAGGGAAAATGGGCGATTTTCTAGGTTAAAAGTGAAAAAGTGCTCTGTAAAAATATCAGAAACCTTATTTATAGGGGAACATATTAATTTCTTTTATTAATTATGTTCTTTTATTAATTATGTTGGGCCCACTCCCATCCATTCCTATCCGTATACCAAGGGATGTCAACATCTGCGGAACCTTACATCTGCGGATGTCTTAACATCTGTGGATGTAAAAGTTCAATGCATTTGTTTTGCTGCTGAATCAGAATTCACATAATACTTCTACGGATGAGAGGTATTACTGAAACTTCTGCGGAACATAAAAAGTTTAAAACTTTAAATGTATGATATCTACTGAGTAGAATCAAATGTTGATGTTGGACATTGTTGACTTTATTTGCATGGCAATCAAGTACAGAAAAGCAAGTTTCCTGTATCTTGCATTCAAGTTAGTGCTCAAGTTCCAATTCCTTCAAATTAATTTAAATCAATTATCAGCTTTTATTGTTTTTCATGCATGAAACACTCCCCCTAAATTTGTGATTAATGTGAGACTGTTACATTTATCATAAATTTAAGTTGTAAACAGGCATGACAGGCATATGACAGTCTAAATGAGAGAAAGTCAGTTGAGATAACAATTAAACATCTAACAAACAGTTACATGCAAGCATATATATAGAGGGATCATACTATAACTTGGCTTCTGCTGATGTTGATTAGTTGATTCAACACATACCTGATTGCAAGTATATAGATCCACTTAAATTCAAACATGAGTATTGTATCAACTAGGCATGCTATTTATCATGTTGTGAAGTTTGTTAATCAGTAGCCATCATGAGTCCCACATTCAATTATCATTAGAGTATGTCTTCCGTAGGTGAGGCAAATCACTACATTCCACACTTAATGACTATGTACATTAAGTTATAAGTTCTATCTTGAGACTTATTACAGTCTCATGAATGCTTTGATGTTGAAGCTCTTTACTTGATGTACAATGGAGCACAAGTGATTCCTTTTTAGAGCTGAAATATGATCTTCATAGTCACCAGGTCTTTACTTTCGTAAAACAGAGGTGAACTTTAACCCAGGTCTTTGTTTACACAAAACAGAGGGAGAATGAAGATCACATTTGTTAATCACATTCCCAGGTCTTTGTTCACACAAAACAGAGGGAATGTGACTTTGCAAAGATAGAGGATTATAAAGTATTTTACATAGTGTGCTTGTGTAAGTGATTTGATCATATCAGGAGAGAACATACCTTCCTGATTCTCAAATGGAATCCTCACAGACAGTTACCTCATGCTTTTAGTTTGGCATGCTCTTAGCTTTGTTTCCACTCAAGATGAACCTACTCACATATCAGTATGATATAAGTCAGATTGAGTTTTTGTTTAATAGCCAAGTATAGTCTACTATCATTTCCCTAATATAATGCATGTATAGATGTTCTATCAGATACTTAAGTTATCCTTAATGATTACTCTGCACAAAGTCAGTCATATGCTTTTGTTGATTTATTCTAATTTAATCATTCCCAAGGATTCTATCAGAAAATTAAATCTAATAGAATCAAATGCTTTAGTGAACAAATCAGCAAGCTGATTGGTTGTATCTACTTTGACTAACTTGATTAGACCCTTTTCTGAGCAATCTCTCAGAAAATGGTATCTGATTTCAATATGTTTTGTTTTGCTATGTTGAACTGGGTTAGCAGTTATAAACATAGCAGCTGAATTATCAATATGAATTGGTGTATGAAGGAAATTGTAACCATAATCAAGTAATTGGTTCTGCAACCAAAGTACTTGAGAGCAACCTGCTGAAGCAGCTATGTACTCTGCTTCAGCTGTGGATACAGATACATTTGTTTGCTTCTTGAACTGCCATGAAACAAGTCTTGGTCCTAAAAACTGACATCCACCAGTTGTGGATTTTCTGTTATTGTTGCAACCTCCATAGTCACTATCCGAGTAGGAGTAGAGGCTAAAGTCTCCATCTTTGGGATACCAAAGTCCCAATGCAGGTTTTCCTTTCAGGTATCTGAAAATTCTCTTTACAGCATTCAGATGGGACTCCTTTGGGTCTGATTGATACCTGGCACAAACACAAACAGCAAACATGATGTCAGGTCTACTGGCAGTTAAGTACATTAATGAACCGATCATTGGTCTATACAATCTTTGATCTACGGATTTGCCAGCAGGGTCAGGCACAATCTTGTCTATTGTGGATGCTGGTGTCTTGCATGAAGTGGAATCAGCCAGATTGTACTTCTTCAAAATTTGATGAATGTACTTTTCTTGATTGATGAAAATTCCATCTGGTTTCTGATGAACTTGTAAGCCAAGGAAGAATGTCAATTCTCCCATGGAGCTCATCTGAAATTCAGATTTCATTAAGTCTTCAAAGCTTTGACATAGCTTCTTGTTGGTTGATCCAAATATTATGTCATCAACATATATTGAACCACCAAAAGATCTTGATGTTCATGTTTGAGGAAGAGTGTCTGATCAATTGTTCCTCTCTTGTAGCCATTCTTCAGCAGGAATGATGATAGTGTGTCATACCACTTTCTGGGTGCTTGATGAAGACCATACAAAGCTTTATCAAGCTTGTATACTCTATGTTGATAATCAGGGTCTTCAAATCCAGGGGGTTGAGTAACATAGACTTCTTCATCAATTTCCCATAGAGGAAGGCACACTTCACATCCATTTGATAGACTGTGAACTTTTGAAGGAGGCATAGGCTAGGAAAACCCTTATAGCTTCAATCCTGGCAACTGGTGCAAAGACTTCATCATAGTCTATTCCTTCTTCCTGGGTATAGCCTTGAGCAATGAGCCTAGCCTTGTTTCTCACAATGATACCTCTGTCATCCAGCTTGTTTTTGTATAGCCACCTTGTTCCAATTGGGTGTTGACCTGTAGGCAAGTCTACAAGAGTCCACACTTTTTGTTTTCTGAATTGTTGTAGCTCTTCTTGCATAGCCTCAATCCAGCTGTTGTCTTTTAGTGCAGCTGTAATGTTTGCAGGAACTGTTTGGGACAAGAAGCAGGTGAACAAACAAATGTTTGCCACACCTCCTTTGTTCCTTGTAGTTCTTGTATTCAGATCTCCAATGATATTGTCTGTTGGATGAGACTTGTGGATTCTGCTTGTTGAGACAGCATCAACTGGAACTGTGGTGTCTAAGTTTGAGAAACCCAACGAAGCAGAAGGAGTTAGCTGAGAAGTTGAGTTTATGAAATAATCAAAAGACTCATGTGCATTTTGATCAGCTTGTGTATGAGTTGCTGCTGGGTTGTCTTCTTCCGCAGGAAGTTCTACGGAAGCAGCATTTTGTTCATCCGCAGGAGGTTCTACGGAAGCAGCATTTTGTTCTTCCGCAGGAGTAACTGCAGCATCTACGGATGCATTTTGTACTTCCGTAGAAGATGCATGACCATTCACGGATGAACATTGTTGTGTTGCAGGCATGGTTTGTTGATTTAACCCTTCCTCTTTATCCCTTAGTTCAGCAGCTGAGGCAGGACTTACATCTGCGGATACTGATGCATCTGCGGATGTATTTACTGATGTGACTTCATGCTGCTGACTTGATTCTTGCTGAGGTGCAGTTGAAAGTTGTACCCTTGGTGGGTCAGCTGTCAGAGGCACTTCATTCAAACTTGGAGGTACAAATGGATAGCATGTATCCGCAGCACCTGCATTGATCAAATAACCAGTGTTAAATGATTTCGTTAATGCATCTATATCAAATAACCAAGATGATCCTTTTACATTAGTAGTAAACATGGATTCATCAAAAGAAACATTGGGAGTCTCTTCAACTATGTTATGTTCTGGAATATAGACCCTATATGATTTAGAAGTGGATGAATATCCAACAAAGAAACCATCATAGGCTTTTTCAAAAATTTTCCCAATTGTTCTTTAGTATTCAAAACAGACACATGACACCCAAAAGCTTTAAGATATCCTATAAAAGGTTTCCTTTTAAATAAGAGTTCATAAGGTGTTTTATTATGTTCTTTGACTATCAAAGTTCTATTTGAACATTGCAAGCTGTATTCACAGCTTCTGCCCAGAAAGTAATAGGCAACTGAGAATCAGCTAGCATTGTTCTGGCTGCTTCTATGAGTGTTCTATTTCTCCTTTCAGCCACTCCATTTTGTTGTGGAGTTCTTGGTGCACTGAATTGTCTTGCTATTCCTTTATTTCTGCAAAAAGAATCCAGATCAGCATTAACAAACTCAGTTCCATTATCACTCCTAAAGATTTTAACTTTTAAATCAAGTTGATTCTCAATCTTGATCACAATGTCCATTAATGTTTCAGATGTTTCACTCTTATGTCTTAAAAAGATACCCATGTGAATCTAGTGAAATCATCTACTATCACCAAACAATATTGCCTTTTTCCAATGCTCAGCACATTGGTTGGACCAAAGAGGTCCATGTGAAGCAATTTGAGTGGTGTAGTGTTAGTGTTAATTATTTTGGATTTATGAGACACTCGATGTTGTTTTCCTTTATAACATGAAGAACAATGATTAGAACAGTGAAATTCTTTCTTTGGTAATCCAATGACTAAGTCATTTTTCACCAATTTATTCATGTTCTTCATGTTGGAATGGACAAGCCTTCTATGCCACAGTTGAGATTCATTTTCTGAAGATTTAGACAGCAGGCATGTCTCATGATTAGTGAGTGTTGTGTTATTCATATCCAAGATATATGTGTTGCCTTTTCTTGATGCTTTCAGAAGGATCCAGTCTGCTGGAACTATAAACCTGGCTTAAGAATGTAACAGTTAGTATTATCAAATAGTGTTAAATAATTTTGATCACAAATTTGGGAAACACTAAGTAAATTATACTGCAAATTTTCACAGTAATTTACTTTTTCAAATGTTAAAACACCATTAGTTACCATTCCTTCACCAACAATTTTACCTCCCTTCTTATCCCCACCAAATGCCACATAAGAGGCATGTTTATGTTTGAAGTCATGGAGAAGTGCACAGTTTCCTGTCATATGTCTGGAACAACCACTGTCAACATACCACTTGTTGTCAGCTCTCCATGATTGTTCCTGCAAACAAAAAGAAATTAGTTAGAATTGACAATCCAAGGCTTAATTATCTTGGATTTGCTAGATGTGTCAACAATAGTTACTCCTTCATGAATTAATCTTGAAGTTTCAGTATTAGTTGTTTCTTTTTGATTTGATGGTTGTGAGGATGATTCTGTTGAAGATGAGTCAGGTTTCTGGATGCCTTCATGCTTCTCTGATTCTTTCTTCAAAGTCACTTCTTTTGGTTGGTATTTTAACTTTGGAGAGGATCCTGTAGTTTTGAAAGTTTCTTCATCTTTCAGCTTAGATTGCGACACAGGAGTTCCTGGCAAAGTTATCAAAGAAACCATCAGTTGCTTCAGTTTGTTTATCTGACAAATCCACCTTTTTGTGAGGTGTCTTAGACTGTATTGGTGCTTTCTTCTTCAAAGTCTTGTCCGCAGCAGAGGATCTTTTCTTTGACTTTTGTTGTTCTTTCTGAATCTTTGTCTCTTTGTCACTTTCTGAGGATTGAGAATCTGATTCGGATGATGTATCTTGTGACTTCTTTTGCTCTTTCTCTTGTTCTTCTTATTAAAATAACATTCCTGAGTGGAATGATTATTTTTGTCACATATGGCACAGTGTTTGTTAAAGTAGCAATCAGCTGTCATGTGATTGTTCATATTGCAAATGGAACAATAACTGCTGAAATGGCATTCATCAGTATTGTGATTCTTCATATCACACCATTTACAATATTTTTCTGAACTTTCTTCAGATTCATCCTTCTTTTTACTGTTCTTTTTCTCACTTGCTGAAGCATCAATTGATTTCTTCTTGTTTTTGTTTGAAGCATCATCAGCTGTTGCTTGTTTGCCTTTGGCTGCCATTTGTTGCTTGATATTCACCCTTTTCTTTGCATGTGTGTGGGTCTCTCTTTTTACCTCGTCCGCAGAATCAGTTTCTCTCTTCCGTTGCTTTTCTGCGGATTCAGTAAATTTTGTCTTCCGCAGAAGATCTACGGACTTGGTAGATTTTGCTTTCCGCAGATGTTCTACGGATTCTTCAGATTTGTTTTTTCCGATGATCTTCAACACTTGAATTTTTCTTTTGCTTTTTTGAAGTTTGTTGTTTCTTACCTTTCTCTGAAGACAAAGGTATCTCAGAACTTGATCCGCAGCTATCAACTTTGTGAAGGTTCAGTTCTTGAAGTCCTTCATTCAATTCAGCAATCCTCTTGCAGATAGTCTTCAGCATGTTCCGTTGCTTTGGAGGATACTGCAGCTTTGATTCTTCAAGTACCCGCGGAAGACCAGTTTCAACTTGAACATTCTTACCAATGTTCAGTTGATCAGTATCATGTTCATCAGAATCATCCAAGTCATCATACTTATCAAAATTGATTCATTATGTTTAAGTGATTCAGATTCAGCAGATTCAGTTTCACTTATCTCAGCTTCATGACTGTTTTTAATGTCAATATTGGTGCTTTGCACAAAATGTTTTGACAAATTGTTAGTCATTGTTTCAGGTAAAGGTGTGTAGTTATCATTAATAGGTGGTGCAACAGCATTATAACCCAACCCGGACCTGTTCTTTTATTCAATATGAGAGTTTAACACTTCTCATATTGTTAAGATGATAATTGAAACTTCTGAAGTTTCACTTCAGTTGATGCATATCAGCCATGGATTTTGTTAAGGAAGTGGTCAGATGCTCAACTTGGGCTTTTAGACTGTAATTTTCAGAAACATATTTTTCTAAATCCTTTTGTAAAGAACTTATTTTGATTTGATATAATTTTTGTTCTCTTAAGTGTGATTCATTTAAAATCATAGTTTCCTTTACTTTATCAGCCAATTGTTGAGCATGGACTCTATATCGTTCAACTTCCTCAACACAGGATGATGAACATAACCTGTCTTTTACCTCTCTGGCCATAGGAGGAACTTTGTTTTCCATATGTGCCATCAATGCTTGATTCTCCTCTATCACTTCCTTCTCATACAAACTCCAGTCACATGTTCCATCTTGAAGGATGATCAGCCCAGTCTCTTTAGAATTGCTTGGTCCTACTGATGTATTTGTGGCTGGTGGGGATGTTAGCTGGGGATGTCTATGCATAGATCTTTGAGAGGTTGATTGCTGATTCTGATATTGTTGTTGCTGCTGATTTTGTTGCTGCTGATGCTGATACTGTGGAGATGATTGTTGGTTGCATTCTCTAGAGAAGTGACCATAGATATTGCACTTGAAGCTTCTGACTTTTGATTTATCAACACCAATCTTTGATGTTTTGCTTGCTGCTGCCAGATTTTTATTTCTCCGCAAATATTGCTTAGCTCTGTAAGCAATCATTGCCATCTGCCATTGTAGATCCATCTCTTCTACTACATCAGGAGGGAGTTCCTCCAAATCTTGCTGACAGATGTTTGCTGATGTGAGTGAACTTCCAAGATATGCTTGAAAGCTAGAACTAAAAGCTGCAAAGGCTGCTTTTTGTTCTTCAGAATCTAATATGAAAGTTATTGGTTCTGATTGTTTGTTATTTTGAGAAGAGTTTGCAGTTGCTGATGTTTCCCTTTTCTCTTCAGATCTTCCCTTTTCCTTTGATTTTTACTTTGAGATGATTTCTTAGTGGGTTTGGATGCATAAAAACTAACTTCCTCTTCATCATCACTCAAAGTACAAGAGTTATCACTTTCATTGTTTGAGATAAATGCACTACCAGCATTTTTGGTTTCCTTGAAGTGATATGGTGAGACATGAGTTCTCACACTCTTGTTTCTTGATTGTTCATCCAGTTCAAGAGCTTCTACCTTAGCAACCAATGTATCCAGACCTGTTGTCTTGAGATCTATGGTATTCTTGAACATGGAGACTGTTTGCTTCCAACTTTCAGGCAAAGTGTGTAGCATCTTCTTGTTTAATTCCTCAGTGGTATATTTCAACTCCAAGATGTTCATCTCAGTAACAAGTTGCATAAATCTATGGAGTTGCTGAGGAATTGATTCACCCTCAATATGATGAAAAGTTTCATATTGTGATCTAAGGGTGTCTTTCCTTATGCTTCGGATCTCATCACTCCCTTCACAGAGAGTGTGGAGTATCTTCCACAGGAATTTGCTGTCTTATAATTTCCACACCTGATCAAGATTTCTTCTGGTAAAGCCATACTAAGCAAGCTGTATGCTTTAATATCGACTTTGACCTTCTTGACATCATCAGGTGGCAGGTCTTTAGTGCTGATTGGCTGATTTTGTCATTATAATCCGGCCCAAGAGTGGGTGGAATATAAGGACCTTGTGTGATGGACTCCCACAAGCACTACAAATAAAATGACATATAGTGGCATAAATGCTTAGTGGCATTTAGTTTTTGTGCCACTAAATTTTTGTTTTAGTGACACTTTTCATATGCATATTTTTTGACATGTACTTTTAGTGGCACATAGTTTTTGTGTCATAACATTTAGATTTTTAACGGCATTTGTATATGCCATAGTAGTCTATACACAATTAGTGGCATTTAACTTTGTACCACTAATACTTGTAACCTATCAAAATAAAAAAATATTATTAATTTGTAGAAATGTCATAGTAGTCTATACATATTTGTATATGCCATAGTAGTCTATACACAAATTAGTGGCATTCACATTTTTACGTGTCATAAAAATTATTAATAAATGACGTGGAGAAGATGACACGCGAAGAAATATGACGCACATTTTTACGTGTCATAAAAATTATATCATGTTTTATAAAATTAATAAAAAGATGACACACATTTTTGCATGTCATATTCCTCCTACATCTAAAGTAGGCGCCCGCTTAAATTTTCAATCCCCCTTAAATTTTCAATCCCCCTCTCCCTAACATATTAACCCTACACTACTAGAAAACTGTTAATAGATGACGGGCAAAAGATGACGTGCGAAAAAAGATGACGCGCATTTACGCGTATCATAAAATATGTGTCTTATTTTAAATATTTTTAGAAAGGATGACACGCATTTTTGCGTGTCATCTTCGTTTGTCATTTTTTAAAATTTGGTGACCCACCTATATCGACCCCTCCCCCCTTTTCTCTTATTTCATCCCCAAATCCCCAAATCCCCCAATCCCCCAATCTACCCCACCGCCCCAGTCGACCTCCGCCGCCGCGTCGTCCCTTCCGGCTACCCACCGCCACGCAGTCCTCTCCGGCCACACACAGCCGCACAGTCCCCTCCGCCAACCGCCACCGCAATCCATCGCAGGTGCAGTCGAAGTTTACAATGTACCCTAATTCTCACAATCATCTTTGTCTCCTCTTTCAATCGCTACGGTCGGTATCCATTTGTAACCCATAGCTCAAACCAAGTTGTATATTGATGCTAAATTTAATGACGTTTTGAGTGCTTTAGTCTTTATAACCTTTGATTGTGTAGGATTATGCATGGGTGAAGAGTGGAATGACCTTTCCATTTATGGAGTATATGAAAAGGTGTGTGCTTTAATGGTTGTACATTAGTGTTATATTCAAGGTAGATGATAATTGATAGTAATAGTTTTCTTGAATTTTTTTTTAAATTCTAGATTTGAGGGACAGACTCAGTTATTTGGTTGCAAACGAGATGATTTTTGTAAGGCAATCGAAGAGGCGTACAATATAGAAAATGGGTATATGAGTTCTGGTTACAGAGATAAACAGAAATGTTCGGTCGAGTCAGAATTGGTTGAGATCCCTGTGGCAGCTGCTACTGATCTTGATCTTGAGTATTTTAACCGTAAAAAGGTAAGTTGTTGCAGACATTTTTTATAACTTCATGAAGAACAAGTGGAATCTGATGTTTGTTATTTTGTCATTTTCATTTGTTTAGATGTACTGTGATGGTTGTAATCTTTGGGTACATGTAGAACACAATGAAATTTCCAGCAATTCCTTCAAGGTATCATCATATATACTGGCAGTTTTAATGACGTGTGTACTTTTGATAGTTTAACTTAGTTGACTATATTGATTTAAGGATCTGGAAAACAATGAATATTACTGCCCAGAATGCAAAGGTCAATCTTCATCTGACCAAATTGTCATAGACGAAAGTCAACCAAAACTCAGTAGCTGTGCAGAAAGCAGTGACCGGAGTACAATTCCTGAAAAAATATATGTCATGTGTAATGATGTGGACGGGGTTTATTATTCAAAACATCATCTGTAAGATCACAGCTTTCAGTTTTAATATAATGCTTTGATTTTTTGAGTAATGTTTGATTATATCTAATTCTTGTTTTTGTATCAGTGTTATCATGTGTAAGTGTGGTTCATGTGGGACGAGGAAGCAAACTCCATCTGAATGGGAACGACACACCGGTTCCAGAGCAAAAAAGTGGAAAGTTAGCATTAAAGTCAAAGATTTGATGATACCGCTAGAAAATTGGTTTGTCCCTCTTCTTTCATCTACTTTGATCAAAGTATGTTCTATAAGCTATTTTTATTATTTAACATTTAACATTACAGCTTACAGATTATAACATTGATTATGTTAAGGTTGTGTTGACTCAACTAGATGAACAACAATTGTTTTCATTTCTTCAAGGTATTCATATTCTTTATTACTAATACTTTCTCAATCATGAGTTTACATTCTTTGATGGTATACAAATGCTACCAGTTTTTTGAAAACTGTAGAGAAGTATGAACCTGTTTATGCAAAGTGGACAACCAAACGATATGCAATCTGTAGATGGGATAAAGATTATGATATTAACAAGATCATTATCTGCAACAGGTCCTTTTATTCTCTTTAAGATGTTATGCTACAAAACATAAACAAATTTGAATCAGTCAGGGATAATAAAGAAATTCTTTTTCTTATCAGATGTCAAATAACTGTCCATCAAGAATGCTATGGAGTTAGAGATATAATGATTTCACATCTTGGGTTTGTAGGGCGTGTGAAACACCCGAGGTTAAGAGAGAGTGTTGTCTCTGCCCGGTTAAAGGTTAAAATAGTCATTTCCTCTGTTTTTAACCGCATACACTTTTGCATTATGGTTTTTAATTATTTTTCTCTGTCTGTGTTATGGTTCTACAGGTGGTGCAATGAAGCCGACCAATATTGACACGCTGTGGGTCCACGTCATATGTGCATGGTATAGACCGGAGGTTTCTTTCTTAAGTGGTGAAAAAATGGAACCAGCAGTTGGACTTTTAAGGATTCCTCCTGATTCATTTGTGAAGGTAAAAACTTCTAAAACATGTAACTAAAGTTTGACTACCGACGGTCACGAATTTCTCTCTACATGATCAGGTTAATCGACATGGTTGGTGAAATAGTTTGATTATTGAGTTTTCTTTCAGATTTTTTGGTTCAAATGCTTTTATTTTTATATTGGACCTCTGAATTTTGTTGGAACCTGAAAGCTATATCCAATTATGGAGTTAATATGTGACTTAATTGAAAATATGTGAACCCTACTTATTTGTGATGTTAAATTAGAAATTATACCTTCTGTGTGTTTTCCATTTTAATTGCCTATATTGTTGCACCTACTTTGACATAAATCATACATAAATTTCATTCCACAGATTAAAGGTACGTGGTTATACATGGTTTGGTTTGAGCAGACACATGGTTTTCACTCTTGGCTTTGAAATATCTTTAAAAATTAATGCTTAGTACTATGAAGGGTTAACTGATATTGTTCTGTATAGTGTTACTTGTTTGACCCGTTTATTACTACATGTACAACTTAACTTGTTTGATTCGTTTATTACTTTATGTACACATAATATTGGGTCCTTATATCTTATAATTGCTCGTTCCTACTACTTTATATTAACATCTATTTTCATTACTTTGTATTTTTTAGGTCCTCGTGTTGGTTCTTCATCTAGTAATGAAATATCATCTTCAAGAAGTCATGATGATGAATGAAGAGTTGACAAAATGTGAAGTGTTGGTGCAGTAGAGATAATAACATTCATGGATTATTGGAATAGAGTTGAACAGAAAAAATCATATTTATTTTGTTTGTAAACACTTGAAATACGTTTGGAACTTATTATGTATTTATTCGCTAACATTGGAACATGTTTTGGATTGAAACCATAATCTATGTTATGATCATGTAATTTTAAGTGTTTTTCATTTCTATTTTATCTTAAATTGTAATTTAGAAATAATTCAAAACCATCATTTATCTCTAACTAGAAATACATTTATTGCCACAATATTCGTGCCCACAAAAGCCTTTTTTTAAATTTATGGCAAAAATAATTGTGCCACTAAATTGGTATAGATATTTGTAATTAATATTATGGCAAAAATAAAAGTGCCACTAAAGATCTTCTCAAGATTGGGTGGCACATAAAAAAGTGCCACTAAATGGCTTTAGTGGCACTGCTTCTAATGGCACTTTTTTTGTGTGCCACACAAAAATATAGGGGCCATTAGTGGCACTTTTTGGGTATTCTGTGACACTTTTTGTGTGTCACTGTATGACAATTTTTTTGTAGTGAAGTCAGAATCTGTGTAGTTCACATGATTCCTGAACTTGATCTTCCAGGATTTAAAATCAGCTTTAGTTTCCAACTTTGGCGGTTGATACGATCCTCCACCAAAAGTACTCATGTTTAATGCAAACGAATTAATCAAAACTTAAATGCTAAAATTGATAAATCTATCAAAGACCCAGATCTAGTATTCAATTGATTTGAATATAGATCTAAATCAAACAAGCAATGAGACAGTGCTTGCTGAACAACAAGTCGTGATTTAATTGTTTGAAAATCAATTAAACAATTTTAATACTGATAGATCAATTGATCTAAATCAATGAGCACCAACACTCTGATACCACCTGTGAATCCAAGGATCGCAATTCAGGAATTATCAGTATTAAAATAAATCAATTTAATGATCGCGGAATTATCACTAATTGACGTTTAATTGTTTTTAATGATTAACGATGAACACAACCACAGAAACACAATAAATGCTAAATCAATAATAATTCAAATGTATTTCATTAACTATAATGTAATGATTACAAAAGAATAATAATGAATGACTATAAACAATCGAATTCTGTGAATCGAATAATGTTTGATGTTGATGTGACGGCAGCTAGGGTTGCACAACGAACTCTTGACAGCCGTAATATTGATTGATTGTGTTCACCGAGATGTGAAACCTAGGACTCATATTTATAGATGATTTGAGTCGGTTAAGGAAACACCGGATCTCTTGGGATTTGTTATTGATTGTGTTGACTTGTTTGACTTCTTGGTATTTGCAATCGCACAAGTATAATGTTCTTCCGCTGAAACTTTGTCGTCCGCAGAACATTTGTTCTTCCGTAGATGATTTGCTCTTCCGTAGGAGTGTCGTTCTTCCGTAGGAAATTCTTCTTCTGTAGGAGTCTTCACTTCATGGTCCTTGATCATCCGCAGGAACATTAACTTGGTCATTTGATCATGTAAGAAACATATCTACGGATTAACAAAATTGTTCATCCGTAGATGTTTCTTACACTGGTCAATTCCATGAATCCGTCCAAGTAAATTGTTTTTCCCTGTCAAGTCACAAATCAACACACATATATATGGGGTTATCCTATAGATTCAAAGCACATATATATATTTTGACTGTTACAAATATTAATTACAAGACTTGATTTTCAAGTACTAAGCCTATACAAAAATGATCTAGCCCTATACAATCTAGATCTAACAGTGGACATACCTTGGAATACACCATCTAGTTAGGAGTGAAAACCACACCTTAATGACTATTCTCATTTATTGATCTTCAACTTACCAAGGTTGTAATCAAGTGACGAGAAACATGTAGTAACTTGAAGGGTGAATCAATGTTGGTGATTCGACCTATCAAGCCAAAGCATGATCTCTGAACTTGAAAGAAGACCCGATCGTTTTAGGTTGATTTTGATTCCAAGCTTGAAGCATTTAAATTCTTAAATCGATTTCTTTTTCTTCATGTTTTGACTCGATCTAACTACATCGAACCATTTATTCCTTACTTATCAACTTTCATTTTGAGATATCATCAACACCTGATTACGTGATGATAGTCTTCCTAAACAATCTTTTGTCAAATAAAGATATTATCAAATACCTATCTTATTGTTTGCATCATTTCTTGAATCGTTTTTGAATCTTTAACCTCGAAAATCATTGAAATTCTAACTTGGTTTTGTACAACAAGACTCGTTATTATCCTCACTGCGATGTGGATATAATGGTTCATAAACCTTCGTAACTTGTAGTCATGGGTTTGGCATAAAGGAAAAGACGTAACTTGGTATGTGTCCAAATGTTTCATCTTCGTTTATGACAAAACCTAACCTCCGTGTTCCCGTAGATCTCCTGTTTAACTTTCATCCACTAGGTGCCTCTTATTTTAAATGTCATGATGACAATTGGTGCATTATAGACCGATTGGCTAAAAATTCAATTCGACCCATTATCTCACAACGTCGAGAAATTGACATGTATCTGTTTCAAATATTCGTATACCATGGTATGGTGTTAAAACATCGATCGTATTTTGAACGATTGATTCATTCTCTGTTTTAATAATATTCTTAACCATCGATGTGAACTTATTTCAAGATCTTCTCATAGTGTATTATTCTTAGACCGATGGTTGGTCAAAGTAGAAATACATATTCACAAGATATGCGTTAAGGCCGTTTCATATGGTGACATTTGGGATTCTTAAAATTCCGATGGTTAACATTTCTTATCATTGTTGGTCTTTTATTGATTTCTAGACATCACCTTACCATGAAATTATATTCTAGAAGTTATGATTTATAAGTCTAATATCAATGGTAACTCGGCATCGCTTTCCAACATTTCATCTCAAAACGTCTCACATTTCACTGATAGGGTTCAAATTGGCATGCATTATGCCAAGAATCTTGTAAGATTCCATCAAGTGAAGCGTTTCATCTGTAATTAAACGTCCATCACTGTTAGTTTGAACACTTATCTTTCATTTTAACTCTTTTGCTCATTTAAGTTCATTCTTAATTTCGAAACGAAATTCTTTAAAGTAGGGGAGACGGTAACATCTTGTATTAACGTTCATTCTTAATCAACGTGAAAGCTTATAATGTTAACTAGAAGCCACATACTTTAGGCTCTCTTTTACCTCTAATGGCTCTGCCATTGCACATAAAGTAAACACTAAAGCGGTCAGCTTAATTGATGATGAATTTTCTTCTTTGATACCTTATCAAAACCCGAAAGTTCCTCAAAGTGTACCTCAGAAAATGAAAACACAAACTGCATCAAGAAAGAAAAAGAGAATCACTATGATCTATCTGTGGCTTCATGCTCATCTTCTGATTCACTTGAGAACGTGAGGATCAAATGAAATACAAGCGTCCTCATCTTATCGTCTCTGCCTCCTCGCGAACAAATTTCGGGACAAAATTTCCTAAAGTAGGGGAGACTGTAACATCTCGTATTTTTGCTAATTAAAAGGTTAACTTTGTTAAATTTAAAAAACATTTAAAACCTAATGGGATAATAATCTTAAAAATATTATTATAATAATAATAACAATAATAATAATAATAATAATAATAATAATAATGATAATAATAATAATAATAATAATAATATAATAATAATAATAATAATAATAAAGGTTAAACACTAAAACTTAAGTTAAGGGGGGCTTTAGTGTCATTTATAAACTTTAAATAAAAGTTTACACATAAAATAATAGAAGTTCCAAACTTCAGGGACCATTTGTGTAACTTCTTTTAATTCACCCAACCCACCCCTCCCACCGCCCGCTTCTCCGGCCAAGATCCGGCCACATTCCGGCAAGGTCGAAAACGGCCTTTTGGCCGCGGTTTTGACCCAAATCAACCACCCCCACTAATCACGCATGAAGATTCGAACATTTACCCCGCTTTAATTTGAAAATTTGAATCGATAGTGCGATTCTGTTTCCTTCCCCGCGTGTTTGGCCACTTTACAGGCCACGATCGCATTAACACTCAATAATAATTCAATTAATCCAGCCAAAACGATCATTTCACTATCTGTAACCTATTCCTAGTTTCAATTTCATCCGAAAAATCCCACAGCACCTTCATCGAACACCACCTTCCTCTCGACCTGCAACTTGATTGAAATCAACCTTCGGAGCTCGGTTAATCCAAATTGATTGAGGGCTTTGAACCTTAAACGTTATTAGAAACTACTGGTGCGAGGAATTCGATTATAATCAACTCCAACCTATTGAATTCAAAGCTCCCCTGCCACGACCACATTCGATCTGAAACCATCGATTTCCATTGAAATAATAGGTAATCAGATACTATTTTGATTCGTTTTTACACGGGAAACAAAAGCCCCATGAATGTTTCCATTAACATTTGCGAATTGATGATCAATTTGGCCGATTTTCGAATTAGGGTTCTTGAGAATCGGGAAGGGTTTGCAACAATGGTTTTTAAAACTTGGGAACGGAAGCTAACGCGGCCACGGCCCTTAGCTTGACGGTTAAGACATTGCATCCCATACATGAGGTCCCGGGTTCAAACCCGGGCAACCTCATGAATTTTTTTTAAAGGCTTTTCAGCCATATATTAATTTTAGAAAATTTTTAATAAATATAAAAATAATTTTATAAACTGTAAATATTTTTTTAAACATCAAACAAATTTCTGAAAATTTAATATCTTAACATTTTATTCTATTTTATTAAAACAAATAATATAGCTAGTTAAATAATCTATAAAATATACTTTAAAATTTGTTTATCTTAACAAAACATTACAATTGGATTATTTCTTGTTTAGCGTATTAAATTCTTATTCAAATAATAAATAATAAAACATTTGATCTAAATGTTATTTTCTTCTTTAAAAAAATGTATATCTAACTTTATTTAAATTGTTCCCTTTTAAAATAACTAAATGATTATTGGACATTATATTAATTGAGGTTTTGTCATGATAACTGTAGAATTATATAATTTATAATTTCACGAATTAATTACAAATATTATTTTTATATAAAATATACTAACTAAAGGTTTTGATTAATAATTTATTATTAATCAAAACGTTATTCCTATAAATTTTAAATAATTATAAAGCTTGATTAATAGTGAATCATACCAATAGTTTATACTTAAAGTCAATTCTAAAATAGTTACTTATATAATTCTTCTGATGAACTAAAAAATGAAAATAATTACATTATAAACTTATTACTTATTAAAAACCATATAACCATTGAAAGCCAAACTCTTATTTGAACGTTAATTATAATATTAACCTTAATCTTTATCTCGTAAATTATACATTTAGGTGCTTGTAAAGAATTCGTTGGAGCATCGTTAATTCTTATAATCCTCTTATATACTTATACGTCATTGTGAGTATTTCTATACCCATTTTATCATTTTCACACTTTGGGTGAAACATGTTACCGTATAAACGTTGCACTTGTAAACACATTTGATTCTTGTAAACTATGGCAATTTACTTGTGTGTTGTGATTAGTCGAATCTTGTAGCTACCATGTAATGTCGAATACATGTACAATCATTAACTATTGCTAGCCTGGCGACGTCATAGATCTATGGGCCTAACAAGCCTGCTTGGTTGATCCAAGTACACTTAGCTAATCGTATATACTTGTAAACGTTTGAGACTTGTAAAACTTTGTCAAGGTTTGATTGTGCATTCTGTCTTACATCCCTAGTTACCTTGTTCTCTAATTTACAACATGAATTGCCATCTTTTATATACTTATGTAAGAAAAACTATAGAATGCTCACCAACAATATGTTGACCTTTTATTTTTAACATGTTTCAGGTAATAGCGTTATGTGGCTGTGAACAATCGTAACTCTCACGCCTCGACGATTCCGCCGTCAAGGTTGGGGTGACACACGGCCCAGTAACTAAGACGGTTCGGGGTATAGCATATGGTATTGGTACATCAGAATTCAATGTGCAAGTAAGTATGAGACGGGATCCTTGTCATTCGACCACAGTAATCATAGTTGAGTGCTATGAAGTGGGTAAAGCCTGACAGGATCTATATGAGAAGTTAAAGATGACGATGTACAACGAATGATGAAGATAATAATGAATATTATCTCTATGTACGTAAGAATGAACGTAAAGAATGTATGCACGAACGTGAATGAGGAAGATGAATGGTACACGAATGAAAGTTAATGAACGAACGATGATAATAGTAACAATATTATCTAAGTGTACGTATGTTGTATGATCGCATGTATGAAAGACAGTTAACAAGTAAAAGTATGTTTTATTATAAACTAGAACTCACTCAGCAACGCTGACTTTTTATGTGTTTCCAGTTGGCAGGTAGTGTTGCTGGGGATGGCACGAGGCGACTACTCAGCTCGTGGGGGACGGCATTCTCCTTTTGATTATGCTGCAACGTCATGTGTTGTGGGCCCGTAATGCACGCAACACATTATGTTGCATGCGAGTGCGAGATTTCTTGAGGATTCCCATAAACGGGATTACTTAAGGAATCTCCTTTATGATAAAAAAAACATATTTTTGAATTTAATATCTTCTATTAGAGGTCACTGTATATGACCAATTTGTAATCCGTAACGATGTAACCTTTTGTATAATGCTTTTGTGATGTAATGCAACATTAGATGTTTTGTAACTAATGTACGTTGTATTAAATGGCAAAAGTATTTATAGTAAAAGAAAAGTTTGTTACAGAAATCCCGCTGCCATGTTTATTAAAGATGCTTACAAATAAATATATATCAAATGTACGTTTTATGTGCAATGAACAACCAACTGTGAGGTGCCCGGGAACGGAGCCTTACAAGTTGGTATCAGAGCCAAAGTTTAAGTGAAACGGGTAAATTTTCAAAATAAACCTAAACTTAAACTGAAAATGGGACAGAAAGGAAGAGAATGCCATCTGAGTAGTTGCGTGCCATCAGGTATTTTTATTAAAGTTAATCAGTATTACGTGCACATGTTATTTGAAGTATGTGCTACTGTTAGAGTTAGATACTAATGTAGTCAGGACAGGTAATGCTCGGGGTATGAAGAGTACAGTAAGTGGCTAATCACAACTGGCCACTGTAATTAGGAACTTGCTATACTTGACATAAACTGAGCTATTTCCTTGAATGACCGTGTTGGTGTTTGAATCTTTCAGTGTGATAGAAGATGGTCGGTGGTAGATCATCTAAAGCTTCCCGTGGTGGTGGACGTGGTGCTGAACCGCGTAACACGCGAGGGAGGCCTAGGACAGAGAAAGTAGTTCATGAGGAAACGAGGTTCCTCATCAGGAGGAGGCAGACGAAAGCGCAAATTTGAGAGCCTCGGTAAAAGAGGCAGTGGTCGAGGAAGTACATCAGGTCATGCAGACGATCTTACCGTCTGTAGTGACCGAAGTGATAAAGGCAGTACGTAAAGACGAGAGGCGAGGGAGGAATCGGTCCTCAGGTAGACAGCAACAGACGGAAGCAGAAACGGTACTATCTGATGATGAAGAGGAAGAGGAAGAAGAGCAGGTACGGGAGACAGCCCGGGGTTGTAACTACGGGGCATTTATGAGGTGCAAGCCCCCGACTTTTGATGGTGCTGGTACGGCTGCGGATGCTCACCAATGGGTGAGAGAAATGGAAGCGGTCCTCGATATTAGTGATTGCCAAGAGGACAAGAAGGTGAAGTTTGCTACCCACTCTTTTACGGGGACGGCTTTGTGCTGGTGGGACAATATTGTCCAGGCCGAGGGTAGCAGGGCCATTGGGAAAATGAAGTGGTCCGAGTTGAAGAGAATGGTGATCGAGGAGTTCAGTCCTCGACGGGAGATGGACAGAGTAGAGAGAGAGTTCCTGCAGTTGGAGGCGGGGACGATGACCCACCAACAATACACCACCAAGTTTAACGACATGGCACGGTTGGTACCAGAGCAGGTGACGCCGGTGTCTCGAAAGATCAACGGTACATTCAGGGGCTGCCAGCTGAAATTCGTTGGCATTTGATTTCTGCCCGACCAAGCACTTTCAGGTCGGCAGTGGATTTGGCGGGGAGGTATACGATGAACGGGCTGCGTTGGTAAAGGCTGAGGGTAGTAAGAAGGGAGGTGGAGAGAAAAGCTGGCAGGGGAAGAGATTTGGTTGAGGTGATACTTCGACGAGCAACAAGAAGGCAAGGGTGGATGACCGCCGTGTGGTCATGTCTGGTGCTGGGGTGAGGAAGTGTGGTAAGTGTGGAAGGGAGCACACAGGGAAGTGCAAGTGGGGATCTAACATCTGTTTCAGGTGCGGGAAGACATGGCATGTGTCAAAGGATTGCCGGATGGGTAAGTGTTTTAACTGTGGGGAAAGTGGTCATATGAGCAGAGACTGTAAGAAGCCGAGGGCTGAGGCTTCAGGGGTAAAGAAGACGGGAAGTGAAGGTCCGAGAGCAAGCGCCAGGGCATTCACAATGACGCAGGAAGAGGCTAGGACGGACCCCGATGTAGTGTCCGGTACGTTTCTGGTGAACCAAACTCTAGCCTCTGTATTATTTGATTCGGGTGCCAGTAGGAGTTTTATTTCTGCTGTTTTCTGTGCCAAATTGCCCGTTAGTAGTAGACGTGTGGATATACCGTTTGATGTAGAGACTGCTATAGGTAAAACTACCAGGATTTCCGAGGTAATAGAGGGTTGTGATGTGGAATTAGAAGGCCACAAATTTCCGGTTAGACCGTTTGCGATGACGTTGGGTGGTTTCGATTTGGTGCTCGGAATGGATTGGTTGGCGGATTTTGAGGCGAACATTGTGTGTCGCAAGAAGATGATCAGTTTGACAGCGCCCGACGGTAGTTCAGTGACAGTTTATGGGGATCGGGTTACTACGATTCCGGAGGTGATCTCGATGGCAGTGGCGGGGAAATGTATGAGGCGCGGATGTAGCGCCTTCTTATGTTATGTAAAAGATGTAGAAACGCCAACACCATGACTGTCTGATGTTCCGGTTGTGCGTGAGTTCCCAGACGTGTTCCCGAAAGACTTATCGGGATTGCCACCTGACAGAGAGATCGAGTTCCAGATAGATCTGATACCAGGCGCCCAACCTGTTGCCAAGGCACCATATCGATTGGCCCCGACAGAGATGAAAGAGTTGATGGAGCAGTTACAAGAGCTGCTGGATAAGGGGTTTATTCGACCGAGTATCTCACCTTGGGGTGCTCCGGTCCTATTTGTAAAGAAGAAGGACGGTAGTATGAGGATGTGCATCGACTACCGCGAGCTGAATAAGTTGACGGTAAAGAACAGATACCCCTTGCCAAGGATCGACGACTTGTTTGATCAACTTCAAGGTGCTAGTTGGTTTTCACGAATAGATCTTCGATCAGGCTACCATCAACTGAAGGTGAAGGAGCAGGATATCCCTAAAACAGCTTTTCGTACGTGCTACGGTCACTATGAGTTCCTTGTCATGTCTTTTGGTTTGACCAATGCGCCAGCTGCTTTTATGGATCTGATGAACAGGGTGTGCCGGCCGATGTTGGATAAATCAGTGATTGTATTCATCGATGATATCTTGATTTATTCGAAGAGTGAGACTGAGCATGCCGGTCACATTCGCGAAGTTCTGGAGACGTTGAGAAGGGAGAAATTGTACGCCAAGTTCTCCAAGTGCGCATTTTGGTTGCGTGAAGTTCAATTTCTGGGTCACGTGGTTAATCCAGAAGGAATTATGGTTGATCCGGCAAAGGTGGAAGCGGTGATGCAATGGAAGTCTCCAAAGACGCCATCTGAGATCCGAAGTTTCTTGGGTCTGGCGGGCTACTACCGAAGGTTTATCCAAGACTTTTCAAAAATCGCTTCTCCACTAACCAAGTTGACTCGGAAAGACGTGAAATTTATATGGGGTCAAGCTCAAGAAAAGGCGTTTGAAGAACTGAAGACGAGATTGACCCAAGCTCCTGTTCTGTCATTACCCGAGGGAAGCGAAGATCTGGTGGTTTACTCTGATGCTTCTTATTCGGGATTAGGATGCGTGTTGATGCAGAGGGGAAAGGTTATAGCCTATGCATCCCGACAGTTGAAAGTTCATGAGGTAAACTACCCTACTCATGACTTGGAGCTAGTAGCTGTGGTCTTTGCATTGAAAATTTGGAGGCACTATCTCTACGGAACGAAGTGCACCATCTTTACCGACCACAAGAGCTTGAAGTACTTCTTCGAGCAAAAAGATATGAATATGAGGCAACAGCGATGGTTGGAGCTTATAAAGGATTATGATTGTGAGATCCATTACCATCCGGGGAAAGCCAACGTGGTGGCGGATGCCCTTAGCCGAAAAGAGAGGCCCGAGCCAATTCGGGTGAAGGCGTACCAGCTAATCATGACCTCCGACGTGATGAAACAGGTCAAAGAGTTCCAAGATGAGGCTTTGAAAGACGAACATCTTAACTCTGAACGAATGAGAGGCCTAGTCGTGGAGTTGGGTGAGAACACAACGGGTGTTAAAACCCGGTTTGGGCGTATGTGGATTCCTCGTCTTGGAGATCTGCGAATGAGGATTATGGATGAAGCTCATAAGTCTCGATACTCCATTCATCCCGGTGCCACCAAGATGTACCAAGACATGAAGAAAGATTATTGGTGGCCGGGTATGAAACGTGACGTGGTGGAGTATATGAGTAAGTGCCTTACTTGTCTGCAAGTGAAGGCCGAGCACCAGAAGCCGTATGGAAAGATTCAACCCTTGGATATTCCGGAATGGAAGTGGGAACACATCACCATGGATTTTATCACAAAGCTGCCGCGTATCCCAAGAGGGTATGATACTATATGGGTAATTGTGGATCGGCTGACGAAGAGCGCTCACTTCCTACCGATGCGCGAGACATATTCATCCGAAAGGTTGGCCGATCTTTTCATCAAAGAGATTCTGACTCGTCATGGTGTACCGGTGTCGATTGTATCTGATCGCGACACCGGTTTACATCCAAATTCTGGAAGAAATTCCACGATGCTATGGGGACGAGGTTGCATATTAGCACGGCTTATCATCCTCAAACTGATGGTCAGTCTGAAAGGACCATTCAGACTTTGGAGGACATGCTTCGGGCATGTGTTATTGACTTCGGGGGAAGTTGGGATGACCACCTGCCGTTAGCCTAATTCTCATACAATAACAGCTATCATGCCAGTATTGGCATGCCACCCTATGAGATGCTATACGGTAGGGGATACAGGACACCCGTCTGTTGGGGTGATATTGGTCAGAAAGAATTGGGAAGCGTCGAAGTGATCGAGGCTACGACTGAGAAGCTTGAAAAGATCAAAGCTTATATGAAAGCAGCTAAAGACAGACAGAAGTCGTACGCTAACAAACGACGCAGACCGATTGAGTTCCAGGTGGGAGATCGAGTTATGTTGAAAGTCTCACCCTGGAAGGGTATCATTCGGTTCCGGAAGCGAGGCAAGTTGAGTCCGCGGTATATAGGCCCTTTCCGAATCGTTGCTCGAGTAGGAGAGGTGGCTTATAGGTTGGATTTACCAGATGAGTTAAGTGGAATTCACCCGACCTTCCACGTATCTCATCTGAGGAAATGTTTGGCGGACGAGGATATGATCGTTCCACTGGAGGATATCGAGGTGGACAAACGGCTCAATTATTTGGAGCAACCAGTGGCGATCATAGACCGAAAAGAGAAGAGGTTAAGAAATAAAGTGGTTCCCCTTGTGCGTGTACAGTGGAAGCACAGGAAGGGATCCGAGTCCACGTGGGAAACTGAAGAAGAAATGAGGCAGCATTACCCACGATTGTTCGAGGAATAACAGGTTTCGGGGACGAAACCTAAATAAGGGGGTGGACTTGTAACGCCCGGCAGTTTGACCTTTTGGCAGGTTATGCGACTGAGCCTCAGTCGCATGGAATTGATGCGACTGGAGGTTCGATCGCATGTTATTCTTCCGATTGAAGCTCAACCATACGATTAGAGTTCAATCACCCGAATGAAGGATGAATCGCATGGAACTCATGCGACTGAAGGTCCAGTCGCCCCTGGACTTCGGACGACTGAGCTGTAAGTATAAAAGAGGAGCAGCTCTCTCCTCCTTCCCAACACTTACATTTTTCAGTCGGGAGAAAGGGCAGAGAGCGAGAGAACAGAGAAAGAAAGGGAGAACGTGGTGATTTGGGCACGGGATTTGTCGAGAAGCTAGCCAAGTTGAATCTCTTCAACTCCTACCTGTTAATGTGAGTTCTAGAACCCCTCATTTACTTGTTTTCATATGATTTTGGGGCTGGATCACATATAAACCCTATTTTTGAACAGTGTGTATGTTTGACCCATTTGGGTGAAATCTTGAGTCAGTGTTTATGGTACGAATTAGGACTTGCATTAGCTTGTATGATGTCCTAGTATGATTCCTTGAGGTTTAGGAAGGCTAATTTGGGCTAGAAATGAGTTTGGAAGGGTTTGAGACCCGTAGGTCGCGTCTGCAGTTCGTAATGAACTCCAGTCGCTAAACAGTTAGGGCTATGCGACTGAAGGGCCAGTCGTACGACTGAAGGAAACGGATGCTCAATCGTACGATTGAGGTTCAGTCGTACGGATGGGGCTCAATCGCCCGATAGACCATACGACTGAGGGATTCGGTCGTATAGGTCCATACGCATAATAGTTTAGTCGCACGTATGAGGTTAATCGCCTATTAGTCCATTCGTGCAGAGTTCATTCGTACGATAGGAGGTTCAATCCCACGAATGTAAGTCTAGTCGCCCGATTGTCCAGTCGCACGACCCAGTCGCATGGAGGCCCTGCGACTGTGGTATGTTCAATCGCCCACGAAGGGCTGATGTGAATGAGGATGCTATGTATGATTTCGTATGTATGATGCTATGTATGATGATGTATGTATGATGGGTGTGTGTGTTCCTTATGATGACGTATGAATATCTTTCACGACTCATGTATTATGACGATGAACGAACAAAGTATTATGAACGCAAAGTGAAAGATAATGAAAGAGGAACACGATGATGAATGCATGTATTATGAATGAATGAATGAGTAATAAGATGACGAATACATGCATTAACGAACGAACGAGTTATGTCTTGCAAGCATTGAATAAGTCGATTGGTCCTTCTTTGTGATTGACCATGGTCATGGTACCTCTATTGCTTACCTCTAATACTGTGGCATACGCATAGATTCACGGCCCAGTAGCTAAGGCTTCTGTGGCAATACGCTCTATTGATTCACGGCCCAGTAGCTAAGACGGTTCGGGGTATAGCATATGGTATTGGTACATCAGAATTCAATGTGCAAGTAAGTATGAGACGGGATCCTTGTCATTCGACCACAGTAATCATAGTTGAGTGCTATGAAGTGGGTAAAGCCTGACAGGATCCATATGAGAAGTTAAAGATAACGATGTACAACGAATAATGAAGATAATAATGAATATTATCTCTATGTACGTAAGAATGAACGTAAAGAATGTATGCACGAACGTGAACGAGGAAGATGAATGGTACACGAATGAAAGTTAATGAACGAACGATGATAATAGTAACAATATTATCTAAGTGTACGTATGTTGTATGATCGCATGTATGAAAAGACAGTTAACAAGTAAAAGTATGTTTTATTATAAAACTAGAGCTCACTCAGCAACGCTGACTTTTTATGTGTTTCCAGTTGGCAGGTAGTGTTGCTGGGGATGGCACGAGGCGACTACTCAGCTCGTGGGGGACGGCATTCTCCTTTTGATTATGTTGCAACGTCATGTGTTGTGGGCCCGTAATGCACGCAACACATTATGTTGCATGCGAGTGCGAGATTTCTTAAGGATTCCCATAAACGGGATTACTTAAGGAATCTCCTTTATGATGAAAAAAAAACATATTTTTGAATTTAATATCTTCTATTAGAGGTCACTGTATATGACCAATTTGTAATCCGTAATGATGTAACCTTTTGTATAATGCTTTTGTGATATAATGCAACATTAGATGTTTTGTAACTGATGTACGTTGTATTAAATGGCAAAAGTATTTATAGTAAAAGAAAAGTTTGTTACAGAAATTCCGCTGCCATGTTTATTAAAGATGCTTACAAATAAATATATATATATATCAAATGTACGTTTTATGTGCAATGAACAACCAACTGTGAGGTGCCCGGGAACGGGGCCTTACAATTATAAAATTGTTAATTTCAGAAACTTTTTAATTTTAACCTTTCCCTTTTAATGATTGTTCTTATTTATTAGTGTAAATTTCTCCTTTTTTAAAAAAAATAATTGATTATTAATGTTAGGAACCAACTATACCATAATTCTACGTTAACCGTACTTATAATTTTCATACTTAGCAACCAACCGTAATTTAAACATATCACATAATCATCCATAAATAAAGCAAAATAAGTATCAATCACATAATTATTTTTTTAGCATGTCTACATCATCTCTACCTAGACTACATCTAGGATTATACACGTACTCACCACATTAAGTTTACAATTTTTGGTAAAAATATTAACTTTAAAAAATTTCCTTAATAAATATTAATGTAATACTATATTAATCATGATTTCTTTCTATAAATGAATAAGGTCTCATTAAAAATACTTTAGTGAGACTTAATTTTATTAAAAATTTTGAAACTGTATATATATAGGTTTATGGATATTTATAAATAATAAACTTTTTATTGTTTATACTATTGTTTACAATTTAAATACGTTTATTGTATATAAAAATTTCATTAATATGTTAACTATACCATATATTAGATTTTACATATATATTATCTATTATATAGTTTTTATACTAACACGTGTAACACACGAGTACGTAACTTAGTATTATACTAACTTCAAACTTGTTGTATTTTAGTGAGTTGTATAAACAAACAAACAAACATACCCAGTGTATCCCGCTGAAAAGCAGGGTCTGGGGGGGTATGTGGTGGCAAGTCTTTCCTCTATCCTGAGAGATAGAGAGACAGCTTCCGAAGAGACCCCCGACTCGTTCACAAAGGCAGTACCTGTAACAATCATAATACATATCATACAACACATAGTTAAATAACATATACAGAATTAGATAGTGCGCACATCATAAAAAGCGACGTGTAACACCCAAAAAGGGTAGATGAACGAAAAACACAACCTGACGCGGGAGGTCCCGCCATATGTAACCGTAACCCGTCCCACCTACAAATCCCACTAAAAGTCCTTAATTTTTATTCGACGCCTCCACTCACTCCTGTCCTCGATCATGTGCTCAGAGAGGTGCAAGTCTATCATATCTTGCCTAATAACCTCATCCCAAGTCAACCTAGGTCTACCTCTACTCCTCCTACCCTCTACGCTGATGTTCTTTACTGCTCTAACAGGTGCTGCCATCGTTCTCCTCTTCACGTGCCCAAACCATCTTAGTCTTCCCTCTCGTATTTTATCTGTGATACATGCCACCTCTAGCCTCTGACGAAAGACGTCGTTTATGATCCTATCCAATCTTGTGTGTCCACATATCCACCTCAGCATTCATATTTCTGCAACCTCTATTTGTCTCTCTTGCGATTTCTTTATGGCCCAACAGTCTGTGTCGTATAGCATAGCTCGACGTACTGCCATTCTGTATAGTTTTCCATTTAGTTTGGTGGGAACCTCTTATCACACAGAATCCCTGATGCTGCTCTCCACTTGCACCATCCTGATTGCACACGGTGGGTTACATCGCTGTGTATCTCTCCGTCTTCCTGTATATACGAGCCAAGGTATTTGAACCTACCCGTCCGGGGGACCGCCATGCCCTGTATACTTATTTGGGTGTCCTCTTCGGTCTCACCACTAAAGTTACAATGCATGTATTCTATCTTTGAGCGACTTATCCTTAAGCCCTTGCGTTCTAGTGCTGCTCTCCACTGTTCTAATCTCTCGTTAAGCACCGTCTTAGCTTCTGATATTATGACAATATCATCCGTAAACAGCATACACCATGGGGCTGGCTCTTGTATAGACTTGGTCATCTCGTCCAACACTACTGTAAAGAGGAATGGGCTCAATGCTGATCCTTGGTGGAGTCCCACTTCCACCGGGAAGAAGTCTGTGTATCCGACAGGTGCTCGTACACACGTTTTTGCCCCGTCATACATATCTTGTATTATTTTGATATACCTCTCTGGTACCCTTCTAAGTCGTAGACTTTCCCAGATGAGTTTCCGCGTCACACTGTCATAAGCTTTTTCTAGGTCAATGAATACCATATGTAGGTCTCTTTTCTTTTCTCTATATTTCTCCATTATCCTCCTTATGACGTGTATAGCTTCTGTTGTAGAGCGTCCTGACATAAATCCAAATTGGTTGACCGATATTTGAATTTGTCGTCTAATTCTCGTGTCAACAATTCTTTCCCATAGTTTCATCGTGTGACTCAATAGCTTTATTCCCCTGTAATTTGCGCAACATTGGACATCTCCTTTTTTCTTATATATGGGGACTATGACACTACGTCTCCACTGCTCTGGCATCTTTCCTGTCTTAAAGATAGTGTTGAATAAGTCCGTTAGCCATTGTATGCCCTCATCTCCAAGGCACTTCCACACTTCAATCGGAATGTTGTATGGCCCCACCGCCTTAGCCCTTCCCATTTTCTTCAAAGCTCTCGTAACTTCATCGACTGTGATGCTTCTACAATAACACTTGTTTTGTTACGTCGTTTGATTTGTTTCATCGATCTCCGTTTGTTGATTACGATTCTTTATGTTGAAAAGGTTATCGAGGTAAGTTTTCCATCTCCCCTTGATGTCTTTTTCCCTCACCAAGACCTTACCATCCGCGGCCTTTATAAACTTCACCATTCTCAGGTCCTGTCTTCTACGTTCCCTTGCATTGGCAATCTTAAACATGTCATATTCACCCTCTTTCGTCTCTAATCACTTATACATCCTCTCGTATGCTGTGTTCTTTGCCTCTGACACAGACTTTTTCGCCTCTCGTTTAGCCTCTCTGTATTTAAGTTTTAGCTCGGCTCGTTTTTCTTCGTTATTACAGTGTAAGAGCTCTCTAAAACTTTGTTGTTTAATTCTTATATTCTCCTGTACATTTTCGTTTCACCACCATGATTCCTTATGACTGACTGTCCTATTTGTTGTAGTCCCAAGCGTTTCTTTAGCTGCTTGTATGACTCTAGTTGCCATAGCCTCCCACTTTTGGTTGGCGTCTTCCTGTGGCCCACTCAGGTTCATTGGTATGATTTTATCTCTAAAGATGGCAATCTTTTCGTCTTTGAGTTGTCCCCATCTGATCGTCGGTCTACTTCGCTTAGTTGGTTGGACCATTGCTCTCTTCAGTCGTAGATCTGCCACCAACATGTGATGTTGAGTGATTACTGTCTGTCCCGGTATTGTCTTGCAGTCCTTCCACGAGCTACGATCTTCCCTCCTCATCAACAAATAATCTATCTGTGTGTGTCTCCCACCGCTGCTAAACGTGATTAGATGCGAGTCTCTTTTCTTGAAAAACGAATTTATGATGCTTAGTTCATGCGCTAATGCAAAGTCAAGAAGCTCCCTACCGACATCATTCCTCAGACCGCACCCAAAGCCTCCATGCACCAACGGGAAATGATCGTTGTCCTTACCGATATGCCCATTAAAATCTCCTCCTACGAATATTTTTTCTTGTCGCGGTATGTATCCCATAACGTGATCTAAACTCTCCCAGAACTTCTTTCTTTCTGTTCCCCTAATCCAACTTGTGGTGCATACGCACTAACTACAGCCACCACTTCATCCCCTATTATTATCCTTAACAACATAATTCTATCGTCGTATCTTCTAACCTCCACTACATTATCCTCAAGTTCTTTGGCAACTAGAAAACCTACTCCATTTTTGTTCCATCTGACCCTGAATACCATAGTTTATACCCATTACACTCCTTTGCCCTCCCACCCCGCCATCTAGTCTCCTCGAGGCACGCTATCTGAACCCTACGTCTCCTTAGCACATCTATTAACTCTAATAACTTACCAGTAAGGGTTCCTACATTCCACGATGCCAGTCGTAATCTATAACCCTTTTTCCCTGTAGTTGCATCTCTCGTCACCGAACATGATCTAGGGGCAGCATAATGTCTCCTGTTACCTATTATACCTCACTCACTCAGCGTGACAAGAAACACCTTAAAAAGAGGTTGCCACACTAATAAAGCATAAACAAAAGCAGTCACTCACGTAAGATCAACAAAACACAGGTAACACACAATCAAAACCAACAGTAGAACTATATCAAGTCACAAGACACTGTAACAGGCACAAGAATAGGGGATGACTCTCCCTATTTAAACAAGAATGCTGGTACTCCTAACCCAGCCAAACAATCTAGACGAAAGCACTATATATATATATATTTTAGCACAGACTACAAGGTTATTTTAGCACTAAACAGGAAATATAAAAGGGTGGAAAGATCTCACAGTGAGGGGTTCCCAAGTTAGGGTTCGCCGAGCGAGTGAAGTCCGTAGCCTTCAAGGTTTACAAGACTCACAGAAAACCGAGAGGAACAACAACTCGTAACCTTCTAGGGTTACAAAGTTATTTTGGAATCAGTAACAAGATACAACCCGTAACCTTCTAGGGTTACCAAGTTGAATCCACCTTCACACACGCGGGTCAGATCAAGAATCCTTCAATTTTAGGGTTTTTCGTAAAACCCCAGACGAATCCGAGAGTCGCCACGCGGCTGGTGAGGCGGTGAGGTGGCTGCGATGGTGGTGGTGGTGCTGGTGGCTAGCGGTGAGATAGAGAGCAGGTGAGGCGGTGAGGTGGCTGCGATGGTGGTGGTGGTGCTGGTGAGGCGTGCGGTGGTGGCTAGCGGTGAAGGCGACAATGGTGAGGGCAGGAGTGGAGGTGGTGAGGTCGCCGGTGAAGGCGTGCTGGTGGCTAGCTGGTGGTCGCCGGTGAGGTTGGCGACAGTGGTGAGGGCGGAGATAGAGGAGGTGGTCGCTGTTGGTCGCCGGCGTGCGGTGGTAGCTGGTGGTGGTGCTGGTGAGGCGTGCGGTGGTGGCTAGCGGTTAGACCGGCGGAGGTCGCCGGTGCGGGTAGATCGGCGGAGGTCGCGGTGGGGGTTATGTGAACGTTGGTGATGCTGTCAAGGTGATAGAGAGAGAGAGAGCGAGAGAGTTGAAAAAATCCTCTGATAGAGACAAAAGCTTGAGGAATGGAATAATGAGTGGACTGTTATAACCCTACCCGCCAAAATAAATTTCCAATTGTACCCTTCACTTTTCATGCGCCTACCCTAATCCAATACACACACGCTTATTGGCCGTCATTTCGAAAAACCCTAACGCCATTACAGATTCTTCATCCCCCCTACTACAATGGCGGAACAGGTGGTCAACATCCCCATCAACGACTCTACAACTGCAACAGATGAAGGAGAAACCATAAGCAAGAAGTCAGTTTTCATTTTCATTTTCATTTTCATTCATCTTCGGTGATAAAGAGTTCTAGGGTTTAATTTGTTTCATTTTGATCAAGTGCTCGCAAGAAGGAGCTCAAGAACAAGCAGAAGGAGGAAGAAAGGCGTCGTAAGGAAGAGGAGAAGGAGAAAAAGGTGAATTCAAATTCTAATTGAATAACTTTTAGGCCGAGATTGTTTTTTGTTATGTTTCATGGGTTGTATTGTAATCCATATCATTATTGTAGTAATGGAAGTTACTGGTTGGTTAATACTAGGAAGCTAATTGACTTGAGTTCTGATATTAGGAGTTTTGGGAGTTGAATAAACACTTAGAACACAGGCTAAACCTTTGATAGTTATGGATAGTAGTAGATTAATTCTAAAGCTGACTGACGGAAGGAAGGTGGAGGAAAAAAAAAGGTAATTTAAGTTTGTAAGAATTTTAGTACTCGAGGTCAGTCTTCTTAGGATGTTAAGTGCATTTTAATGTTTTGTGATCTTTTTTCATTTAGCCAATGTCACTTTAATTTTTATTCAGTTAATCCAGCAGCTTTCTGCTTTATATTTTTGAGATTAAGAGAAATTTTCCAGGTATTGTGTATGTGTTGCTGTAAGAACTATGTATCATCATGGCATTTTGCTTTTTTTCTTTTCAGGCTGCCTCTATGCCAAAGTCAGCGGTCCAGAAGCAGTCTACTGCAGATGATGAAGACATGGATCCAACGGTACGATTCTTTTCTTGATTATTTGTATTAGAGTTGTGCTCAAGTAATTTCTATTATGTTGATTGGAGATCGTGGGCTCATATCCTCTGTACTTGGATGCCTCTTAACCTAATAAAGGCATCAAGTGAAGTCTGTTAAAAAATTTAAAAAATCTACTTTAATATCTTATTGCCTACATGCTTCTTCTAGATGCTTTAATATCCTTGCAAGATTTGCTAACATTTAATTCTCCATGGTCTAACATTATATTGGTTGTTCAGTACTGATAGTTACTGGTGAAAGCCTTCATGCATACATCATGTTGAAAACCGTATTTGACTTAGATTATTGTTTTTTTTCTCATCTAAAACCATTTTTAAGAGTCTTGATAATATAAATGTAAGCGCCACATTTGTGTGTTGAATTTTTCTTATTGGCGATACATAAATGGCTGTTTCAACTACTCTGAGAAGACTTTGTTCTATACTATGTTACAAGGAAGACAACACAAATGGTTTCTACTTTCTAAGCTTTTGGTTATTTACTATGAGCTTTTAAAGATCATATGTCATGTGTTTTTTGATATTTTAGTGATATGGGCATAGATCTTGTTAGAATCTGTTTTATCATTGCTAATAAAAACATTGTTTTAAACCATTCAGTATTATCATCACATTTTATTTATGGTTGCAGCAATATTTTGAAAATCGGCTGAAAGTACTTGCTGCTCAAAAGGCAGCAGGAATGAATCCCTACCCTCACAAATTTAATGTCTCTATGTCTGTTCTTGAATATATAGAGAAGTATGAAAGTTTAAATAGTGGGGACCATCTGGAAGATGTTGAAGTATCTTTGGCTGGTGAGTGGAATTTGGTACCTGACTTCATGCATATTATTTTAATATTTTACAATAAGCATTGACAATTGCACTTATGCCAGGGAGATTGATGAACAAACGGTCTTCTTCATCAAAGCTGTTTTTCTATGATTTGCATGGTTCTGGTGGAAAGGTGCAAGTTATGGCTGATGCAAGGTCACTACTGCCCTCACATCTATTTTATTATTCGTGAAGCTTTTTGATGCCATGTTTCTTATGAGTTACCACCTGCAGAAACTATACACTTACTAAAATACACATGTTTTTGCAGGAGATCTGATTTGTATGAAGTTGAATTTTCCAAGTACCATTCTGGTGTGAAACGTGGAGATATCGTTGGTATTGTTGGATTTCCAGGTGTGCAATTTCATCTTGCATTTTTGAATTGTTTAAGCTTTGTTCGTTAAAGTTCTTGAGAAAGTGGGAGATGAAGTATTATCTTTAAGGTCTATGGGATGTCTTTGCTCCTATTCAGAGTAAAAAACTGATTACTTTTATCTTATATTGCTATGGAGTCTGTCTTGTTGCCTCTGGCATTTGTTTACTCTATGACGGTTCTAAGTGTATTTTTTATCATCTCAATTTTGCTCATTCAACTAGTTAGGTTGAATTAGTATAGCATTTGAACATATATTTGTCAACCTCTTATGTATGAACATATTAATAATTAGGACAACACACACTTCTTTTTACCTGTTACGCAACACACCCTTCACACTTCCTTTTTCACCTTTACTTGCATTTGATATTTGATCAGATGTAGTTGATATCATCTGTATACCATGGACTCTGATGAGTTATCATATTTGTATATGTTTGATTTGTTTCTCCCTTGGCAGGAAAAAGCAAAAGAGGAGAGCTGAGTATTTTTCCAAAGTCTTTCACAGTTTTATCACATTGTCTTCATATGATGCCAAGGCAAAAAAGCGCAGCTGCTGCTGATAATACCAATGTAAAGGTAAAACTTGTTATATTTGTCTTTTTTTTAATACTGCTTGGGTTGTTTAATGACTTGAAATTCAATTAATAATCTACAGAAAATTGACGCTTGGACTCCAGGAAGTGGTAGAAATCCTGATGCATATATATTAAAAGATCAGGTATTTAGTATTAACTACTGTTGAATGTTCTCTCTTATTAATTGCTGTTGTATATGTGGATTTGGGTTGTTTCATTCTTTAATGGGTCAAGCAAGTAAAATCTGAACAATTAGGCTGAGAAGGAACAAGGTCAAATTGAGTCGAAAGTCACCCTAGTGTATTGTTAATCTGTAAAACCTCCCAGATTATTTGTTCATATATTTACACCATTTGCGTAATATTTATAATATTATATTCGTACGTCACTAGTTTAATGGAAAGTTCAGAAAGTTTTGACGATTATGTTTCGGATTAACCTCATCTCACTTTTCAACCTGTATGAAATTACCACATTTGTCACATTTTGCGACGTATTTGTCCATTTCTTAACCCAATAGATGCATATTTTTGGTAGGAAACACGATACCGTCAGCGATATTTAGATCTGATGGTAAACTCGGAAGTCAGACATATATTCAAGACTAGGTCAAAGGTCGTATCTTATATTAGACGTTTTCTTGACAACCTTGATTTTTTGGAGGTAAACCTGTTTCTCAATTTGGTTTTTTTAATTAGTTTGCTATTTTAATGGCTAATTTATGATTTCTATTGAAGGTTGAAACTCCCATGATGAACATGATAGCTGGTGGAGCTGCTGCACGCCCATTTGTGACCCACCATAACGACTTAAACATGACACTGTATATGCGCATTGCTCCTGAACTTTATCTGAAGGAGCTTGTGGTCGGTGGACTTGAGCGTGTATATGAGATTGGAAAACAGTTCAGAAATGAGGGGATTGACTTGACACACAATCCTGAATTTACAACATGTGAATTCTATATGGCATTTGCTGACTACAATGACTTGATGGAGCTTACTGAACAAATGTTGAGTGGTAAGTGTTGAATTCTGGCTGTAAATATCTTGGGTTTGTGTGCTTACTTCACTGGAGTTTGATGAAATTTAACCTAGAATCACAGATTCCATATGACTAGTATCCATATTTTGTTTGGTTTCAATTTTTGAGGGAGTTGAATTCCATTAAGATCTTTTAAACAAACGAATAAGCACTTCTTGATGTTATATATGGAGGGTCCAATTCTCTCTTAGTTCAGTTCCATTAGAATTGATTTTCTGGGAATAGAATTTATATTTAATGTTGTCCTTTCATATTTTTTCTTTAGTATCATAACTATATCTGAACCCATATTTGCATTACTGGCTATGATCACTAACACATAATGAACCAGGTATGGTAAAGGAGCTGACAGGTGGCTACAAAATTAAATATCATGCCAATGGGTTAGATAACGATCCTATTGAAATTGACTTCACTCCTCCTTTCAGGTCATTTGATTATGTGTATAAATTTGATTCTATGCTGCATTCTACTTTTAACGGTTAACTGGTTACTAACTCAACTTAAATGTTTTCAGAAGGATTGATATGATTGAAGAATTGGAGAAGATAGCAAATCTTAGCATACCCAAAGACCTTGCGGGTAATGAAGCCAATAAATACCTTGCTGATGCATGCACCAAGTTTGATATCAAATGTCCTCCCCCTCAAACAACAGCACGTTTGCTGGATAAAGTAATTGATTCTCTCTTTTATATTACCTAACCACTCATGTTCACAATATTTTGTTTTTTCAAGTTATTTTTATTATGGCGGCTGTGTCTTCACATTGTTTTTATTGATGAGTATACCAACATAATGAAAACATCGTAGCCTTATTCTACAATAAGGAATCTAAATTTAATAACTTTGTTTTCTGCAGCTTGTGGGACACTTTCTGGAGGAGACATGTGTTAATCCTGCTTTTATAATTAACCATCCTGAGATAATGAGTCCACTTGCAAAATGGCATAGATCCAAATCAGGCTTGACTGAGCGTTTTGAGTTGTTCATCAACAAGCATGAGGCATGCTTCTATTTTAGTTTTGCTCATTGGTCTAATTATTTAGTTTGACTGGGTGGTAACATGTTAAAATGGTTAACTTTAGGCAGGGGTTGAAATGATTGAGGTAACATTGACATGTAAAACTTTTTGCCCATAAGTTTATTAGTCTTTTTAAATAGTGAACATGTCAAATATGATTACTAAACTTGTATATTTTTTAGTATCAATCCATATTTAATAGTGTTTTTAGATTTTCATCTTTAACAAAATGATTTAAAGGAGATTTCATGTTTGTTTTATAAACAGCACACTTTTATTGACTTTTAACCTCTTTTATTCATTTGACCCATTTCTTTTTTACTTGTTTGATTTCCCTTTCACAAGTAAATGGGTCAAAATTTACACCTAGCCTGACTGTTTGTTAATCTCATTGTCAACGTGGTTTAGATATGTTGGTTAACATGCCAAACGAGTCCAACGGGTTGATTAAAGAGTCAAAGTGGGTTGAAACGGTTTAGTCTGGTTGATCTAAAACACTCTTTGCCTAGATTTTCTAAAAACTGTCATTGCTGTGTTTTTCTATTTCCGCAGCTTGCCAATGCATACACCGAACTCAATGATCCAGTGGTACAACGCCAGCGTTTTGCAGATCAACTAAAGGTATGGGATGTTTTATAGGAGGGTGCAATATTCCACACACACACACACATACATTTTGACTGTCGCAACATTTCAGGATCGACAATCAGGTGATGATGAAGCAATGGCTTTGGATGAGACGTTCTGTACTGCTCTTGAATATGGTTTACCACCAACTGGTGGCTGGGGTTTGGGTATTGATAGGCTCACAATGTTGCTCACTGATTCACAGAACATCAAGGTTTGTGCATTGTCTTAAATATTTTTTCCTGCGTTCACATTAGGAATGTTTTTGGCTGGGGTGCAAAATGTATAGGTAGGTTGGATTGGTAAAATGGGGTAAAGTTTTACACTGTTCTTTTTTCTTGAGTTTTTTTTTATTTTTTTTATTTTTTTATTTTTTTATTTTTTTTTATTTTTTTATTATTGGGTTATACCAATTCCGAAACTATATTTTAGAAACATGTTATGGAAATTTTCAATATCAGAATCTACTTGCATTTTGTTAGCACCAGTGCACCATAGATGCTTCTATTACCAATCATACAAACATAGTTTCATTTAGAGTAAATTACCATTTGCATCCTTGTGGTTTGGTGATTTTGACCATTTGCATCCCTACAGTTTAAAAATCCTCATATACACCCTAACGTTTCATTTTTGTTCCCATTTGCATCCAAATTACTAACGACGTTAAATAATTCAGTTAAGTTTTTATAAAATGACGAAATTACCCTTTCTCTCTTTCTCTCTCTCCCTCTATCTCTTAACCCTTGACCCACAACCCCCACCCCCACCCACTCTTTCTTTCTCTGTCTCTTAACCCATATACAAGAAAGAAGAAGCCACCACCATATACAAAAAACAAGAAAGAAGCCACCACCACCATTTTTGTTCTCTGTCTCTTAACCCGATTTGCGGTGTGGGTTATGATGGGGCAGGGGTGGAGGTGTTGTGGGTTGTGGTGGGGGCGGCGATGGAGGCGGTGTGGGTTGTGGCTTTGTCGGAGTCAGCCCACCCACCGTTTTTCAAAACCGACCCGATTTGCTGCACATACGAATCGACCCATTTCGGGACTCCGGATCTTGGGATCTCAAAGTACCGATCGGGGGAAGACGACGACGAAGAAGATGAGTTTGAGTTCCTCTTCCGGCGGTACACGGCGGCGTCGCTCCAAAACTCCACCATCTCGGCGTTCTTCCGCCGGCCACCGCGTCAAGGCTCCGGCGAGAGATCCCCGACGACATTACGCTGGATTTTTGACTAATTGAACGCTGTTTCATTACGTTTTGGGGATCGGACTTTGCGAACAACGTTGATTTCTCTCTGTCGAAGAAATCCGATAGATCAAACCCACAGCAAAAGATCTGATTCTCGTCGACGTAGAATATTGGGTTTCCGGATAGAATGGCTTTGAGGTCCGGTGGGAATGCGAAGCCGAATTCAGCTTCGGCTCGGGCGAATTCTTTCTCCGATAGCCCCTGTTGTACCCGTACGCCGGAGGTTTTGAGGTGGGTCGAGACTTTATCGGCGAGGGTGGTGAAGGAGATGAGGCTGTTGCGGGCTGGAAGTGGGGTCGACGGTGATGAGGCGGTGACTGAGAAATTGGGTGTTCTTTTGTTAGGGTTGCATGATCAAAATTAGGGCTTGAAATGTGTGTGGGTGGGTCGGTGATCTTTTAGGGGTTTTAATCTACGGTGGTGGTGAGGGGAGGTTGTGATGGTGATGCGTGGTGGTGTTGATGGTGGTGGTGATGGAGGTGATGAGAGATAGAGAGAGAATGTGTGTCAGTGTGTTCATGTTTGAGAAAGAAAGAGAGAGAGAGAAAGAGAGTTTGTGGTGGTCAAAGGAGAAGAAAGAGAGCAAGGGTAATTTTGTCATTTTATAAAAACTTAACTGAATTATTAACGTCGTTAGTAATTTGGATGCAAATGGGAACAAAAATGAAACGTTAGGGTGTATATGAGGATTTTTAAACTGTAGGGATGCAAATGGTCAAAATCACCAAACCACAAGGATGCAAATGGTAATTTACTCTTTCATTTATTTTATATGCCATTTTTGTCATAAGAACATATATATTGTTGGTAAAAAATTGAAAAAATGTTACTGTTCTGATCATTTTTATAGCACAATAAAGCAAGCAGAGTATTTTCCTTTTCTAAGCAGTTAATATATTATATATAATTACTACAATCAAAGTTTTCAAATATGTAAGTTAGGTCATTCCATGTTACACATTTTGTATGACTTTTAATGTTTCACTAATAGCAAAACACTCATTTACACTCCCATTTGTGTGTATATAGATGTGTGTGTTTATGTATATGGGTTGAAATGAATGCTACCTTTACTTTTCTTACTTGTTACGGAGAGGTAAAGTTGATATTTTATCTTTTGGCAAACAGGAAGTTCTACTGTTCCCGGCCATGAAGCCACAAGACGAACCGCCCGTCAAAGGTACAAACACAAGTCCCGTTTTCATGTGCATTAATTCTACTTGACAAACTAACAATGTTAATAATATTGCAGCTGTAGAAAACCTGAAAATTTGAAGCTCATGTATGAAGTTTCATCAGTGTGAGAAGATGTACCAACATTTTGTTCCTAGCGATTCATGCTGGATTTGTTTCGTGACAACTTATGGTGAATAGGTTTAGGGGTTTGATCACATTTAATGTACTTTGATAGACATAGCTACATCTATGAAAGTTTATGAAAATTTTATTATTAAATTTAATTAAAATATACGTGAATCAAAACAAAAATATAGTATAGTTATGTCTAATTCGTCTTATAACATACTTTCTCAATTTACATGAAATATTCTTAAACTCAAATTTAATGTGTTAAGTTCTTTAAAATACAAGTTGTAATAACGTTTTCTAAAATATTTACTGTGCCCCTTAACGAGTCTTAGGTAAGATTTAATGAAGTGACGTTACAGATAAAAAATAAATGCTAATGCGGATATTTCTGTATATAAGATTCAGTATTTCAATTTGTTTATAAAACTATCAAAATTTGTTTACAAGTTGTAATAATGTTTTCTAAAATATTTACTGGGCAATGGCTATACGTTTTATGAGTGTAGTCTTGTTGGGGCCATGTAGACTCGGATCTGATGGAGCATACTGTTTCTGTTAATCTAATACAAACTCTGGGGATAGAGGTGCACAAACCGGTTTTTTTTGAGCCCGGGTCGGGTTGGACCCGGTTCGGGTTCGGTCAACTTTTCAAGACCGGTTTTTGACCAAGAACCGGTTCGTGTCGGAACCGGTTTTCAAGCCCGGAAAACCTAACCCGGTTGGAACGGTCCGGGTTGGAACCGAACCGGGTCGGGTTCCAGAACCGGTTTGGAAAACCCGGTTTTTTTTTTTTTTTACCTACTATTTAAATTATACATACAAATTAGTTACAAATTTTGTTTAATTAAAGAATATTAGAGTAGATTAATTAAACACAATAGTATGTACTTTATTTTTAAGATTTCCATTAATACGATTGTACGCATTTTTATTTCATTTTAATAAGTAAACAATTAATACGAATAAAAATCATAAGCGAGTTTTTCTAAAGAAAACAATAAAAATTACATTAATTTATAAAAGTAAACAATTAATTCATTACGAAAAATAAACAATAAAAATTACATTAAAATTAAACCAAAGAAAACAAAATATCCATATTACGAATACAAGTTTTTCTAATTTAATCGTCTTCGTCGGTTTGTGTGCCAATGCGTTGAGACAAATCATATGCGAGTTCTTCGTCGGATAGCGGTGAAGATCGTCCGGTTTGTACCTCGTGCTCGTGTATTTCTTCTTCAATCGGTGTTTCTTCTTCAAGGTTTGATATGTGTTGTCTTCGTTCGGCCGCATCTAAGTGGTCTTTTAAACAAATACACATCTCTAGCGATGTTGGAGTTAACCTTGTTCTTCTAATCGATAAAACCCTGCCACTAACAGAAAATGCAGACTCCGAAGCTACCGTGGAAGCTTGGACGGTTAGTAAATCACGTGCCATGGCGGCTAGGACCGGAAATGTGATTCCTTTCCTTTCCACCATGTCAGAATATCAGATTTCAAGAATTCATCGGGACATAGTGGCTAAAAAAATCGGTTCCCATATACCTCCCGAGTTCGCTACTTGGGGTGTTACCCCTCTGACGTTTACTGTTTTCATTTCTCAAAGTATTATATAAACTAATCATCGGGTCTCTACTTGAGCTCGACGAACTCGATTCCACGTTCGAAGATCGGTGGATGTTTGATGTTGCACCATATTTTCAACATAAACATTAAACAATTTTTAAAAGTTTCATTAAATGATTGTTTTGTATTAACATTAAAAAATGGATCAAAATCATGTAAATCTAAATCATAAGTTATCTCATCTATTAAAGTTTCTACCCCCGAAACATTTAAACACGGGTCTAGTGCGGCGGAACACGTAAAAAACCAGGGGTAGTTCAATGAAATATTTTTTAAAATTTTCTTTCATCGGCGCTACCATTGCTGAAAACATTTCGTTTCTTTCTTCATATTCACTTAATTTATGGGTCATTAAATAAATTTGATGAAGTGTTAGACAACTTGTCGGATAATAAACCCCCGACAATTTTATAGTTGCGTTTTTAAAAAGCTCTAAAAATTGAGTTATTTCTTGAATATATTCCCAACTCTCTAACGGAAACGGAACAACCCGACCCCGCATCGCAAGACCATCGTGGAAAACATGAAGCGTTTCTTTTTGACGCAAAGCACTATTAAACATTTTCCAAGTAGAATTCCATCTAGTCGGGACATCCCAATTTGGTCCTAAACAAATGGAATTTGTATCGTGACACATTTTTCTATAATTAACATATCTTTTTCTACTAGTTTTAAAAAACGTCACGTAACATATTTTTGAAAGACGTTTTAAAATCTTCAACTTCAGGAACGCCAAGACCATCTTGCACAACTAAATTAATAATATGTGCAACACATCTTGAATGAAAAATACGCCGTCACAAACCGGTTTATATTTTATTTTTAATTTTTCAACGGCGGATGTGTTGTTCGAGGCGTTATCAAATGACATTGAAAAAAATTTGTTTTCTAATTTATATGTTTTGATTACATAGTCTAAAATTTGAAATAGGTTATCACCGGTATGCGGATATCCAAATAATTCAAACGCAATCGTACGTTTCATCATTTGCCACGAACTTGGATCTATCCAATGGGCCGTAACGCAAAGGTACGATTCCGGTAAATCGTGTGGGGCGGACCAAACGTCGGTAGTTAAGTTCACACCGGTTTGTAAATTTTTAAATAAAACCTTTAAATCATTTTTGCTTGTTTCCAAAGATTTAAACAATCACGTCTAAGAGTGGTGCGACTTACGTGAGTGTAGCGTGGTTGAAGAGTTTCTTGAATCCGACTTGAAAAACGAACCACAAGCCTTGCATCGAGCTTTATGTTGACCATTCGACATTTCGCATAAGTCGAAATTACACAAATCTCTTGGTTTCTCGTTGTTGAAAGAATTCTAACAACGGTAGCGGCACTTGAGGATCCACCGGTTGGAACCGAAGATTCAGAAGCCATAATTCAAGAGATTGAGAGAATAGAAAGTTGAGAGTGAGGAGCGTTTTTTTGCGTTTTAAGCATGTTTTTGAGCGTTTTTGAAGTTTTGAGTGTGTGACTAAACCATTACACCCACTACCTATTTATACTATCATATAAGGGCAAAATGGTCCAAAAAATGTGGAAAAAACGGTCACAAAATAGCTCCCAACGGCTATATAGCCGTTTTTAAACGGTAAAAAAAAACGGTTCGAACCGGGTCGGAACCGGGTTTTTGAACCGGTTTCCAAACCGGGTTGGATCAAAACCGGTTCCAAACCGGTTTGGGTGAAAAAAATCAAAACCGGTCCCGAACCGGTGGGTTTTTTCGGGTTGGAACCGGTTTGGGGTAATTCCGGGTTCAAACCGGGTCGGGTCCGGTTCGGGTCTTCGGGTCGGGTCGGGGAACCGGGTTTGGTGTGCACCTCTATCTGGGGATCGACTTATCACTCGGTTTTTCAACTGCTTGCATTTTCGTTATTATGATTTAGTTCTTTGGTTTTCATGCCAGCGTAGACCCCAAACTGAAATTGGTTTATCGAGACATAAGCATACATGTTCACATACTAAAGCGTTTCAAAAAGTGATTTAAAATCGTCTCGGCGCCCTACTAGAAAACCAATGAAAGACAATGAAAATTCAGCTTGATCGAGTTGGATTGATTTGGCCCGAATTGGACCGAGTTTGATTGGAATGTTTCGAGTTTAATTGATTCTAAGTAATGTGTTAACTAAGTTGAAGAAAATCGTCTCAGCATCCTACTAGAGTACTCAACCGCCTGCATTTAGGTACAAATTTGTATGGAAAAATGTCGCGTCAAATATAATACGCTTTCATTTAACAATATAGATCCAAGTTACTCTATGTTTTAATGAAAATTTAGTTCAAAAACGAGTCAAATCAATGTTGTTTATACTTTATCACGCCGTATATGATTCCGACGCAACATGCAGCTAGTAAAAAGACTAGTTTATTATATGGAGTAAGATCGTTATAGTTAATATTGTACGTTACGTGTAATTCCGAATGTTGGTCTAAATAATAATAGCAATGAAATTAAACGTTTTAAAATATGGTGTTTTACTTTATTTTGATAATTGTTAGTTTGATTATAAAACATTGCGTTTTATTTTGACTTGTTTTAATATCAATAGTAACTAATGATTAAATTTAAGATTTTTCTTAGTGGGGCCCAAATATAAGTCGTTAGAATGCTCACGTTAGATCGGTCGAAACAAATATGGTAAAAATTAAATTAACTCGTAAGAAATTTCACGTATTATGACATGACTTTAACTAGTAACTAACAATCAAATGACGATTATAATAATGTGAGATTATTTTACAAGGTGTATTTTTATTACAAAGATGTGAGAAGATACAACGAGTCTTAAAAAGTCACAAAAAATTATCTCACCTATCGAATTTCAAAAAATTAATTCGAAGTCTCTGTTCATTCATCGTTCTCTTTCAGAAAAAATAAAAAAAATAAAAAAATTCGTTGTCTTTTTATGACACATGACGTCATTGTGTCTTTCATAATGACACAATGACGTCATTATGTATTTCACAATGACACAATGATGTTATTATGCCTTTCATAAATGACACAATAAAAAATATTAATTATTTTTTTATTATTTATTTATTTATTTCTTAGTAAAGACGGCTAGGGGAATAAAAGCTTAAAATTATTTTTTTAAAATTCGATTTAGATTGTGAGATATATTTTTTTGTGATTTTTTTGACTCAGTATGTCTTCTCACACTTTTAGCAAAAATACAATTTGTATTTGAACTTCTTTCATTATAATAAATTGGTCACACATATGTTCGAGATAAAGGGTCAAACTTCGCAAGTTTCAAACCTGGTCGACACAAAGGGCTCATTCACTTCCCATTTTTCAATCACTAACAATAAACAACCAAAGAACATATTCGGTAGTTAACTCAGCTATCGCTTTGCGTATGGTTTGGGAGAAGTCGGATCACTGTACGATATGATGTACCTAGTTTTACCTTATAAAGATGCTGTTCTTATGGATTTTTTCCCTCTAACTATATTTTGATGGATTTTATAATAAATTCTCTAGAAACTTTTAAATGCCTATATTATATATCTATATTAAAGACTTTGGTCGGTGGCTACAGTGCCACCGACCCTCTTTAACAAAACCCTAATCCCCCTCTGCCAATGATCCCACAATGATCCCACAATGATCCCACAATGATCCCACAATGATCCCACAATGATCCCACACAACCGATCGAACTCCCACCCCTCCCTCCGGGGCCCGCGAGGTTCACTTCACGGCCCCATCAAGCGTCCGACGTGTGCTGATGAGCGCACCCTCTCCACCGAGCTCCGATTAAAGTACAACGTCCGCCACATCAAGCGTCCGACGTGTTCTGATGAGCGCACCCCTCTCCACCGGGCTCCAATCAAAGTACAACGTCCGCTCAATCCCCGTCAGAAAGGACGACGAGGTCCAGATCGTCCGTGGGACCTACAAGGGCCGTGAAGGCAAGGTGTTCAGGTTCTGTCGCAAATGGTCATACATATCGAGAGGATCACCCGTGAGAAGGTCAATGGTCAGACGGTGAATGTTGGGATCAATCCCTCGAGGGTTGTTGTCACGAAGCTGAAGCTTGATAAGGACCGGAAGTTGTTGCTTGATCGGAAGGCGAAGGGCCGTGGTGCTGATAAGTCGAAGGGGAAGTTCACGGCGGAGGATGTTGCTGCTGGTGCCTCTCTTCAAGAGATCGATTAGGGTTGTGTTCTGTTGCCTGTTTTGTTTTTGATGTTTTTACAATTTTGTTGCTTTGATGAGGATTTTTGGGAATTGTTGTTATGGATTGTATCAATTGATCAGTTTGATGTGCTTAGACGTGTTTGGTTTTTATAATCTACGTGATTGATTTTGCTTACGGTTGTTAACGTTATGATAGGGTTTTTGATTGTGATTAGGGTTTAGTTTTTATAGATTGTACTTTTGTGTTTAGGGTTTGAAGCAATTAGTTTATGCAAACTATAAAGACTGATTTTTGTTGAAGTTTGTGCCTTTGGTTGGATTTGGGCATTTTTAGAAGGGGGGTGGATTATAGACAGAGTGATGAGTATTGACCATTTTAAGGGTTTTTGGATGTGTACTGACTAAGTGAGGATTTTTAGCTGATAAAGGGGTTCTTTGATGTGTTTTTAGTTGTTGATTAAGATCATGAGCTGATTTGAAACAATATATGTTTAAGTAGTTCTACATTATGATTGTTACTCGAAAATTGACCTATTGGCTGCTGAAATAACAATGTTAGGAGCAATGTTTTAGCATATAATCTATGCATTTAGTTTTTAAGAGGTTGGAGTTCACATTTTTAAAATTTATGTGAATGTTTTAGGATTGCATTTATGTTTGATTCCCTTCATTCATGATTGGTTAGCTAAGTAATCTTTCCATTTTAGCTATAGGGATTGGAGATTAGAGATGGGGAAATACCTTGGTGTTCTTGATGGAAGGTAGACTAGCTTGAATAGTGAGTTAAAGGAGCTTAGCTGAAAAGCTATAGTTAGGTGAATCTTGCAACTAACCGCATTGTTATGGGATTTTTCTGATGTGTGGCTTTAGAATCTGGACAAAATAGGTGCATTTACATGTGATATTATACAAGAGGTGATTTTGTTGGGTCTGTTGAAGAAATTGTGTTACTAAATGTTGCAATGGAACTTTTACTTTGAACTTGGTAAATGAAATGCACATATCGTCTATCAAGTGTCCATCGTATTGATGATACTCATGTAGGGGTGTTAAAGTAATGTGTACATGCATTTGGTTATATGTGTTTTTGTGGATGTTTTCCTCACAATGGGATGTCAGATCTTAAATGTGGTGATTCATTATGAAAATTTAAAGAAGGTGTAAATTTTATTTGTATTGTGCAGCTCCCAACATTATGTTGATTAACCAATTAAATATGTATTCTTTCCATTCTGTGGTTGTGAGTTACAAGCTGATTTTCTGATTTTGATTACTTTTGTCTGTTTATGTAGGTCAACTGAGATCGGGGTTAGAAGAGTTATGAAATTTGCGTGAAACGTTTAATTTGCATACTCTTATCGACGTATGTACCTATGACTTTGTCTCTTGATTTTTTGGTTATTGTTAGTATTGTTTGTACATTGTTGATTTTTTTTAGTAAATTATTTTGAAGTTTGTGATTATATTGTTGGGCTACTACGTTGCATTACAGGTTGTTTTTCCTCTTCTGCTTTTGGTTTGTTTGCTGTTTTGTTTGATTTGTTGTTTGGTTTTATGAAATTAGAATTGTCTGTGATAGGTACGTGCTCTAGGTTATAACATCAGTGTCGTATTTGTACAGTTTTAACTGATCTTAGTTGAACGCATGTGTGTTAGTGTTGTCTATCTGTACGTTTAGATAATATTGTATTTAGTTGTGTATATGTCATGTTCTGTTTGGTTAGAGGATAATTATGATTTGCCTTCGTCCTACATACAACTTTAAATCTTACTGCAAGTAATGTAGAAGTAGGTACTGCTACTCGTAGGCGCCGTCAGCCTTCTACACCTCCCTTGTCGTCCGATCGTATGCCAACTTTTGCGAGTTCCTCTTCAATGTTTTTACTCAGATTTACAGGTTTGTACTCTCCGTTTTCATTCCCGGTTTGTGTATTTGGGTTTTGTCACGTCCAGGATGCTCCCGGAGGTCTTCTTCTTCTCTCTCTCATGTTTATTAGCTTTATCTCTATAATTGCGATTACTGTTGTACTGTATGTGTCTGTGTGTATGCACGTGTATGATTTGATTGTGGTTATGCGTTTATTGTGCATGTATATGTCTATATTTCTGAAGAACTGCAATATGTTTCTATATGTTAATGTAATTGAGTAAAAAGCTATTATGATTTAGGGCTATTGGTGAAATTTAGAGATTAGTTTCTGGGAGAGTTAGAGTGGCTGTAAGATTAAGACCACGAAACAGCGAGGAGCTCGCAACAGATGCTGATTTTGCTGATTATAGGTTATGGGTCAGCTTTGACATTGGTTGTGGGTCAAAATGGGTGACATTGGTTATGGATTGAAACCATTAATATTTGGTATAGGTCAGCTTGGGTGATATTAGTTATGGGCCAAAATGAGTGATATTGGTTATGGCTTAAAATAATTAAAATTGGTATGGGTCAACATGGGTGGTATTGGTCGTGGGTCAAAACAGGTGGCATTGGTTATGGCTCATAACAGGCGCATAAGTTATGGGTCATAACGGGTGGGATTAATTATGGTCAAAACGATTGATATTTGGTTTAGGTCAAAAGTGGTGGTATTGGTTATGGGTCAAAAAATATGAAATTGATATGGTCAAAATGAGTGATATAGGTTATGGGTCAACTTTGTGGTATTGGTTGTGGGTTAAAATAAGTAATATTGGTTAGGGGTCGAAATGGTTGATATTTGGTATGGGTCAGCTTGGGTGATATCAGTGATATTGGTTATGGCTCAAAACTATTGAAATTTGGTATGGGTCAACATGGGTGGCATTGGTTATGGCGTATGGGTGAAAACGGATGGTATTGGTTATAGGTCAAAACGGGTGGTATTGGTTATGGGTCAGTATGAATGGTGTTTGGTATGGGTCAAAACGGGTGATATTTGGTATGGGTCAAAATGGATGGTTTTGGTAATGGGTCAAAATGAATGGCGCCAACATGACCAGATATACAACATACAACCATTGACAGTCATGCATTTTCAACCGGGTTAGTTTGTTATTGTGTAGTTTTTATGTTTAGTTCTGTTTAGTGCAGTGGTTTAGCCAAGTTGTAGTAGCTTTCTTTCACTATTATCTCATTATGTTGGATTAATAGAGTTGTTATACAAACAACAAATCCCGCGGCATCGCGCGAGTATGTTTGCTAGTTATAGCTATAGAATAAACTTTGGGAATCTCTAGAAGATTGTTCCATCCGTTGATCGGAAATGCTTTTAGGTATGTTTCTAATATGCTCATTTTTATACTTACAAAGTGCATAAAAAACAAACAAACATACCCAGTGTATCCCGCTGGAGGGCAGGGTCTGGGAGGGGTATATGGAGGCATGTCTTTCCTCTATCTAGAAGAGAGAGAGACCGCTTCCAAGAGACCCCCGACTCGTTAACAAAGTCAACAACAATAACAATCATAATACAAAGCATACAACACACATATATATCACATAAAGAATTAGATAAAGCATACAACACAAAGAATATATCACAAAGATATATCACACAAAGATATAACAAAGTCAAAAACAATAACAATCATAATAAAAACGGCATGTAACACCCAAAGAGGGTATATGAGGAAAACTGCACCTAGCGAGTGTGGTCCGGCCATATATCACCGTATACCCTTCCACCCACATAACCCACTAGAAGTCCTTAATCTTAATTCTACGCCTCCACTCACTCCTATCCTCGATCATGTTCTCAGAAAGATGCAAGTCTATCATATCCCGCCTAATAACCTCGTCCCAAGTCAACCTAGGTCTACCTCTACTCCTCCTACCCTCTAAACTGATGTTCTCTACTGCTCGGACAGGTGCTGCCATCATCTCCTCTTCACGTGCCCAAACCATCTTAATCTTCCCTCTCTTATTTTTGTGATAGAAGCCACCTCTAGCCTCTGGCGAAAGACGTCGTTTCTTATCCGATCCAATCTTGTATGTCCACACATCCACTCAGCATCCGCATTTCTGCGACCTCTATTGTCTCTCGTGCGATTTCTTTATGGCCCAACAGTTTGTGCCGTATAACATAGATGGCGTACTGCCACTCTGTATAGTTTTCCCTTTAGTTTGGCTGGGAACCTCTTATCACACAAAATCCCTGATGCTGCTTCCACTTGCACCATCCTGATTGTACACGGTGTGTACATCGCTGTGTATCTCTCCATCTTCCTGTACGTACGAGCCAGGTATTTGAACCTAGATGTCCGGGGGACCGCCATTCCCTGGATACTGATTTGGGTGTCCTCCTCGGCCTCACCACTAAAGTTACAATGCATGTATTCTGTCTTAGAGCGACTTATCCTTAAGCCCCTGCTTTCTAGTGCTGCTCTCCACTGTTCTAATCTCTCGTTAAGCACCGTCTTAGATTCTGATATTAGGACAATATCATCCGCAAATAGCATACACCATGGGACTGGCTCTTGTATAGACTTGGTCATCTCGTCCAACACTACTGTGAAGAGGAATGGGCTCAATGCCGATCCTTGATGGAGTCCTACTTCCACCGGGAAGTAGTCTGTGTCTCCGACAGGTGCTCGTACACACGTTTTCGCCCCGTCATACATATCCTTATTATTTTGATATACCTCTCTGGTACCTTTCTAAGTCGTAGACTTTCCCAGATGAGTTTCCGCGGCACACTGTCATAGGCTTTTTCGAGGTCAATGAATACCATATGTAGGTCTCTTTTCTTTTCTCTATATTTCTCCATTATCCTCCTTATGACATGTATAGCCTCTGTTGTAGAGCGTCCTGGCATAAATCCAAATTGGTTTACCGCTATCTGAGTTTCTTGTCTAATTCTCGTGTCAACAATTCTTTCCATAGCTTCATCGTGTGGCTCAATAGCTTTATTCCCCTGTAATTTGCGCAGCATTGGACATCTCTTTTTCTTATATATGGGGACATGACACTACTTCTCCACTGCTCTGGCATCTTTCCTGTCTTAAGATAGTGTTGAATAAGTCCGTCAGCCATTGTAGGCCCTCATCCCCAAGGCACTTCCACACTCTATCGGAATGTTGTCTGGCCCCACCGCCTTAGCCCTTCTCATTTTCTTCAAAGCTCTCTTGACTTCATCGACTGTGATGCTTCTACAATAACACTTGTTTGTGCATCGTTTGATTTGTTTCATCGATATCCGTCTGTTGATTACTGTTCGTTATGTTGAAAAGGTTATCGAAGTACGTTTTCCATCTCCCCTTGATGTCTTCTCCCTCACCAAGACCTTTCCATCCGCGGCCTTTATAAACTTCACCAATCTCAAGTCCTGTCTACTACGTTCCTTGCCTTGGCGATCTTAAACATGTCATGTTCACCCTCTTTCGTCTGTAATCGCTGATACATCCTCGTATGCTGTGTTCTTTGCCTCTGACACAGACTTTTTCGCCTCTCGTTTAGCCTCTTTGTATTTATCTTTTAGCTCTGCTCGTTCTTCCTCATTATAACAGCGTAAAAGCTCTCTAAAACTTTGTTGTTTAATTCTTATCCTCTCCTGTACATCTTCGTTCCACCACCAGGATTCCTTATGACCGATTTTCCTATTTGTTGTAGTCCCAAGCGTTTCTTTAGCTGCTTGAATGACTCTAGTTGCCATAGCCTCCCACTTTTGGTTGGCATCTTCCTGCGGCCCACTCAGTTCATTGGTATGATTTATCTCTGAGATGGTAATCTTTTCGTCTTTGAGTTGTCCCCATCGGATCGTATGTCTACTTCTCTTAGTTGGTTGGGCAATTGCTCTCTTCAGTCGTAGGTCTGCCACCAACATGTGATGTTGAGTGACTACTGTCTGTCCCGTATTGTCTTGCATCCTTCCAGGAGCTACGATCTTCTCTCCTCATCAGCAAATAGTCTATCTGTGTGTGTCTCCCGCCGCTGCTAAACGTAATCAGATGCGATTCTCTTTTCTTGAAAAACGAATTTATGATGCTTAGTTCATGCGCTAATGCAAAGTCAAGGAGCTCCCTACCGACATCATTCCGCAGACCATACCCAAAGCCTCCATGCACCGACGGGAAATGATCGTTGTCCTTACCGATATGCCCATTAAAATCTCCTCCTATGAATATTTTTTCTTCTCGAGGTATGTCTCCCATGACGTGATCTAAGCTCTCCCAGAACTTCTTTCTTTCCGTATCCCCTAATCCTACTTGCGGTGCATACGCACTAACTACAGCCACTATTTCGTCTCCTATTACTATCCTTAGCAACATAAGTCTATCATCGATTCTTCTAACCTCCACTACATTATCCTGAAGTTCTTTAGCAACTAAAACACCTACTCCATTTTTTGTTCCATCTGACCCTGAATACCATAGTTTATACCCATTACACTCCTTTGCCCTCCCACCCCGCCATCTAGTCTCCTGGATGCACGCTATCTGAACCTTACGGCTCCTTAACACTCTATTATCTCTAATAACTTACCAGTAAGTGTTCCTACATTCCACGATGCCACTCGTAATTATAACCCTTATTCCCTGTAGTTGCATCTCTCGTCACCGTACATGATCTCGGGACAACATAATGTCTCCTGTTATCTATTATACCTTACTTACCCAACGTGATAAGACACACCTTAAAAAAGAGGATGCCACACTAATAAAGCTTAAAACAAAAGCAGTCACACACGCAATGATCAACAAAACACAGACGAACACAATTACAACCAGCAACAGAAATATATCAAATCACAAGGCAATGTGGGTGGCACAATCAAATCCCTATTTACAAGCAGAGTGCTGGTACCCCTAACCCAGCCAATCAGTCCAATCAGTCCAAACGAAAAAATATAGAAAGAGCAAACTAGAAGCATAGATAAGACCCGAGACGGGACGATCTCACCCAAATTACACTAACAAGTAGCTATTTAAAATCAGATTGCTGGTACCCCTAACCCAGCCAAACAATCTAAACTAACAGATATAAACTAAAGGTATAAACTAACAGATACTTACAAAGTGCATAGAAAAACTAATTTTTCTTATTGATATGTACATAACATTAGAAAAAGGTTTATTCGTTACCTCTTCAACGGTTTTAAACTCCAGCTTTGATATTTTTATCCGTTTCAATTTCTTATAAAATGTTATCAGCTGAAATCTCGTTGTAGCCTTCTGCTTTGTTTTGTATTATGGTGCATTTTTAGCTAATCATGTTGTGTAACTGAGCTTGGCGATATAATATATTCATATGTGTTTATTGTTTGTAGTTTGTAATATATGTGTGATGTCATTACATCATTCCTAGTAATTGTTAGTTGTTTTATGAGTATTAAATTATCAAATGGATATGGCGTTTTAACGGTTTTAACAATATGTATCGTTTTAGATTATCAAACACAGTGTTATTGGAATTGATAGGACTTCACCAACGTTGATAGAAAATTCTACAATCGTGATGTTGAACAATAAAAGCTTAAGTTTGGAAAGATTTTTAAAACCATTGATAATGTATATTTTTTTAAGCATAAGTATGCTCATGCTGGGGATTTTACTGTGGGTAAGAGTGCACAATATTGTGATCCTAAATTGAGAAAAAAATGAAAATATTTGTGTGTAGAAGAGGGGTTAACAAGATGAAAAAGGTGGGACCGACAAGAGGACCGAATATGATGCACATATTTGTTTGGAATTTTTTTCAAATAAAGTGGAAGGTATATATTAGGAGCATAATCATGGCTTTGATTATGCACATGATATGTTTTTTTAACATCATCAAGGCAATTGTCTCACTTGCAAAAGCATATGATGCATAGCATTTACACAACCAAATGAACCAATAATTGTCTTGTGAATGCTTTTAATGTTATGAGAACCATATTTGATGGTTCTAAAGAGATCATTTATTAGAGAATAACCATAACCATAATCATGCCCGGTAAGTCTCATCAATAGCAAGAATTTTAAGAAGGAAATCAATCTGTGTTGGTAATATACAAATATATTAAAGCATTTTGTTGTTCATCTTTGTTATTCTCGAACAATAAGTTGTTTAGATTCCACATATTCAATGTAGTTTGTTATGGTATTAATTATTTATGAAGATTCACGTGGACGGGACTTTACACATGGAAAAGCATAGAAAAGGAGTGGATCTAGAACTCAACTTCATAATAAATATGAACAAACTAAAAAAAGAGCTTCAAGGACCCGATATCTACAATTCCTAAAGTAAAAATGGCAACTTATCGTTGGATCTCGATTAAAAATGATTATAATCATGGATCTAGGTTCACGAATTATAATTAGGGCATAAAGCCTTACCTTTATAGCAATTTCAAGCTTTCTCTTGCTAGCTTTCTCTCCCTAATATCGTAGCACCACCTCCCTTTTTAGTAAGCTTAGGTTGCAATGAAAGGGGAGGGCTGCTACCTTTCCTCATATAGGTGATATTCTATGTTAAAACTTTCATTAACACCACCCTTACACTTGCTTATTATAAGTAGAAGCATATTCTTGTTTAACAAAACTAGGGGATGCTATAGGAAGCAATCAGAAATCTTCTTGAGATATACATCATATATGAACTTCATTGATTGTCAAATAGATGTTACGACAACATTTTTTAACTAGGGAGTTAAAATAATAGATTTGCCTTTGTCAACCAGCGGGGTTTGAAGACCTTACTCACCCCGAGTATGTCTACAAGCTAGACAAAGCTTGTATGGCTTACATCATGCACCCCATGCTTGATATGCTACTCTAACAGATCATTTACGTGCAAACGGCTACACGCTTGGAGCTATTCCTTAGACCCTGTTCGTGCAAAAGGTGAAGAATTATCTGATACCAGCTCAAATTATGTTGATAATATTATCTTCGAATCAACAATGAAGATCTATGCAAAGAGTTTGAGAATGTGACGAATAAAAAATTTGAGATGAGCTCATTGGGAGAGCTAGTACTTTTTCTAGAATTACAAGTAAAACGGGATGCAAATGAGATTCACATTCATTGAGAGAAGTATGTGGATGGTATTTTTGCCATGAGTTAGAAACTAAAAATGTTTCATACAATAGCATCAATATAGTCTTAATAAATTAAAGAACATTATTTCTTTAGCCTTAAAATTAGATGAAAATAAGTTGAAGGATTTATTTTCTCCTTATGATGCAAATTCTTCTTAATATGAGTCTGACAAATGTTTAATGTCATGTCTGAGAATGATAATGGTGAACAAGTGAAGATATGGATGATTATTTAGGGAAAGACTCAAAATAAAATAACCAACATGAAATGGGTTGTTCATGTCAAGATAGGGTTACTAAGATTCAAGAAAAAGATAGTGATATTGAAAGCAACTAGGTTCATAATGAATTTTGTATAAATGCATATGAACAATACTTCAAAACACAATACGAATGTAAAGATTGAAATGGTTGATGTGATTATAAACAAAAGACATCAGTTCTTGTGGTTGTCTTGATGTAAGGCATACTATGCAAGAAAATGTGAAAGTTAAGTAAAAAATTAGTAGTTTAAGGGTACGCTAGCTTCTTTGCTAGATCACCATGTCAAATTGGATGAGTATGCTAGCATCTTTAGTTCAACAAAAGAATTTTCACTTACAGAAAAAGAATTAAATACGAGTTGGGTAGTTAATGCATAAAAGATAGGAGTGTATGTGTGGCATAGATGAAAATCCAAACAACTATTTCTTATTAGGATTAGGAATGAGGGTTGTTGAAAAGGGAAGCAAGGGTATACATGTGGCACAAATAGGAAGTTAAGCTGCTGATTTTCTTCATAATTATGAAGAGTTGCTATCATATGAATCGAAATATTGATTTATTATTGGATCAATCAATTACAATATGAAGCTTACAACTTATATGTCCTAGTTATGGAGAGGATAAATGGAATAAGATGATTTCATATAAATGAGTTTGATATTTCTAAAATAAATTATAACATAGTGTTTTCCATCTTTATTTGCAAAGAAAGTTGAAGTTGTTCGAAGGAAGAATATCCATAATATTGCAATGCTAAGTGGAAACTAATCATAGTAGTAACAACCATGCTAGAAAGCATGCTTAATCACTTGATCCCAACTCGAGCTATAGTATATGTAGCAGTATGACAAGGAATTGATTTCATCATGCATCCTCGAGAGGCTGCCCATGGAAAGTTTCCAATAAAAGTTATGAGCGTAAATCAAGTCCAATTTACATTTCCACTTACTCGTATACCTGCAAAGTGTAACGCCCAGAAATTTGACTTTTGGAGTGTCATGCGACTGGAGGCTCAGTCGCATGGAGCTCACACGACTGGAGCTCCATACGCATGATAGTCGCACGATTGGGAGTCCATCCGCACGAATGGGGCAGTCGCATGATGTTCAGGCGACTGGAGTCCCATTCGTATGGAACTCATGCGATTGAATGTCCAGTTGCATGGTGTTCGGGTGACCGAAGGTCCAGTCTCCTGGAGCTCAGGCGACTGAGCTGTAGCTTTAAGGGAGGGGCAACCATCTCCCCTCCCCACACTTGCAAAATTCAGACAGAAGAAGAGCAGAGCGAGAAAGAAGAGAGAAAGAGGAGAAAAAGAAGAGATCGAGTGACTTTGTCCAAACAAAGCTCTTCATCTTCTTCTTGATTATGCGAGTTCTAGGACCCCTCATTTACTTGTTTTCAAACGATATTGGGGCTGGAACACATATAAACCCGTTTTTGAAATGTATGAGTTTGACCCATTTGGGTGTAATTGTTATAATGTGTTTAGAGTGCGATTTTGGACTTGTATGTGTTTGTATGATGTCCTAGTATGATTCCCTAAGGTTTAGGAGGGGTAATTGGGCTGGAAATGATTTTGGAGGAGCTTGAGGGCCGTATGTCGCGGCTGCGATTCGGGATGAACTCCAGTCGCTGCCCAGTTAGGGCTAGACGACTGAAGAGCCAGTCGCACGACTGAGGAACGACTGACATTCAATCGCACGACTGAGGCTCAGTCGCACGTCTGGGGATTTAGTTGCACGACAGGTCATGCGACTGGGAGTTTAGTCACATAGGTTCAGTCGTATAGTTGTCCAGTCACACGACCGAGGGTTCGGTCGCATAGAAGCCCATACGTATAGTGTTCAGCCGCACGACAGGGAGTCCATTCGTACGATTGGGTGTTCATCTGCATGGATGCTCATCCGCATTGGTCCAATCGCACAGTGTTCAGTCGCATGGAGGCTATGCGACTGAAGGGTGCCCAATCGCCCAAGTAGGGCTGTTGTGTACGAGGAGAGACATAGTGCAATTACTGTCCTTTGGGAAAAGAGCAAGTGTAGGTAATGATGTGATAGCTCCCATAGGTACATGTATGATAACTATCGAGGCTTAGAAGTTACGTGTGGCACGATGATGATAGTAATTGCATGTATATGCATGATGTATGTATGTTAAGTATGATGTAGCCTTGTATGATGGTAATGACTGATGACTGGTAAATGCCTATGTTCCTAGTGTCGGTGTATGTTTATCTTTTCCATGACTTTACGTGTTATGATTAGTGAATGAAATGAAAAGTATTATGTAACGTAAAGTGAAAGATAATGAAAAGAGGAACGTAATGAATGAATGTATGTATTAACGAATGAATGAACGAACATAAAGCTAGTGAGCGTATGTATGAGGTGAGCGACTCTGTGTGGCAACAGACTCGAATGAGATCTCTGTCGCGTATCCCGGTACTGTGTCAGTATTCGGACATGAGTCGGGGGTTTGTGTAACAGGCCCCAGCACAGTATCAGTCTTCGGACATGAGTCGGGGGTATTGCATGAGACAAGATAGTGAGGTGAGCAACTTTGTGTTGCAACAGACTCGGATGGAGTTCAATCCAGGTGATTGAATCGAACGGGATCTTTGTCGCGTATCCCGGTGCTGTGTCAGTCTTCGGACATGAGTCGGGGGTTTGTGAGCAGGCCCCGACATAACATCAGCTTTCGAGCATAAGTCGGGGATATTGCATGAGACAGGATCTAGTTGGATGAGTAGAGGATCGCATGCTCCGGTACTGTGTCAGTCTTCGGACATGAGTCGGGGGTTTGTGTACAGGCCCCGACACAGTATCAGTCTTCGGACATGATTCGGGAGTAGTGCGAGAGAGTGAGATGAGACGAATGAGAAACGGATCACATGCTCCGGTACCGTGTCAGTCTTCGGACATGAGTTGGGAGTTTGTGAGCAGGCCCCGACACAGTATCAGTCTTCGGACTTGAGTCGGGAGTATCGCGTGAGTTAATGAATAAGAGAGATAATTATGAAAGAAAGAAAGTATGAAACAAACGAAAGATAATGAACGTAATGAAAGCTAAAGAACGAATGAATGAAAAAATGAAGGAAGGAACATAGTGTTGGATCTAGATAGTATAGGTCTAGATCATTTTGTATAGGCTTAGAACTTTAATCAAGTCTTGTAATTAATAATTGTAACTGTTAATATATCTATATATATGTGCATTTGAATTTATAGGGTAACCCATATACATGTGTGTTGCTTTGTGATTGTTGACAGGCAAAATCAATATTGGTAGGATTCCTGAAATTGACCAAGTGTAAGAAACATCTACGGATGAACATTATTATTAATCCGTAGATATGTTTCTTACAAGCATCACTCAAGTGAATGTTCCTGCGGATGATCAAGGATTTCATGAAGTGAAGACTTCTATGGAAGAAAGAGTTCCTACGGAAGAACAACACTTCTACGGAAGACCAAGTCATCTACGGAAGAGCAAAACTCATGCGGAAGACAAGGCTCCTGCGGAAGAACAGAATACTTGTATGATTTCAAATATCAACAAGTCAAACAAGTCAACCAATCAATAACAAATCCCAAGAGATCCGGTGTTTCCTTAACCGACTCAAACCGTGTATAAATATGAGTCCTAGGTTTCACATCTCGGGGAACACAATCAAGCAATATTACGGCTGTCAAGAGTTACATCATCGTGCAACCCTAACCGCCGTCACATCAACAACAACATTAATTCGATTCACAGAAATCATTGTTCATAGTTGTTCATAATTATTCTTTGGTAATCATTACTTGATAATTAATGAAATACTGTTGAATAATTATTGTTTTCGTATTTACTGTGTTTTGGTGTTTGTGTTCATCGATAACCATTAACACAATTAAACGTCAATTAATGATAATTCCGCGATCATTGAATTGATTTATTTTAATACTGATAATTCCTGATTTGAGATCCTAGGATTCACAGGTGGTATCAGAGCCTGGTGCTCATTGATCTAGATCAATTGATCTATCAGTATTAGAATTGTTTAATTGATTTTTAAACAATTATTTCAGTGACTAATCTTTCAGCAAGCATTCTCTTATTGCTTATTGATTTAGATCTATATTCAAATCAATTGAATACTAGATCTGAGTCTTTGATAGATTTGTCTATTTTAACATTCAAGGTTTGTTTCATAACTTTGCATTAAACATGAGTACTTTTGGTGGATCATATCAACCGCCGAAGTTGGAAACAAAAGCTGATTTCAAGTCCTGGAAGATCAAGTTCAGAAATCATGTGAACTACACTGATTCTGACTTGTGGGAGTCCATCACTGAGGGTCCTTATATTCCACCCACTCTTGGGCCGGATTATAATGACAAGAATCAGCCAATCAGCACAAAAGACTTGTCACCTGATGATGTCAAGAAGGTTAAAGTCAATATTAAAGCATACAGTTTGCATAGTATGGCTTTGCCAGAAGAGATTTTAATCAGGTGTGAGAACTATAAAACAGCAAATTCCTTGTGGAAGATACTCCACACTCTCTGTGAAGGGAGTGATGAGATCAGAAGCATCAGGAAAGACACCCTCAGATCACAATATGAAACCTTTCATCATATTGAGGGTGAATCAATTCCTCAACAACTCCATAGATTTATGCAACTCATTACCGAGATGAATATCTTGGAGTTGAAGTATACGACTGAGGAACTCAACAAGAAAATGCTCCACACTTTGCCTGAAAGTTGGAAGCAAACTGTGTCCATGTTCAAGAACACCATAGATCTCAAGACAACTGGTCTAGATACACTGGTTGCTAAAGTAGAGGCTCTTGAAATGGATGAACAATCAAGAAACAAGAGTGTGAGAACTCATGTCTCACCTTATCACTTCAAAGAAACCAAAAATGCTGGAAGTGCATTTATTTCAAACCATGATGGTGATAACTCTTGTACTTTGAGTGATGATGAAGAGGAAGTTAGTTTTTATGCATCCAAACCCTCTAAGAAATCATCTCAAATTAAGAACCAAAAAGAAAAGGGAAGATCTGCTGAGAAAAGAGATATTCCAGCAACTGCAAAATCTTCTCAACAGAACAATCAATCAGAACCTATTACTGTGATATTGGATTCTGAAGAACAAAATAGCCTTTGCAGCTTTTAGTTCTAGCTTTCAAGCATATCTGGGAAGCTCACTAACGCCAGCAAACATTTGCCAACAAGACTTGGAAGAATTGCATCCAGATGTAGTAGAAGAGATGGATCTACAATGGCAAATGGTAATGATTGCTTACAGAGCTAAGCAATATCTGAGGAGAAACAAGAATCTGACTGCAGCTAGTAAAACATCAAAATTGGTATTGACAAGTCCAAAGTCAGATGTTTCAAGTGCAATCTCTATGGACACTTCTCTAGAGAATGCAATCAACAATCATCTCAGCAGCATCAGCAGCAGCAGCATTAGCAGCAACAACATCAACATCAGCAGTATCAGCACCAGCAACAAACCTCTCAAAAATCTCTGCATAGACAACCTCAACTGACAAATATATCCCCACCAGCCAAAATGTATCAGCAGGTCCAAGTAATTCGAAGGAGTCTGGTCTGATCATACTTCAAGATAGAACATGTGACTGGAGTATGTATGAGAAGGAAGTCTTGGAAGAGAATCAAGCATTAATGGCTCATATGGAAAACAAAGTCCCTCCAATGGCCAGAGAGGTAAAAGACAGGTTATGTTCATCATCATGTGTTGAGGAAGTTGAACGATATAGAGTCCATGCTCAAATTGGCTGACAAAGTAAAGGAAACAATGATTTTAAATGAATCACATTTACGAGAACATAAATTATATCAAATCAAAATCAGTTCTTTGCAAAAAGATTTAGAAAAATATGTTTCTGAAAATTATAGCCTTAAAGCCCAAGTTGAGCATCTGACCACTTCCTTAACCAAATCCATGGCTGATCATGCATCTACTGAAGTGAAACTTCAGAAGTTTCAACTATCATCTCAGCAATATGAGAGGTTGTTAAACTCTCATATTGAATCAAAGAACAGGCATGGGTTGGGTTATAATGCTGTTGCACCACCTATTAATGATAATTACACAACTCTACCTGAAACAATGACAAACACTTTGTCAAATCATTTTGTGCAAGCACCAATATTGATATAAAAACAAGTCATTTAAACATTAACAATGAAGCTGAGGTGAGTGAAACTGAATCTTCTGAATCAGAATCACTAAAACATAATGACTCAGATTTTGATTATGATAAATGTGATGACTTGGATGATTCTGATGAACATGATACTGATCAACTGAACATTGGTAAGAATGTTCAAGTTGAAACTGGTCTTCCAAAAGTCCTTGAAGAATCAAAACTGCAGTATCATCCAAAGCAACGAAACATGCTGAAGACTATCTGCAAAAGAATTGCTGAACTGAATGAAGGACTTCAAGAACTGAACCTTCACAAAGTTAATAACTACGGATCAAGTGAGCAGGTACCTTTATCTCAGTCAGATAAAGGTAAGAAGCAACAAACTTCAACAAAGAACAAGAAAAATTCAAGTGTTGAAGATCTTCGGAAGGAAAAATCTGAAGAATCCGTAGAACATCTGCAGAAAGCAAAAACAGCCAAGTCCGTAGAACATCTGCGGAAAGGAAAAGCTGCTGAATCCGTAGAGAAGCCACGGAAGAGTAAAACCAAATCTACGGATGACGAAATAGGGACTGCCAACAAACAACAAAAAGCAGTCAAAAGTAAACAAGGCTCAGCTGATGATGCTCCTAGCAAAAGCACGAAGAAATCAAGTGACACATCGGGAAAGGAGTTAAAGACCAAGAACAAGAAAAAAGGCTGAATCTGAAGAAAATTCAGAAGATAAATATTGCAAATGGTGTGATATGAAGAATCACAACACAGAGGACTGCTACTTCAGCAGCTACTGTTCCATATGCAATATGAACAATCACATGACTTCTGATTGTTATTTCAACAATACTGTGCAATATGTGACAAAAATAATTATTCAACTCAGGAATGTTATTTCAACAAGAAGAACAAGAAAAAGAGCAAAATGAAGTCACATATGCATCATCTGAATCAGATTCTCAATCTTCAGAGAGTGACAAAGAATCAAAGATGCAGAAAGAACAACAAAAATCAAAGCAAAGATCCTCTGCTGCTGATAAGCCTTTGAAGAAGAAAACACCAATTCAGTCTAAAACACCTCACAAAAAGGTGGATCTGTCAGATAAGAAGACTGAAGTGATTGATGGTTTCTTTGATAACTTTGAAAAAGGAACTCCTGTGACTCAATCAAAGATGAAAGATGAAGTGACTTTCAGAAATAAAGGAGAATCCTCAAAGTTAAAATATCAGCCAAAACAAGAAAAGTTGAAGAAAGAATCAGATGAGCAAGCAGACCTCCAAAAACCTGAATCAAATTCAACAGAATCATCCTCACCACCATTAAATCAAAAAGAATCAACTAATACTGAAACTTCAAGATTAATTCATGAAGGAGTAACTATTATTGACACATCTGGCAAACCCAAGACAATTAAGGCTTGGGTTGTCAATTCTAATTGATTTCTTTTTGTGTGCAGGAACAATCATGGAGAGCTGACAACAAGTGGTATGTTGACAGTGATGTTGTTCCAGACATATGACAGGAAACTGTGCTCTTCTCCATGACTTCAAACATAAACATGCCTCTTATGTGGCATTTGGTGGGGATAAGAAGGGAGGTAAAATAGTTGGTGAAAGAATGGTAAAAAATGGTGTTTTAACATTTGGAAAAGTAAATTAGTGTGAAAATTTGCAGTACAATTTACTAAGTGTATCTCAAATTTGTGATCAAAATTACACTACACTATTTGATAACACTAATTGTTACATTCTTAAGCCAGGTTTTGCAGTTCCAGTAGACTGATCCTTCTTAAAGCATCAAGAAAAGGAAACACATATGTTTTGGATATGAACAACACATCACTCACAAGCCATGAGACATGCCTACTGTCTAAGTCTTCAGAAGATGAATCACAATTGTGGCATAGAAGGCTTGTTCATTCCAACATGAAGAACATGAATAAATTGGTGAAAAATGACTTGGTCATTGGATTGCCAAAGAAAGAATTTCATTGTTCTAATCATTGTTCTTCATGTTACAAAGGAAAACAACATAGAGTGTCTCATAAATCCAAAATAATCAACACTAACGCTACACCACTCAAATTGCTTCACATGGACCTCTTTGGTCCAACCAATGTGATGAGCATTGGAAAAAGGCAATATTGTTTGGTGATAGTAGATGATTTCACTAGATTCACATGGGTCTTTTTCTTAAAACATAAGAGTGAAACATCTGAAACATTAATGGACTTTGTGATCAAGATTGAGAATCAACTTGATTTAAAAGTTAAAATTTTTAGGAGTGATAATGGAACTGAATTTGTTAATGCTGATCTGGATTCTTTTTGCAGGAATAAAGGCATAGCAAGACAATTCAGTGCACCAAGAACTCCATAACAAAATGGCATGGCTGAAAGAAGAAATAGAACTCTCATAGAAGCAGCCAGAACAATGCTAGCTGACTCTCAGTTGCCCATAACATTCTGGGCAGAAGCTGTGAATACAACATGCAATGTTCAAAATAGGACATTAATTGTCAAAGAACATAATAGAACTCCTTATGAGCTCTTATTTAAAAGGAAACCTTTTATAGAATATCTTAGAGCTTTTGGGTGTCATGTGTCTGTATTAAATACTAAAGAACAATTGGGAAAATTTTCTGAAAAAGCCTATGATGGTTTCTTTGTTGGATATTCATCCACTTCTAAATCATATAGGGGCTATATTCCAGAACATAACATTGTTGAAGAGACTCCCAATGTTTCTTTTGATGAATCCATGTTTACAACACTGTAAAAGGATCATCTTGGTTATTTGATATAGATGCATTAACTGAATCATTTAACACTGGATATCTGATCAATGCAGGTTCTGCTGATACATGCTATCCATTTGTTCCTCCAAAGTGCCACTGACAGCTGACCCACCAAGGGAACAACATTCAACTGCAACTCAGCAAGAATCAAGTCAGCAGCATGCAGATACATCCGGAGAAGCAAATCCTTCATCCGCAGCACATGTAAATACATCCGCAGATGCACCATCATCCGTAGATGTAAATACTGTTTCAACCACTGATCCTAGTAATGGAGAGGATGGGTTGAATCAACAAAACTTGCCTGCTGATCAACAATGTCCATCCGTAGATGGTGCTGTAACTCCTACGGAAGTACCAAATGCCTCCGTAGATGTTGCAGTTACTCCTGCGGAAGAACAAAATACTTCCGTAGAACTTCCTGCGAAAGAAGACCATGCAGCAACTGAAGCTCAAGCTGAACCTAATGAACATGAACCGTTTGATTACTTCATAGATTCACCATCACAGCTGGATCCATCTGCTTCAATGGGTTTCTCAAACTTAGAGTCAATAATTCCAGTTGATGCTGTTTCAACAAGCAGAATTCACAAGTCTCATCCATCAGATAATATCATTGGAGACCTGAATGCATGAACAACAAGAAGTAAAGGAGGAGTGGTAAACATTTGCTTGTTCACCTGCTTCTTGTCTCAGACAGTTCCTGTAAACATCACAGCTGCTCTAAAGGACAACAGCTGGATTGAGGCAATGCAAGAAGAACTACAACAATTTAGAAAGCAAAAGGTATGGAACCTTGTAGACTTGTCTGAAGGTCACATCTAATTGGAACAAGGTGGCTCTTCAAAAACAAGCTAGATGACAGGGGTATAATCGTGAGAACAAAGCCAGACTTATTGCTCAAGGATATACTCAAGAAGAAGGGATAGACTATGATGAGGTTTTTGCACCAGTTGCAAGAATTGAAGCTATTAGGGTCTTTCTAGCTTATGCTTCATTCAAGAGGTTCACAGTGTATCAAATAGATGTGAAGTGTGCTTTCCTGTATGGGAAATTGATGAAGAGGTCTATGTGGCTCAACCCCCTGGATTTGAGGATCCTAACTATCCACATAGAGTATACAAGCTAGACAAAGCCTTGTATAGTCTTCATCAAGCACCAAGAAAGTGGTATGACATATTGTCATCTTTCCTGCTGAAGAATGGTTACAAAAGAGGAACCATTGATCAGACACTCTTCCTCAAACATGAATATCAAGATCTTTTGGTGGTTCAAATATATGTCGATGACATAATATTTGGATCAACCAACAAGAAACTGTGTCAAATCTTTGAAGAGTTAATGAAACCTGAATTTCAGATGAGCTCCATGGGAGAATTGACATTCTTCCTTGGCTTACAAGTTCATCAGAAAACAGATGGCATTTTCATCAATAAAGAAAAGTACATTCATCAAATTCTGAAGAAGTACAATCTTGCTGATACAAGTTCATGCAAGACACCTGCCTCAACAATAGACAAGATTGTGCCTGACCCTACCGGAAAATCAGTAGATCAGAGATTGTATAGATCAATGATTGGTTCTTTAATGTACTTAACTGCCAGTAGACCTGACATAATGTTTGCTGTGTGTGTTTGTGCCAGGTATCAATCAGACCCAAAGGAGTCCCATCTGAATGCTGTGAAGATAATATTCAGATATTTGAAAGGCAAACCAGCTCTAGGGCTGTGGTATCCAAAAGATGGAGATTTCAGTCTTTACTCTTATTCAGATAGTGACTATGGAGGGTGTAACAACAACAGAAAATCCACAACTGGTGGATGTCAGTTTTTGGGACCAAGACTTGTTTCTTGGCAGTGCAAAAAGCAAACTAATGTATCTGTGTCCACAGCTAAAGCTGAGTACATAGCTGCCTCAGCTGGTTGCTCTCAAGTACTTTGGTTGCAAAACCAATTGCTTGATTATGGTTACAATTTCCTTCAAACACCAATTCATATTGATAATTCAGCTGCTATGTTTATAACTGCTAACCCAGTTCAACATAGTAAAACAAAACATATTGAAATCAGGTACCATTTTCTAAGAGACTGTTCAGAAAAGGGTTTAATCAAGTTAATCAAAGTGGACACTACAAATCAGCTTGCTGATTTGTTCACTAAAGCCTTTGATTCTGTTAGATTTAACTTTCTGATAGAATCTTTGGGAATGATTAACTTAGATTAAATTCTCAAGAGCATATGACTGTCCTTATGTAGAGTAATAGTAGGGGATGATTTAAGTGTCTGAAAGAATGTTTATGCATGTCATATGTATGGGAAATGATAGCACACTATGCTTGGCTTTCTTTAACAAAAACTTAAACTGACTTGTAACATTTTGAAATGTGAGTAGGTTCATCTTGAGTAGAAACTACGCTAAGAGCATGCCAAACTAAAAGAAACTGGTATCTGTCTGTGGGAACTCCATTTTGAGAGTCAGGAAAGTAAGTTATCTCCTGATGTGATCAAATCACCTACAAAAGCACACTATGTAAAATACTTTATAATCTTCTATCTTTGCACAGTCATATTTCTCTGTTTTGTGTGAACAAAGACCTGGGGATATGATTAAAGAGTGTGATCTTCATTCTCCCTCTGTTTTGTGTAAACAAAGACCTAGGTTAAGTTCTCCTCTGTTTTACGAAAGTAAAGACCTGGTGACTATGAAGATTATATCTCAGCTTTGAATCACTTGTGATCAATTGTACATCAATTTAAAGAGCTTCAACATCAAAGCATTAATGAGACTGTAATATGTTTCAAGATAGAACTTATAACTTAATGTACATAGTCAATAACTGTGAAAAAGTGGTGATTTGCCTCACCTACGGAGGACAAACTCTAATGACAATTGAATATGGAGCACATGACAGTTACTGATTAACAAACTTCAAAACATGATAAACAGCATGCCTAGTTGATACATTACTCATGTATGAATTTAAGTGGATCTATATACTTACAATCAGGTGTGTAATAGCTCAAATAATCAACATCAGCAATAGCCGAGTCATAGTATGATCCCTCTTTATATATGCATGCATGTTATTATTTAAGTGAGTTGTTTAATTTGTCCTCTTAACTGATTTCCTCTCATTTAGACTGTCATATGCCTTTCACGCCTACTTCCAACGTAAATTTATGATGAATGCAACAGTTTAACATTAATCACAAATTTAGGGGGAGTAGTGTTCATACATGCATGAAAAATCAATAAAAAGCTGCTAAGTCACTTTGAAGGAATTGAGAACTTGAGCATTAACTTGAATGCAGAAAACAGGACACTTGCTTTCTTGTACTTTATTGCCATGCAAACAAAGTCAAATGTCCAATATCAACACATGATTCTACTTAGTAGATATCATACATTTAAAGTTTAATAAAACTTTAAGTTCTGCAGAAGTTTCAGTAATACTTCTCATCCATAGAAGCAACAGTGAAATTTCTGCATCCGCAGAAGTTTCAGTAACACTTCTCATCCGCAGAAGTAATAGTGAAATTTCTGTTTCAGTAGAACAAACAGGTGCATTGTTTTTGAGTTAAGGCATCCGCCGATGTTAAGACATCCGCAGATGTTAAGATTCCGCAGATGTTCTGCGGAAGAAGTAATGCATTCGAAATAAACTTGGTATACGAAAAGGGATAAATGGGACGTGGGCCCAACATAATTAATAAAAGAAATTAATGTGTTCACTTATAAATAAGGTTTCTGACTCTAAGAATTCATTAATCAATTTTTCAGAACGCTTTTTCAGTTTCTAACCTAGAAAAACGCCCACTTTCCCCCTCATTCAAAATTTTCAAAAATTCGTTCCAAGAAAAGCATAACAACATTATCCAGTAATCGATTATCATTATTGCGAAGGTAAATCATGTTCTAATCTTCAGTGCGGAACTGGTTAATCTGTGTTTGTCATTAAAACGATTTGACTTCATGTGAGTTACATCTATGCTAAATCGATTTTCGTTGTTGTTTACAGATGGCAAACAGATTCGCAAAGGAACATAATATGTGCGCATTCTTAAATGCCGATGATCCTGCTGCTGAAGGATGTCGAGATATCATAAGATATCTTCGACGGTCCAGGCTCTTCTATGCCTTAACGGCAGAGACTGTGATTCATCAAGCTCACATGATTGATTTCTGGAACTCTGCACGAGTTGAACAAGAAGGAGATGCTGAAGTGATTGTTGCTGAGATCCTGACTGAACGAATACGGATCAATGAAAGCACAATCAGAAGATGTCTGGAATTGGGTGATCGAGAGGTAGGACACCCGATGTATTCGAAAATGAATACATTGAGAAGGTGTTTAACTTGATGGGGTATGATGGCGACTTCGAAAAAGGGGAGATAAAGAAGGGAAGGCTGTGCAAGCCATATCGATTCCTATGCCACACCTACCTGAAGTGTATCTCCAACAGAAAGGCAGGGCTTGATAGATTCTCTCGACACATCTCATCCGGAATCATTGGGATCTTTGAGGGTAGAACTTATAACTACTCAAAATACATTTTCAACTGCCTTTGTGATCAAGTAAGACTACAAAGGAGTGACAAAATGTACATGTTCCCAAGATTCTTGCAATTGGTGATCAACGCTGAACTCCCAAGGATTGCAAGAGTAGGAGAAGTGTTTGTGCAAGCATATTTGGGACAATCAGTGCTAAACAAAATTAGTGGAAAATATCAGGGTGAAGACATGCCCATGTTGTGGATGCCCAAGCCGACTTACAACAAGAATTGGTTTGGATAGATGAAGAAACAGAGTCATCTGCTGAATCTGTACAAGCATCACATTCACCTAGCCAAACACCCCCTCACCAACACCCATCACCTAGCCAAACACCCCCTCATCAACATCAATTACCAATCATCATACACTCTGATCCTATCTCACCCATTCAACAACATAAGTCCCCACAACAACAATCATCCTCTTCCTCTCAACACACCCAACCTATTTCTCTTGAACAACAAAAATCCCCAACAGTTTCTCTCCCAGCCTCACAAAATACATAACCATTCTCACCCTTCCAAACCACATCCCCTATTCATCCACTCCCACCAACACCTAAAATGACATCCCCGAAAAGTGCTAACACTGAGCCTGTGGACATAACTGAGTCTATGAATTCTATTCACACAGGAGAGACTGAGTTGATGTCTCAAGCGAGCACTGTTCCCATTTCACCCACAACCACTGAGAACCAATTGCCATCAGAGCACACTGAACCAATATCACCACTTGTTGATGATCAAACTATAGATGAGCAAAGGGAAGTAGAACAAGAGATTAAGGAGGATGTCATTGCCTATCATGAAGACGACTTAAGTGATAGTGACATCCCAGTCAGCAAAAGCTTTTTGGTTGCTGAATACAACAAACTAGTACTCAAATTAAACAAGCGCAACAAAGAATCCAAGAACTTAAAAGAATCATTCAAGAAAAGGATGAAGAGTTGATGCCGAAAGAAGCCAGATTGAAACGGCTGAGAGAGGATGCCAAAAGTAACAATGAAGTAATCGATGCACTCCTGCAAAATGAACAAGAGTTGCAGGCATCCTTGAGAAATGAGAAAAGTGTCAAAGTTCAGCTGATCAAAGAAAAAGATGAAGAGATAAATCAGTTGAAAAAGAAGATCTCTGCTCTTGAATCAAGGGAGGCCCCAAGTATTGAACAATCTAAACAATCTGCTGAAGCTTCAAAGAAACTAATTTTGTATTCAAGAAAAAGGAAATACTTGGGCTCTATCAAGAAAAAAACTGAAGAAGTAGCTTCCCCAAAAAGGCAAAAGTAAACATCTCCTGAACATACACCTTCAATAGAGTTATCTACTGTGAAGGTATCATTTGGTGATGCTGATGAAAGTGATAAAGAATGGGAGGAGCTAACCAAGATGGAATCTCCCACTGAGCGGAAAGAATCAAAGGCCGATGAACTTCTAACCACCAAAGATATTGTGGAAGAGAGGCCTGAATCAAGTATATTCATGACCCTCATCAACCATGGTTCTCCATATGACATGGTTGAGAGGATGAATTTAACTGAAATGAAGAATCTGCTGAAAGAATTTGAGCTTGCAAGTTCATAATCCCAAACTGTGATTATGAAGCTTTCACAGTATTTCAATCAGTAGAGAAAATCAAGAAAGATCTGGGCCATTGTGACACAGAAAAACTAACCAAGTACAATATGACATGCTGGTTGCAAGGCCACAACTACAAACCGCATGAGCTCAAAGGTAGATCAACTGGTGAACTGCGGAGGATGATGGAGCATGTGATGGCAGTGGAACTAGAAACTGGTGTAAAATTCAGAACCACAGCTCCACATCCAATTCATGACCAACAGAGCAAACTGACTGCTGATCCAATAACTGTTGAACCTAAGGATCAGCATAAAGCAAAAGACAAACTCATCAGAGAACCAAGGGAAGTCATCCCAGGCAAAGTATGGCCTCTTGGTACTACTGTGAGGGAAATCACTGATCAGAAGTCAACTCTGATTTAGCTGATTGATCACCTCACAACTCCCAACTCTGCTGAAGAAAACAAGATCATGGCATGGAATGTGATCAAGAGTGGGATTGTGCTGTGATCAAAAGAACATCAGGAAGAGTTGAATACTTCCATGATGTGTTTTCAGTTCTATGCTTACCTGAGAGTGATCTCAAGGACCTGCAAAGCCTTACCATTACAAATTATCTAATACATCCAAGGGGAAGGGACTTCTCAAGCATAGTAGGTAAACTGAAAATGAAATTCAAAGATGATGTGCTGGCTGAAGCCAAAAGAGAAGATAATAAGCACAGAAAAAGAATAAAAGGAGTGAAAAGATATAAGTCTAATGCCTCTGAATCCATAGATGATGAATTTTTAAAGAGGGTTGGCTATAACAACAGGAACTCATCAGCAATCAAGCACATTAAAGGGACTCAATACACACTCCCTATTACTGAATGGGGATATGTAGAGAGAACAAAAGAACTTGTGCTGCTGAGGAATGCAGAAAACAAGAGGGCTAAACGGATCAGGATTTTTGATCCTGTGGAAATCAAACTACTTCATCCCAGCTACACCTCATATTTGCATGACAAATTCTTCCCCAAGTTGATTGATGGAGCAGCTCAAAATGACTTGTTCCTGCATGTTCACGTGATACAAGTTGTTGACAAACTTCATGCAAAGGCCTACAAACGAAGAAGACACAATGCTGGCTTGCTGAAGGGAACAAATTATGATGAAGTCACAGAACTCCGACTCTCTGAACAAGATGAGCTTGAAGTAGTGAAAAATGACAAAGTCTTAGAGACACTCACTACAGAGGAGGATGTTCTGGGACTTAGCTTCGAGACTCTGAAGAAGATCAGCAAAATGGAGATCAAGTACAAATATGATGATCAAAAGACTGCTGTATCTTACTTCTACAACAAAATCATATCAAGAGTCAAAGAGCTTGCAGTTTTGAAGGACTGATTACAAGGATCTAAGTCTAAGGGGGAGTATTGTTGGATCTAGACAGTATAGGTCTAGATCATTTTGTATAGGCTTAGAACTTTAATCAAGTCTTGTAATTAATAATTGTAACTGTCAATATATCTATATATATGCATTTGAATTTATAGGGTAACCCATATACATGTGTGTTGCTTTGTGATTGTTGACAGGCAAAATCAATATTGGTAGGATTCCTGAAATTGACCAAGTGTAAGAAACATCTACGGATGAACATTATTGTTAATCCGTAGATATGTTTCTTACAAGCATCACTCAAATGAATGTTCCTGTGGATGATCAAGGATTTCATGAAGTGAAGACTTCTACGGAAGAAAGAGTTCCTACGGAAGAATAACACTTCTACGGAAGACCAAGTCATCTACGGAAGAGCAAAACTCCTGCGGAAGACAAGGCTCCTGCGGAAGAACAGAATTCTTGTATGATTTCAAATATCAACAAGTCAAACAAGTCAACCAATCAATAACAAATCCCAAGAGATCCGGTGTTTCCTTAACCGACCTCAGTAATCATGGCTGTGTGCCATGAAGAGGGTAAAGTGTGACCGGATCCAGATAGAAGTAAAAGACCGAGAATGAATGAAAGTTAAAGATAAAGAATGAACGAGAAAAGAAGATAATAATGATATTATCTATGTGTATGTACGTATGATGTGTGTTCACATACGAAAGTATAGTATGATTTTGAAAGAAGTAAAGAATGGTTTTAACGAAAAGAAAGTATGTATTTCATATAAAACTAGAACTCACTCAGCAACGCGGACTTTTGATGTGTTTCCAGTTGGCAGGTATGTTGCTGAGGATGGCACGGGGCGGCTACTCAGCTCTTAAGGATGGCATCCATTTATATGAACACTCTTGTATTGTAATGCGAGCAAACTATGTTTTGTAATGAAATAACATGTTTTTAGTTATTAATGAAAGTTTTAAATTCCGCTGCAAAATAGATGAACAATTTAAAATGTTTATGTGCGATGAATGACCAGCTGTGAGGTGTCGGGAACGGGGCCTTACAAGTTGGTATCAGAGCCAAAGTTTAAGTGAAATGGGTAAAATTTCAAAATAAACCTTAACTTAAACTAAGAATGGGACAAAAAGGGGTGGGATGCCAATCTGAGTAGCTGCGTGCCATCAGGTATTTCTTAAAGTTAACCGGTATTATGTGCGCATGTTATGTGTTTATGTGTTGCTGGTAGATTAAGATACTGATATAGTCAGGACAGGTAATGCTCGGGGCATGAAAAGTAAGGTAAGTGGCTAATCACAACTGATCACTGTAATTAGGGACTTACTATACTTGACATGAACTGAGCTATTCCCTTGAATGACCATGTTAGCGTTTGAATCTTTCAGTGTATTATAGAGGATGGCTGGTGGTAGATCTTCTAAGGCTTCACGTGGTGGAGGTGGTGGCGGACGTGGCGCTGAACCACGGGTCACCAGAGGAAGGCCTAGAGTTGAAAAGTGGTTCATGAAGGACCCAAAACCCCTCATCCGGAGGGCGGTGATGAGAGTGCTAACCTGAGAGCCTCGATGAGAGAGGCGGTTGTGGAAGAAGTACACCAGGTCATGCAGACGATCTTACCGTCTGTAGTGACTGAAGTGATAAAGCCTGTTAGGGATGAGGAGAGACAGGAAGGGGGTAGACCTTCGGGCGGAAGAAGACGGATGGAGACTGAAATGGTTTTCTTCGATGAGGAGGAAGAGGAGGAGGAGCCTGTGCGGGAGGCGGCACGAGGCTGTAACTACGGGGCATTTCAACGATGCAAGCCCCCAACTTTTGATGGTAATGGCACTGCTGCTGCTGCTGACCGGTGGGTGAGGGAAATGGAAGCCGTGCTGAATATCAGCGAGTGCCGGGAGGATCAGAAAGTGAAGTTTGCCGCCCACTCTTTCGTGGACTCAGCTTTGTGCTGGTGGGACAACATAGTCCAAGTTGAGGGTAGCCAGGCTATTGGAAGGATGAGATGGTCAGAGTTGAAAAGGCTGGTGATTGAGGAGTTCTGTCCTCACCATGAGATGGATAAGGTTGAAAGAGAGTTCCTACAGTTGGAAGCGGGGACGATGACACATCAGCAGTACACCACCAAATTCAACGAGATGGCGCGGATGGTGCCGAATCAGGTGACACCTCTTTCACGGAAAATTAAGAGGTATACCCAGGGCTTGCCGGCGGATATCCGTAGGCACATGATCGCTGCCTGACCAAGAATGTTTAGGTCAGCGGTAGATCTAGCGGGAAGATTGTATGACGAGCGGGAGGCGATGGCGGTAACGAGCGAAGCGGAGGAGCAAGCCTATGTTAAGAAGGGGAAAGGAAGGCGAGATAGAGATGGTGGAATGGTGACTGAAGGTAAGGCGATGAGGATCGATGATCGAGAGAGGATAACAAGAAAGGGTGTGGAATGCAAGAAGTGTGATAGAGGTCACGAAGGGGAGTGCAAATGGGGACTGAGCGTCTGTTTTCAGTGTGGGAAAGAAGGCCACAGGGCAAGGGAGTGTCGTATGGCTAAGTGCTACAACTGCGGTGAGACTGGACATCTGAGCAGGGATTGTAAGAGGTCAAAGGCGGGAAGCTCTGGTGCGAGGAAGGAGAATAGAGGGTGAAGGCCAAAGCTTTTGCCATGACCAAGAGGAGGCTAGACCGGACTTCGACTTGACGTCAAGTACGTTTCTGGTAATTTAAATTTGTGCATATATGCTTTGTATGCGATGCTAGTAGTAGTTTCGTTTCTACTGCTTTTTGTTATAAGTTGCATGTTGAGAGAAGGAACATTGACGAGCCCTTCGATGTAGAGATTACCATTAATGGATTCACTAGGTTACCTGATTCCCTAGAGGATTGCGTGATACAATTGAGAAGGCTAAGTCACCCATTGTCTGAGGAACAGTGTCAGCCTGTGATTGGTTCATCGAGCGGCAACGTACGCATAGTTTCAACGTTGTTGCAAACAGGTAGAATGAAAGATCGGAAGCAAAAGAAAAAGATAAATTTGGTTTGGGCTACCAAAGAAGCCGATTTGTTTATCTATCATAGTGTACCTGCAAGGGACCTGAGAAAAACCGATCTCGGTGCAGTTATATTTGGAATAACACATGGCACGATATATGAATGCATTTCTTGTTAGTCGTTTGGTTTGCAAGAGGGTCATTATTCATATATAAAGAACATCAAACAAGGGCCTGGGGTAAGCAGTAACTTTACGCAAGTTGAAGGCCTTGTTCTTCAAGCATTAAAGCTTAAGGTTCTCAGTGATGCTCTGAAGCTCAATGATTATGACGCCGAGCCTTTGCTCGAATATTGTGATGTTCCTTTTAATTGTAGTATCCGTATTCTACATGGCATGTATGAAGTCGCAGGTGCTGATCAAATGAACATTGATCAGTATGTATGGGTTGCCGATGGCGATAGTCCAAGATAGACCAGAAGTCGAATGTTGATAAACGATGTGGAGCGATAGGATTCCAGGTGAGAGACGGGAAAAGAGATGGAACAGTATTGCCCGCGAAGGTTTAAGGAACAATAGGTTTCGGGGACGAAACCCGTTTAAGGGGGGGGACTTGTAACGCCCGGAAATTTGACTTTTGGAGTGTCATGCGACTGGAGGCTCAGTCGCATGGAGCTCACACGACTGGAGCTCCATACGCATGATAGTCGCACGATTGGGAGTCCATCCGCACGAATGGGGCCAGTCGCATGATGTTCGGGCGACTGGAGTCCCATTCGCATGGAAATCATGCGACTGAAGGTCCAGTTGCATGGTGTTCGGGCGACCGAAGATCCAGTCTCCTGGAGCTCGGGCGACTGAGCTGTAGCTTTAAGGGAGGGGCAACCATCTCCCCTCCCCACACTTGCAAAATTCAGACAGAAGAAGAGCAGAGCGAGAAAGAAGAGAGAAAGAGGAGAAAAAGAGGTGATTCGGGCTCGAAATTTGTCGAGTGACTAGTCTAAACAAAGCTCTTCATCTTCTTCTTGATTATGTGAGTTCTAGGACCCCGCATTTACTTGTTTTCAAACGATATTGGGGCTGGAACACATATAAACCCGTTTTTGAAATGTATGAGTTTGACCCATTTGGGTGTAATTGTTATAATGTGTTTAGAGTGCGATTTTGGACTTGTATGTGTTTGTATGATGTCCTAGTATGATTCCCTAAGGTTTAGGAGGGGTAATTTGGGCTGGAAATGATTTTGGAGGAGCTTGAGGGCCGTATGTCGCGGCTGCGGTTCGGGATGAACTCCAGTCGCTGCCCAGTTAGGGCTAGACGACTGAAGAGCCAGTCGCACGACTGAGGAACGACTGACATTCAATCGCACGACTGAGCCTCAGTCGCACGTCTAGGGATTTAGTCGCATGACAGGTCATGCGACTGGGAGTTTAGTCACATAGGTTCAGTCGTATAGTTGTCCAGTCACACGACCGAGGGTTCGGTCGCATAGAAGCCCATACGTATAGTGTTCAGCCGCACGACAGGGAGTCCATTCGTACGATTGGGTGTTCATCCGCATGGATGCTCATCCGCATTGGTCCAATCGCACAGTGTTCAGTCGCATGGAGGCTATGCGACTGAAGGGTGCCCAATCGCCCAAGTAGGGCTGTTGTGTACGAGGAGAGACATAGTGCAATTACTGGCCTTCGGGAAAAGAGCAAGTGTAGGTAATGATGTGATAGCTCCCATAGGTACATGTATGATAACTATCGAGGCTTAGAAGTTACGTGTGGCACGATGATGATAGTAATTGCATGTATATGCATGATGTATGTATGTTAAGTATGATGTAGCCTTGTATGATGGTAATGACTGATGACTGGTAAATGCCGATGTTCCTAGTGTCGGTGTATGTTTATCTTTTCCATGACTTTACGTGTTATGATTAGTGAATGAAATGAAAAGTATTATGTAACGTAAAGTGAAAGATAATGAAAAGAGGAACGTAATGAATGAATGTATGTATTAACGAATGAATGAACGAACATAAAGCTAGTGAGCGTATGTATGAGGTGAGCGACTCTGTGTCGCAACAGACTCGAATGAGATCTCTGTCGCGTATCCCGGTACTGTGTCAGTCTTCGGACATGAGTCGGGGGTTTGTGTAACAGGCCCCGGCACAGTATCAGTCTTCGGACATGAGTCGGGGGTATTGCATGAGACAAGATAGTGAGGTGAGCAACTTTGTGTTGCAACAGACTCGGATGGAGTTCAATCCAGGTGATTGACTCGAACAGGATCTTTGTCACGTATCCCGGTGCTGTGTCAGTCTTCGGACATGAGTCGGGGGTTTGAGCAGGCCCCGGCACAACATCAGCTTTCGAGCATGAGTCGAGGATATTGCATGAGACAGGATCTAGTTGGATGAGTAGAGGATCGCATGCTCCGGTACTGTGTCAGTATTCGGACATAAGTCGGGGGTTTGTGTACAGGCCCCGGCACAGTATCAGTCTTCGGACATGAGTCGGGAGTAGTGCGAGAGAGTGAGATGAGACGAATGAGGAACGGATTGCGTGCTCCGGTACTGTGTCAGTCTTCGGACATGAGTCGGGGGTTTGTGAGCAGTCCCCGGCACAGTATCAGTCTTCGGACATGAGTCGGGAGTACCGTGTGAATTAATGAATAAGAGAGATAATTATGAAAGTAAGAAAGTATGAAACGAACGAAAGATAATGAACGTAATGAAAGCTAAAGAACGAATGAATGAAAATAATGAACGGAAGGAACACAGTGATAACGCATGAAACGGGATCCTTGTCACACGACCTCAGTAATCATGGCTGTGTGCCATGAATAGGGTAAAGTGTGACCGGATCCAGATAGAAGTAAAAGACCGAGAATGAATGAAAGTTAAAGATAAAAAATGAACGAGAAAAGAAGATAATAATGATATTATCTATGTGTATGTACGTATGATGTGTGTTCACATACGAAAGTATAGTATGATTTTGAAAGAAGTAAAGAATGGTTTTAACGAAAAGAAAGTATGTATTTCATATAAAACTAGAACTCACTCAGCAACGCTGACTTTTGATGTGTTTCCAGTTGGCAGGTATGTTGCTGAGGATGGCACGGGGCGGCTACTCATCTCTTGAGGATGGCATCCATTTATATGAACACTCTTGTATTGTAATACGAGCAAACTATGTTTTGTAATGAAATGACATGTTTTTAGTTATTAATGAAAGTTTAAATTCCGCTGCAAAATAGATGAACGATTTAAAATGTTTATGTGTGATGAATGACCAGCTGTGAGGTGCCCGGGAACGAGGCCTTACACAAAGAAGCACCATATAGGTGAAAGTTTGGCTACCATGTTACAACAATAGCTTGCTATTTTAGCTTTGTTTTGTAGGCTTTGAAGGTGAAGAACCTACTTCCAAGCATATGCAATTGCAGGTTGGTTAAGAGGGTGGTTAACATTTATGTTTTGCAGCCTTCTATCCAGGTTTTTACTCAACAAATGACCTGTTGTGATTATATAGTGTTGGATCGGGTTAATAACTTGACAAGACTTTTCTGTTTGATCAACTAGATAACAAATGCAAAATCTAGGTTAAATGTTTTACTTATCAAACATGTATATACTTTGAGTAAATATAAATACAAGATGTTATTTCAAAGTATACACTTGATTAATCTTTTTCTAGTACAAATGATACAATCAACAGATAAAAAATAGGCTTACAAGCTTACCCATAAACTAAACAAGTGAGAGGTATTTTATACTATGAAAGGTAAACACTAGTGTAAGGTTTATAATTAAAGGCTGATACAACCAAAGCAACCAAAGAGCTTCCAGCATGCATACATGAAGTTGAGAGTAGAGTTACTTCAGAAGATTTTATACAACTCGAAGAAAATATTCTAATTGTAAAATTTTTTGAAGCCAAAGACTAGATCTTCCAAACCAAAGATGAAGTCTTACTAATCTTTAAGGACAAAGTCTTCTGAAACCAAAATACTAAAGACTGATTTCTTCCAAAGACGGAGAAGACATGCTTTTTCTGATCATCTTTTTGCAAAAGCTGATCAATATTGCGCTGTCACTCTGAAGACTTACCAACTTGTACAAGTTGGTGAAAAGGTCCATGCTTTTGTAAACTGCAGATTATGATTTAGGGTCTGTAACTTTTTACTTTGTCCTTTTATTCTTTTTGTAATAGATTAGAATGTGAGCTATGGCATGTCATAGTCACATGTCAAAAGGCAATCTGCCTTTTGACTGTACATTGATCTTGTTGTCAAGATTAGTGTTTCCAGCTGGCTTTCATAGTATAACGTGGTGTAGGATGTAGTATAAAGTATCTCAGGTTCTTGTATTTATTTTTATGCTTTATAACACTTGTAATAGAACTTGAGAGCAATATACAACATTTTTGAAAACCATACTTGTCTTGTTTTTTTTGTGCTATCTCTTACTTACTTGTGTTCTTAGCATCTTTAACTTAAACCCGGTTCTCTATTTGATTTGTTAAGTGTTCTAAAACTCTCCTCATTATGAAACTGATTGTATTAACCACCTTCAAATGGTCCTACAATTCGTATCAGAGCATTTTAGGCTCTTGATTGTAAGATCTCACCATCTTAAATCCCTTCAGTTTCACAAATCACTTAACAACTCAAATGGCAGCTCTTACAAAGGATGATATGAAAACCAGTACTATGACAAAGTCTCCACTGATCACTCCTGATGATTTTGATACTTGGTGCCAAAGAATGGAAGGCTTCATCAACTCTCAAGACAATAGGATGTGGCGATCTGTTATCTCAGGACCTCATGTACCATGCACATCTTCAGTTACTGCTGGTGATCGCATGATACCAAAGGAAGTGGCTGACCACCTAGAAGAAGATTGGAAGAAGATTGATGTAGATCAGAAAGTCATGATCGCCTACCAAACTGCTCTTCAAACTCTATCTACAGAGGCTTCAAGAAGTGCAAAACTGCTAAGCAACCATGGGATGCACTGAAGCTCATGTATGAGGGGTCTCATGAAGCTAAAGAGAACAAGAAAGACCTCTTGAAGCAGTAGTTTGAGAACTTCACCTTCAAGACAGTTAAGACCATGACTCAACAATACTTCAGGTATGTTGAGATTGTGGATACTCTAATGGATGTTGGACTAACTCTTGAGAATAGGGACATTGTGAGGAAGTTTATGTCCTCTCTTCCTTGATAATGGACAGTATTGTGTGGTCATTAAGAGGACTGAAAACCTCAAGACCCTTACTCTCACTGAGTTATATGGTATCCTCAATGGATACCAGATGGAGATGAACATGCAAAATCCATCTGGCAACTCCAACAATTAGCAGAGTTTAGCCCTTCATGTGATTGAAAGGGATTATAGAGAACCACAACATCATCTCATTTGCTACCCTGACAACTCACAAAAGTTCTCTTTCATAACCTTCCCAGAGACATCAAGGGAGAGCTACATCCAAGGAAGCCCATTCCAAGAGACAAGCTCATTATAAGCCTTTGTTTCTGCTGATGAAAGCAGTGGCAACTTCCTCTTCACCCTTGAAGACTTGGACTGCATCCATCCAGATGATCTAGAGTATATGAAAATAGTCCAACAGGTCGCTCTTCCTACTCATAGAGCTAAGAATTTCTACAAGAGGACAGGGAGGAAGTTTCCTAATAATGTATCCAGTGAAAAGTTTGGGGTGGAAAGTTTGGGCTGGATAAAAGCAAAGTGAAGGTTACAACTGTGACCAAATTAGACATTTTGCAAGGGAGTGCAAGGCACCAAGGACAAATGGTGGTCAAACACAACCCAAACCAAACTACACTGATGGAGCTTCTTATATTGGCAAGCCAAGCAGCAAGTTGTAGTTGTTGTTAAAGAAAAATGCTTTGATTAGAGTTTTCAGGTTGAATACGTATCTCCAAACCAAACATGATGGCTGATCATGAAGAAGCCAAGGTATTGGAATATCTTTATACCTCAGAATGTATTGCTAAAGTTAATATATAAAGGTTTATAACTTAGAGATAAGATATGATCTTAAGTCCTGAAACATATTAAAAGTTGATTTTAAAAGAGCTGAAAATGATTATAAACTTACAATATAAGATCTAGAGAAAATAATTTCAACTCTTAAGCATGAAACACCAACTACAGGACTCAAATCAAATATCTCATCACTAAGTTAACTGAATGCCATGTTGAGTTTGTGATCAGTAAAGCCAGGGTAGAAAAATAAGTTCTTGAAGAAGAGACCTTCAAGAACATGATATCATCATCCTTGCATGCAAAAGTGTGTTATCAGAACAAACAGGGACTGGAATCTACTGAGATAGCTCCTCCACACACTCTACTATCTGTAAGATATCTAAGGTGTGGAACTTGTCAAGATGAGCTTCCCCTCATAAACCCCATTCTAGAAGAGGATGAAGAGGAGATAGTGAAGGATAGGTTTGAGATGAGTGAAGAAGATCATTCTAAGAATGGTCACTATTCTCCTAAAGAGAGGAAAGAACCAGGGATCACAAAGTCTAAGAGGAAGAAATTGATCAGAGCAACCAAGAGAAGAACAAAGAAGGCTCAAGAGATCAAGGCCACCTTCAACTGCAAGCAAAAACAAGTATTTATCTCTGCAGGATTTAAAGTGGTAAAGGCTGAGGACTCAACCATGAACTCTAGTACCAGGAGTTCTAGTTCATGTCCAACTCATCCCTGTGAAGAAAAGAAGACTAATCAACTGTGTACCATTGTTACATAGCCCGAACCATCCAACTCCAAGAGCAAACCTCTCCTAAGAAGCTTGCTGCATCATCTGAAAATATAAAAACAAAGATGGAAAGTGATCAATCTCAGTCTTCTACTTAGGGGAAGACTCTCAGAAGAAAGCTAGTTGATTGTATCATGTGTGGTAGTACTTCTTATCTTGCTAAGGATTGTATCTATAATCCTAAAAGTACTATCCACATGACCAAGAAGAAAACTTATGAGAAGAAGAAGAAGAAAGCTCAGAAGGAAAATCTTTTCCTTTCACAAGCTCTAAAGTGGAAATGAAGACAAGTGAAAACTTGCATTCGGAAGAAACTTTAGTCTCGGAAGAAAGGAATGCTTCCGAAGAACTAAAGCTTGCTACAGTGAAGGCAAGATCTTCTAAAGGCATAGTCTTCAAAAGTTCCAAAGTTGTTAAAACTCAAAGTGTTGAAGGTCAAGTCTAATATTCCAAGGATGGTGTGGAAGATAAAGGAAGACCATATGACTGAAAGTTTTTCATCAACAACAGCTGATGATCCTCAAAGTGTAAACATAGGATCAATCACTGTTGCACTGTCTTCATCCACCTTGACAAGCCCAATACTAATGAGGCTTGGGTTTTCTAATGTAACTAACTTTCTTTTTTTTATGCAGATACAACTAAAGATTAAGAGGAATGTATGGATCATTGATAGTGGTTGTTATAGGCACATGACAGACAATGACTTTTTGCTTTAAAACTTTGAGAAAAATGATAGAGGGTCAGTTGCTTCTGAAGGAGATGAAGATGGTTACATTACAGGAAGAGGCAGGGTCACAAATGATAAGCTCAGTATTGAAAAGGTAAATTTTGTTAAGAAGCTTGGGTACAATTTACTGAGTGTATTCTAATTTTATGATCAGAGGCACAATATGCTCTTCACTAAGCATAAGTGCATTGTTCTCAAGCCCGGGGTGATCATTCCATAAGAGCATATCCTGCTCAAAGCCCCCAGGAAAGGGGACATGTAAAAGATGGATTTGCAGGAAACATCTCCCTCAGGAGAAGTTTTTTACTTTCTATCTAAAGCAAATAGTGATAAGTCTTTCTTTTAATATAAAAGAATATGCCATGTTCACTTTAAAAACATAAACAAATTAATAAAGAATGATTTGGTAACTGGAATGCTAAAGAAAGAGTTTACAAGTGATGATCACTGCATTGCATGCCTGAAAGGGAAGCAACACAAGGGGTCTCACAAGCCAAAGTAAAAGAACTCTATCACTACTCTCCTACACTTATTACACATGGATCTCTTTAGCCATACCAATGTAATGAGTCTAGGAAGGACCTCATACTTTTTGGTGATCACAGATGATTTCATAAAATTCACTTGGTTAATCTTTTTTAAAACTAAGGATGAGACTCTTAAGATATTGAAAAACTTCATTCTGAAAATTAAGAATCAATGTGATCACAAGGTCAAGATTATAAGATGTGATCAAGGAACTGAATTCAAGAACCAAATCCTTGACACATTTTATGATGGAAAAGGTATTACAAGACAATATAGTGCTCCTAGGACTTCTCAGCTAAATGATGTTGCTGAAAAGAGAAACATGACACTTATTGAAGCTGCAAGAACCATATTATCTGACTCTAAACTGGCTATCACCTTCTGGATAGAGATAGTCAACACTGCTTGCTATGTGGAAAATAGAGTTTTAGTAGTTAAGACTCATGGTACTTATGTGTTTTTGAAGGACAATTTTCTTTCGAAAGCAATTAAATCTCGGAAGATTTATTATCTTATGAATAAAACTTCGAAGTTTTAATTTCTTCCGAAACCAAATATGTCTCAGAAGTAAAATAATTGAAGTATATTTCTTACGAAGCAAATTTTCATAAAGCTCAGGAATATCTTCCGAAGTCAAATTAGCTTTGAAAGTTTTTATAAAACTTCCGAAAACAAATTATCTTCGGAAGATTTTCGAATTACAAGAAAACTACCTTTTTGGGTGCCTTTTTCAGAGGTGGGATCGACATTCAGATTTTAAAGTTTATTCTTTTGCATTAACTTTGTCATAAATCCATATCATACATATATACACTTAACGGTTCCTCTTCTTTCACATATCTCTTCATGTGTAAAATTTTCTAACCTAAATTCATCCACAAACCGTCCTTGTTCTTCCTTTACCATAAAGCTACCTAAAAAATGTCCAACCTTGATCGAAGAAACCAACATGATTTTTCCATGCACTTACACATGCAACACAATCAGGTTGTTCTGTTGAACTCTGAGAAATATCCTGGTTTTTCAGAGGTTTGTCGATTCTTAACTCTATCCAACTACTTCACCTCCCTTACTATAGGCGACCACAGATAGGGAGAAGGCACTATCTGTCATAGTGTAAGGCCCCGATCCCGGGAACCCTACAGTCGGTCTTTCATCGCATATATTTAAATAAAACAATGCAGCGGAAACATTCGAGATAACTTTTCTTTTTACTATAAGTACTTTTGCCATTTAATACAACGTACGTCATGTACAAAACATCTAATGTTGCATTACATCACAAAAGCACTATTACAAAAGATTTCATCTTTTCTGTGTACAAAATGGTCATAAACAGTGACCTCTAATATAAGAACATAGAAATTCTTCATCATAAAGAATATTCCTTAAGTACTCCCGTACATCAGAAGTCTTAAGGAACTCTTGACACTCTCATGCAACATACTTTGTTGCATGTATTATGCACCCCCACTTCCAGTGCGGGTAGCATTATCAAAAGGAGAATGCCATCCCAAAAGAACTGAGTAGCCGCCTCGTGCCATCCTCAGCAACACTACCTGCGAACTGGAAACACATAAAAAGTCAGCGTTGCTGAGTGAGTTCTAGTTTTATAAGTAGTATATAAAAATACCCTTTTTCTGTATTACACTATACTGTACTGTATATGCGAGCACGCATCAACTGTGTGAACAAATAACGTTCGTTCTCTGTACTATATGCCTTGTCTGTAACTTTATCTTTATGTTTCACTTTCTATGTGGACCAGTGAGCGATACCCCAACTATATGCGCGATGGGAGAATGGATGTCGGGCCATCTATATGCCCCGAAAGGCCAACTGTGTTCCCTCGAAAGGGCTATGTGTATTCCCCCGAAGGGTTCAACTGTATCCCCCGAAAGGGCTATGTGTATTCCCCCGAAAGGGCTATGTGTATTCCCCCGAAGGGTTCAACTGTATCCCCCGAAAGGGCTATGTGTACTATGTACAAGGCCGACCCGAACATCCGGGGCACGTCACAAGGTCCTGCCAATCTCAATTGATTGACCCTGTGTGCGTCAATGGGTAGCTAGCCCGCAACACAGTTGAGCTAACGACACATAGTCGTGTAGCTCCTATAGGCTTGCAAGACTTGTTACTTTTATTAATGTTCCTTTCTCTGTCTTTATTTCTCTTTCTCTGTACTTTACATAATACTTTCATTTCATCAATTAGTGATAACATGTAATACTATAGAAGAATGAACATGCATCAAATCAAGGAACATCAGTATTCACCATCTATCATGGCAACATCATACCTAACACAGATACATCATACATTCACTTCTTTATTAATTCACATCAGCCCTATTCGGGCGACTGGACATACACCAGTCGCATGGCCTCCATGCGACTGAGTCATGCGAATGGGCTTCTATGCGACTGAATCCTCAGTCGTGCGTCTGTACTACTATGCGAATGGGTCTATGCGACTGAACTACTCTGCGATTGGGCTTATGCGACCGAAACTCTCGATCGCATAGCCTATCGTGCGACTGAGGCTCAATCGTGCGTTTGAACCTCAATCGGGCGATTGGACATCAACTGACACTCATTCGGCCGAATGGCCCTTCAGTCGCATAACCCTAACTGGGCAGCAACTGGAGTTCTTCATACACTGCAGTCGCGAACCAAGGTACCCAGACTCACCTCAAACCTGTTCTTAACCCAAATTGACCCTCCCAAACCTCAGGGATTCATACTAGGACATCATACAAGCATGTGTAAGTCCTAAATCATACTTTAATCACATTATCTAAGATTTCATCAAATGGGTCAAATACACACTTTTATAAAACTAGGGTTTATATGTGATCCAGCCCCAAAATCAGTTGAAAACATGTAAATGAGGGGTCCTAGAACTCACCTTAACAGGTAGAAGTCGATGAGCTTCGATTTAGCTTGCTTCTCGACCGATCTTGAACTCGGGCAACACTTTCCCTCTTTCTTTCTCTGCTCTCTGTCGCTCTCTGCTCCTTTCCCGACTGAAATTTGGGAAGGAGAATGGAGCTACCCCCTTTTATGCCCATAGCTCATTCGCATCTGGTCCAGGGGCGACTGGACCTTCAGTCGCATCAACACTATGCGATTGGACCCCAATCGCACGTGTTCCATGCGGCTCATACTTCATTCGGGCGGTTGAACTCCAATCGTGCGGTTGAGCTTCAATCGGCCGAATAGCCATGCGGTTGACCTCCAGTCGCATAAGTCACAGGCGACTGAGGCTCAGTCGCATAGCCTACCAAGAAGTCAAACTTCCGGGTGTTACAAGTCCACCCCCTTATTTTAGGTTTCGTCCCCGAAACCTGTCATTCCTCGAACAATCGTGGGTAATGCTGCCTCATTTCTTCTTCAGTTTCCCACGTCGACTCGGATCCCTTTCTGTGCCGCCACTGTACACGCACAAGGGGAACCACTTTATTTCTCAACCTCTTCTCTTTGCGATCGATAATCGCCACTGGTTGCTCTACATAATTGAGCTTTTCGTCTACCTCGATATCATTCAGTGGAACGACCATGTCTTCGTCCGCTAGACACTTCCTCAGATGAGACACGTGGAAAGTCGGGTGGATTCCACTTAGTTCCCCTGGCAGATCTAACCTATAGGCCACCTCTCCTACTCGAGCGATGATTCGGAAAGGGCCTATATAACGCGGACTCAACTTGCCTCGTTTCCGGAACCGAATGATACCCTTCCAGGTGAGACCTTCAACATAACCCGATCTCCTACCTGGAACTCAATCGGCCTGCGTCGTTTGTCGGCATACGATTTCTGTCGGTCTTTGGCTGCCTTCATATAAGCTTTAATTCTTTCGAGCTTTTCAGTCGTAGCCTCGACCACTTCGACGCTTCCCAATTCTTTCTGACCAATTTCACCCCAACAGATGGGTGTCCTGCATCGCCTACCGTATAGCATCTCATAAGGTGGCATGCCAATACTGGCATGATAACTGTTGTTGTATGAGAACTCAGCTAACGGTAGATGGTCATCCCAACTTCCCCCAAAGTCAATAACACATGCTCGGAGCATGTCCTCCAAAGTCTGAATGGTCCTTTCTGACTGACCATCAGTTTGAGGATGATAAGCCGTGCTAATATGCAACCTCGTCCCCATGGCATCGTGGAATTTCTTCCAGAATTTGGATGTAAACCGGGTGTCGCGATCAGACACAATCGACACCGGTACACCATGACGAGTCACGATCTCTTTGATGAAAAGATCGGCCAACCTTTCGGACGAATATGTCTCCCTCATCGGTAAGAAGTGAGCACTCTTCGTCAATCGATCCACAATCACCCAGATCGTATCGTACCCTTTCGGGGTACGTGGCAGCTTTGTGATAAAATCCATGGTGAGGTGCTCCCACTTCCATTCCGGTATGTCCAACGGTTGAATCTTTCCATACGGCTTCTGGTGCTCTGCCTTTACTTGCAAACACGTGAGGCATTTACTCACATACTCCACCACATCACGTTTCATACCTGGCCACCAGTAATCTTTCTTCATATCTTGGTACATCTTGGTGGCACCGGGATGAATGGAGTATCGAGACTTATGAGCTTCATCCATAATCCTCATTCGCAGATCCCCAAGACGAGGAATCCACATACGCCCAAACCGGGTTCTAACACCCGTTGCGTTCTCACCCAATTCTGCGACCAGACCTCTCATTCGTTCAGAGTTAAGATGTTCGTCTTTCAAAGCCTCATCTTAGAACTCTTTGACCTGCTTCATTACGTCGGAGGTCATGATTAGCTGGTACGCCTTCACCCGAATTGGCTCGGGCCTCTCTTTTCGGCTAAGGGCATCCGCCACCACATTGGCTTTGCCCGGATGGTAATGGATCTCACAATCATAGTCCTTTATAAGCTCCAACCATCGCCGTTGCCTCATATTCAGGTCTTTTTGCTCGAAGAAGTACTTCAAGCTTTTGTGGTCCGTGAAGATGGTGCACTTCGTCCCGTACAAATAGTGTCGCCAAATCTTCAACGTGAAAACCACAGCTGCTAGCTCCAAGTCATGAGTAGGGTAATTAACCTCATGAACTTTCAGCTGTCGGGATGCATAGGCTATCACCTTTCCTCTCTGCATTAATACACACCCCAACCCCGAGTAGGAGGCATCAGAATAAACCACCAAATCTTCACTCCCCTCGGGTAACGCCAATACTGGAGCTGGGGTCAGTCTCGTCTTCAGTTCTTCAAACGCCTTCTCTTGAGCTTGACCCCATACAAATTTCACGTCCTTCCGGGTCAACTTTGTCAGTGGAGAAGCAATTTTGGAAAAGTCTTGGATGAACCTTCGGTAGTAACCCGCCAAACCCAAGAAACTGCGGATCTCGGATGGCGTCTTTGGAGACTTCCATTGCATCACTGCTTCCACTTTCGCCGGATCGACCATAATCCCGTCCGGATTTACCACGTGACCCAAGAATTGAACTTCACGCAACCAGAATGCGCACTTGGAGAATTTAGCATACAACTTCTCCCTTCTCAATGTCTCCAGAACTTCGCGAATGTGAACGGCATGCTCAGTCTCGTCCTTCGAATAAATCAAGATGTCATCAATGAATACAATCACCGATTTATCCAACATCGGCCGGCACACCCTATTCATCAGGTCCATGAAGGCAGCTGGCGCATTGGTCAACCCAAATGACATGACAAGGAACTCATAGTGACCATAGCGCGTACGAAAAGCTGTTTTAGGGATGTCCTGCTCCTTCACTTTCAGTTGATGGTAGCCTGATCGAAGATCTATACGTGAAAACCAACTAGCACCCTGAAGTTGATCAAACAAGTCGTCGATCCTCGGCAAGGGGTATCTGTTCTTTACTGTCAGCTTATTCAACTCGCGGTAGTCGATGCACATCCTCATACTACCGTCCTTCTTCTTTACAAACAGGACCGGAGCACCCCAAGGTGAGATACTCGGTCGAATAAACCCCTTATCCAACAGCTCTTGTAACTGCTCCATCAACTCTTTCATCTCCGTCGGGGCCAATCGGTATGGTGCCTTGGCAACAGGTTGGGTGCCTGGTACTAAGTCAATCTGGAACTCGATCTCCTGTCAGGTGGCAATCCCGATAAGTCTTCCGGGAACACGTCTGGGAACTCACACACAACTGGAACATCAGACAGTTGTGGTGCTGGCTTCTCTACATCCTTCACATAACATAAATAGGCGTTACATCCACGCCTCATGCATTTCCCCGCCACTGCCATTGAGATCACCTTCGGAATCGTAGTAACCCGATCCCCATAAACTGTCACTGGGCTACCGTCAGGCGCTGTCAAACTGATCATCTTCTTGCGACACACAATGTTCGCCTCGAAATCTGCCAACCAATCCATTCCAAGCACCAAATCGAAACCGCCTAACGTCATCGCAAAGGGTTTAACTGGGAATTTGTGACCCTCCAGTTCTACATCGCAACCCTCAATTACCTCTGAAATCCTGGTGGTTTTACCTATAGCAGTCTCTACATCAAACGGCTCATCCACACGCCTACTACTAACGGGCAATTTGGCACAAAAAGCAGCAGAAATAAAACTCCTACTGGCCCCCGAATCAAATAATACAGAGGCTAAAGTTTGGTTCACCAGAAACGTACCGGACACTACATCGGGGTCTGTCCTCGCCTCTTCCTGCGTCATTGTGAATGCCCTGGCGCTTGCTTTCAGACCTTCACTTCCCGTCTTCTTTACCCCTGAAGCCTCAGCCCTAGGCTTCCTACAGTCCCTAGCGATGTGACCAGGCTGACCACACCTGAAACATACGTTCATCCCTAGTCTGCATTCCCCACTGTGTTCTCTCCCGCATTTACCACATTTCCTTACTCCTGAACCCGACATGACCACCCGGCGGTCATCCACCCTCGTCTTCTTATTACTCGTCGAGGCATCCCCTCGACCAAACCTCTTTCCCTGCCACTTCCTTTCCTCACTTCCTTTCTTACTGCCCTCAGGCTTTACCAACGCAGCCCGTTCATCGTACAGTCTACCAGCTAAATCCACCGCCGACCTGAAAGTACTTGGTCGGGCGGAAATCAAATGCCAACGTATTTCGGCTGGCAACCCCTGGATATACCGGTTAATCTTGCGAGACACCGGCGTCACTTGCTCTGGCACCAACCGTGCCATGTCGTTAAACTTAGTCGTGTATTGCTGATGGGTCATCGTCCCTGCCTCCAACTGCAGGAACTCTCTCTCAACTCTGTCCATCTCCCGACGAGGACTAAACTCCTCGATCATCATTCTTTTCAATTCCGACCACTTCATCTTCCCAATAGCTCTGCTACCCTCGGCCTGGACAATATTGTCCCACCAGCACAACGCCGTCCCCGTAAATGAGTGGGTAGCAAACTTCACCTTTTTATCCTCATGGCAATCGCTGATATCAAGGACCGCCTCCATTTCCCTCACCCATTGGTGAGCATCCGCAGCAGTGCCCGAACCATCAAAAGTCGGAGGCTTGCATCTCATAAATTTCCCGTAATCACAACCCCGGGCTGTCTCCCTTACCTGTTCTTCCTCCTCTTCCTCTTCGTCATCGGACAATACCGTTTCTGCCCCTGTCTGTTGCTGTCTACCGGAGGACCGATTCCTCCCCCGTCTCTCATCTTCACGTACTGCCTTAATCACTTCGGTTACTACAGACGGCAAGATCGTCTGCATAACCTGATGTACCTCCTCGACAACTGCCTCTTTCACCGAGGCCCTAAAATCATCACTCTCATCCATCCCCCCCGAGGGAGTAGTATTAGGTTCTTCAGGAACCTTCTGCTCTCGTCTAGGCTTTCTTCTTGTGGCTCGTGGTTCCACACCACTTCCGCCACCGCCTCCACCAAGTGGGGCTTCAGATGATCTACCACCGACCATCTTCTATCACACTGAAAGATTAAAACACCAACACGGTCATTCAAGGAAATAGCTCAGTTTATGTTAAGTACAGTAAGTCCCTAATTACAGTGGCCAGTTGTGATTAGCCACTTACTCTACTCTTCGTACCCCGAGCATCACCTATCCTGACTACATTAGTATCTCAGTCTAACAGTACACATAATTCACATCACATGCGCACATAATAACCAGTTAATCTTTAAGAAAATACCTGATGGCACGCGACTACTCAGATGGCATTCTCATTCTCCCTGTCCCATTCTCAGTTTAAGTTTAGGTTTATTATAAAATTTTACCCATTTTACTTAAACTTTTGCTCTGATACCAACTTGTAAGGCCCCGATCCCGGGAACCCTACAGTCGGTCTTTCATCGCATATATTTAAATAAAACAATGCAGCGGAAACATTCGAGATAACTTTTCTTTTTACTATAAGTACTTTTGCCATTTAATACAACGTACGTCATGTACAAAACATCTAATGTTGCATTACATCACAAAAGCACTATTACAAAAGATTTCATCTTTTCTGTGTACAAAATGGTCATAAACAGTGACCTCTAATATAAGAACATAGAAATTCTTCATCATAAAGAATATTCCTTAAGTACTCCCGTACATCGGAAGTCTTAAGGAACTCTTGACACTCTCATGCAACATACTTTGTTGCATGTATTATGCACCCCCACTTCCAGTGCGGGTAGCATTATCAAAAGGAGAATGCCATCCCAAAAGAACTGAGTAGCCACCTCGTGCCATCCTCAGCAACACTACCTGCGAACTGGAAACACATAAAAAGTCAGCGTTGCTGAGTGAGTTCTAGTTTTATAAGTAGTATATAAAAATACCCTTTTTCTGTATTACACTATACTGTACTGTATATGCGAGCACGCATCAACTGTGTGAACAAATAACGTTCGTTCTCTGTACTATATGCCTTGTCTGTAACTTTATCTTTATGTTTCACTTTCTATGTGGACCAGTGAGCGATACCCCAACTATATGCGCGATGGGAGAATGGATGTCGGGCCATCTATATGCCCCGAAAGGCCAACTGTGTTCCCTCGAAAGGGCTATGTGTATTCCCCGAAGGGTTCAACTGTATCCCCCGAAAGGGCTATGTGTATTCCCCCGAAGGGTTTAACTGTATCCCCCGAAAGGGCTATGTGTACTATGTACAAGGCCGACCCGAACATCCGGGGCACGTCACAAGGTCCTGCCAATCTCAATTGATTGACCCTGTGTGCGTCAATGGGTAGCTAGCCCGCAACACAGTTGAGCTAACGACACATAGTCGTGTAGCTCCTATAGGCTTGCAAGACTTGTTACTTTTATTAATGTTCCTTTCTCTGTCTTTATTACTCTTTCTCTGTACTTTACATAATACTTTCATTTCATCAATTAGTGATAACATGTAATACTATAGAAGAATGAACATGCATCAAATCAAGGAACATCAGTATTCACCATCTATCATGGCAACATCATACCTAACACACATACATCATACATTCACTTCTTTATTAATTCACATCAGCCCTATTCGGGCGACTGGACATACACCAGTCGCATGGCCTCCATGCGACTGAGTCATGCGAATGGGCTTCTATGCGACTGAATCCTCAGTCGTGCGTCTGTACTACTATGCGAATGGGTCTATGCGACTGAACTACTCTGCGATTGGGCTTATGCGACCGAAACTCTCGATCGCATAGCCTATCGTGCGACTGAGGCTCAATCGTGCGTTTGAACCTCAATCGGGCGATTGGACATCAACTGACACTCATTCGGCCGAATGGCCCTTCAGTCGCATAACCCTAACTGGGCAGCGACTGGAGTTCTTCATACACTGCAGTCGCGAACCAAGGTACCCAGACTCACCTCAAACCTGTTCTTAACCCAAATTGACCCTCCCAAACCTCAGGGATTCATACTAGGACATCATACAAGCATGTGTAAGTCCTAAATCATACTTTAATCACATTATCTAAGATTTCATCAAATGGGTCAAATACACACTTTTATAAAACTAGGGTTTATATGTGATCCAGCCCCAAAATCAGTTAAAAACATGTAAATGAGGGGTCCTAGAACTCACCGTAACAGGTAGAAGTCGATGAGCTTCGATTTAGCTTGCTTCTCGACCGATCTTGAACTCGGGCAGCACTTTCCCTCTTTCTTTCTCTGCTCTCTGTCGCTCTCTGCTCCTTTCCCGACTGAAATTTGGGAAGGAGAATGGAGCTACCCCCCTTTTATACCCATAGCTCATTCGCATCTGGTCCAGGGGCGACTGGACCTTCAGTCGCATCAACACTATGCGATTGGACCCCAATCGCACGTGTTCCATGCGGCTCATACTTCATTCGGGCGGTTGAACTCCAATCGTGCGGTTGAGCTTCAATCGGCCGAATAGCCATGCGGTTGACCTCCAGTCGCATAAGTCACAGGCGACTGAGGCTCAGTCGCATAGCCTACCAAGAAGTCAAACTTCCGGGTGTTACACATAGTACAGATGATGACAATCTTTATCACTCCAGCCTCTATTAACACTCATCTTAGGCTGTATGATGTAGAAGGTGAGTTGTCATTTCCAAAGTGTGTTGTCAACCAATCCTTCAGGTAGATGGGCTATGAAGGTAACTACTAGATTAGAACCTTCAAGAAAGGAAAGGTCTCCTCCTAGCGAAAGTACCTCATCCATGTGGTCATCCATAGTCTATCTAACGAGCATGGAGGATGGTGCCAAATTCTTGAATAACTTTCATACATAGTCCATGGGATGGTTTAGGGGGTCAAGTTTAGGTATTTTCAGTTTGTCTATAAAAATTTACTTGTTAACTTGGACTCCTAGAATATTAGATGTTCCTTAGATATGTCCAGCACATTCTTAACTATAATCTGTGCTCATAGTTAAGGAACAGATGATGCCTGACATCTTTAAAACTATAAGAAAGCCTACTAGAGGCTTCTCAAGGGTAGAAACAACCCTTGCCTTAAAAATGTTGGAGGTCATTGTTCAAGGTGACAACCTAGCAGCACCACCTAGTGTTGAGCCCACACATTCTACTTCTCAACCACCTAAACAACCTCAAATAACCATCACCTACACAACAAAATCCAAACGAACCCCTACACAAGCTACTCAGCTTGTGTAGGCCCCTATATCCTCACCCACGCATGAGGAAGTGAACACTGGAGCTCCCACTTCCCCTGAGGAGCAAACCACTCCTATCTCACCAAGGATCAGTGCTGAGGCTCCTCATGCTCAGCCTGATGAGCTCACAATCCCAACAACTTTAAGACTTCACTCAAAGTCTCAATACTCCAGTGAACAACCTTCAGGGGAAAGTTACCATCCCCAGCCTCTAAACCTTAACCAACCCATACCCAACGTAGAATTCTACGATGATAAAAAATGGGCTTTAGTGAGTAGCATGAGTCTCTTTTCTCCACCCTTGCTCAAGAAAAGATGAGTACTCCTGCATCACCCATGTTTAGCCCACATCATCCACCCATTACTGATGTGGATCTCCCTTAACAAGTTCACGAGGTGCATATGGAAGAGTCTCCCACTTCAGCAAGTGACTACATCATAGAACCTAAGAGTTCTTATTAGAGTATGGATATTGAGGATTCACCACCCTCATCTGTATTTGTCGATACTTAGCAACCTCCTAAAGTCCACATTGATATGGACTCACTCATACAAGGTTTGTTTAAGGAGGTTATCTTAATGGCTATATCTACCCCACCCAATGATGCTGGGAATGAAATACTAAGGCGGAGGTATGATACTAATAGGAAGCCCTGATACTGCATAGACTTCAAGGGTAGTAAAAGTTCTTTAATTTTTAGACCTTGAAGTACTATGACAGTCTTCCTTTAATACTACAAAATGAAGACTGTCATATTCTAAACAAGTGAGAGGATACTATGAAAGGTAAACACTAGTGTAAGGTTCATATTTAAAGGCTGATGCAACCAAAACAATTAAAGAGCTTTCAGCATGAATGCATGAAGTGCAGAGTAGGGTTACTTCGAAAGATTTTACACAACTCAGAGAAAATATTCTAAGTGTAAAATCTTCCGAAGCTAAAGACCAAATCTTTCAAAGTAAAAATGAAGTCTTACGAATCTTCAATGACAAAGTCTTGGGAAGCCAAAAGACTAAAGACTGATTTTTTCAAAGACAGAGAAGATATGCTTTCTCTGATAACCTTTTTATAAAAACTGACAAACTTTCCTATGCCACTCTGAAGACTCACCAACTTGTATAAGTTGGTGAAAAGGTCCATACTTTTATAAACTGAAGATTATGGTTTGGGGTCTGTAACTTTCTACTTTATACCTTTTATCCTTTTTGTAATAGATTCGAATGTGAGTTATGATGTCATAGTCACAACTCAAAAACAAATTTGCCTTTTGACTGTAAATTGATCTTGTTGTCTTGATTAGTGTTTCCAGCTAACATTCAAAGTAAGCCGACTTTCAAAGTAAGCCGGCTGTAGGATATAGTATAAAGTATCTCAGGTTCTTGTATTTATTTTTATACTTTGTAACACTTGTAATAGAACATAAGAGCAATATACAGCATTCTTGAAAACCATACTTATCTTGTTCTTGTTCTTTGTTCTGTCTCATTACTTACTTGTGTTCGTAGTATCTTTCACTTAAACCCGGCTCCCTATTTGATCTGTTAAGTACTCTAACACTCTCGTCATTATGAGACTGATTGTATTGATCATTCCTCACCTGGTCTTGCAACTAGGAATAAACAACTTTACATCTATTTTTGGTTTACGAAAGGTATGTACAAATCAGATAGACAATTGGCGCATTAAAAGTTTGCAGCTTTAGTACTATGAAAGGTAGAACACAACAGTCGCCAGAGTACTTTGGTACAAACAATATTGTCCAATGTTGTGATTGATCAGCAGTGCATCCATTTGAGTGCTGATATGTAGTCAATTAGCACTTTATCACTTTCAATGTTGATCGGCATTAATTCATCACTTGACATATTTTGATCGGTAGTGAATAAACACTTGGCATGATTCGACAGTTGACAGGCAATGCTTAATTCTTTACTTTTCGGTAGCTTCATTCTTTTCACAGATCAACATATAGTTTTCGATGTTCGCTCTAGTCCCGCTTACTTCAGATGTCGCTTGCCAAAAGCAATGACTAGTTTCATTGTTTTACTAGCTAATTACATTGCTCATGGAAGTGAGATTTGAGTAAAAAAAATGGTAGTTCAATGATCATTACCCGAAAATATACTCCACAAATACAAGTATTGTTTTGATGCATCCAACTACTTAAGAGTGTGGAGTTGTTGGTATGTTTGTAGTGTTTCTTGTTATGGAAAACAAAGGAGCAAACAAGTCATTTGAATGAGATTAAGGTGAGGTACGAAGTGATGCTGGTAAATGGTGTTACAGTTGCCGAGTCACAAAAAAAGGGGTTTTATTTGAAAGATGGTTTACTAAAAGAAATCAAGACTGTGTCAAAAGAAGAAGGCGCATTTATATTTTTCTTCTTATTTTTTATTCTTCAGGTCATGAATCGGGGGGGGGGGGGGGGGGGGGGGGAACTGTTACATGTCAAATAAATAGAGAGGCTAATTATAATTGTACTAAAGTGTAAGGTGGTGATTGTAACTTGTATTCGTTGGTTTTTACTTAAGTGATCTTCTAACAAAGTAATGGGCGTCGATAATTTAAGACAAGTGTTCTTCTTCTTTGTATTTCTTCTTCCTCGTTCTTGATCTTTAGCTTGATTACTAGTTGTCTCGTAACAGTATCAAGTAACAAAATACTTAGATAAGCATATTAGTTCTAAAACTCAAGTTAAACTCAAAGATTAGATTGATTAAAAAACAGATTTAGAAGTTCTTGGGTTCAAGGTTTTTACCAAAAACTCATGAACATACCGAGTACTCTCCAACTGACCAAGAACTTTACGTATCACCAGATACTTAAATTTTGACCCAAAACTTCTTAATGGACCGAGTACTTTAAGAGGGGCCAAAAACTCGTAGTTGACCGAATACTTGGTCGACGTCAAGTACCGAGTCAGGACCAAGAAGTCTGAGTTGAACGAGTACCTTGTGTTGGCCGATTACTTAGCATTGACCGATTACTCGAGTGGTTTACACTATTTGGCTGAGTACTCAATGGAATCAAAAATCTTTTAAATCGATTAAGAAAACACAAATACTCTAGTTTGACCATATTTCGATCAAATTGAGAAGCTGTTAATTTCAAACTTTTTCATTTATGTCCAACTATTTTTAACTTGAAACTCTTTTGTGCATATATGACTTAAAATGTGAAATTCATTCCTGAGCACAATGTTCTCGTGCACTTCATGGACCCACCAAAGAAACACAGGTACTTCAAGTTTTTGGTCGTGCGTCTGTATCAGTGTCGTAAAAGTTGAATTGGTCAACCTATTAGGCAGCGATTAATCGGTAATAGTAAGCTCCTCCCTAATCTGCAACAATAATCGCTAGTCAATTAAATGGGTCAATTCAGGATTAAACAACCCTAATCGGCCCTAGTCAGCCGTTAATCAATGTTTTTCCATAATCAGACAAGATTTTAGTCAAGCCTCGAAAATTTTGGTCAAAAGTTTGTAAATTTTGGTAAAATATGTGTGTATATAAATCTAAGCATTATTAAATGTATATCAAACCAAGGGGCTGTTTGGACGTGTATGCCTGACCTGGTAAGACGTGACTTATTTTGTTGCTTGCATCTTACCGGAGAATAGGTCTGACCGAACCCCTTATTCGGTAAGATCTAAACCCACATCTGACCCGAGTCAGACGTGGAGTCGGTCGGCGACGTGGTTCACGGTGGTGGTTCGCGACGGTGGTTGAGGAAGAAGATGACCAAACATACCTCACGGTGGTTCGCGACGTGGTTCATGGTGGTGGTTCGCGACGACGGTTGAGGAAGAAGATGACCAAGCATACCTCACGTTGGTGGTTTGCGACGTGGTTCAAGGTGGTGGTTCGCGACGTGGTTCTAGGTGGTGGTTCGCGACGTGGTTCACGATGATGGTTCACGACGTGGTTCACGGTGGTGGTTCGCCATGTGGTTCACGGTGGTGGCTCACGACGGTGGTTCGCGACGACGACATCTTCCTCGCTGTGTATCTCTCGATTGTTCACAAACACTCTGTCTCTCTAGATTGGGGTGGTGGTGGGTCTAGGGTTTGGGGGTTGTGGGGTGAGGGAGAAGATGCAGGAGAATGAAGGGTGGCCTGAGGGGTGATGTTTTTATTTTTATTTTTATTAATTTTTCTTTTTCCAACTAAACACACTTATTGGTTCAGACCTCTTACTGGTTCAGACATCTTACCGGTTCAGACATCTTACTGATTCAGCACTTATTCAATCAGATGTTGACGAACAACCCCTAAATCTTCCTTACAAAACTTATAATTTGATTAATCCCGATTCACCCCAAGCATTATTGATTAATATCTAATCTGTACCCCACCGGCCGACTAGCCACTTGCGATTTTTATAACCATAGTCTTAATAGTGCGACCCCAAAATACGCCATCATGAAGAATCCAATCATTTGTACTGATTTCATCAGACAGTTTTAAAATACTGCTAAAAATCAAACTGTTGCTGATGGGGAAGAGCAGATTATCAGGAAAGTTTAAGGCGAAGACATCATTATGTATGATTCTGTTCTTAAAAGTGCACTAAATTTAAATGACCAACCCAACTATCCTGTTGAGTACAGCAAGAAAGAATTTTTTTTTTGTTTTGCCAAGGCTTAGCTATAAAGGCAACTACTCTATATCAAAAATTAGTTGCCATACCCATACTGTAAATATCTTGCACACATCTTCCTAATATGTCATAAGTTAGCACCCTAACCGATTACAATCGTTAGGTTTTTCCCCCTACAAAACCGGTTAATAACCAAATCGATTATTATCTAAACCATTTTTTTTCCATCATAATCCGTTTAATAATTAACCAAAACCAGTTTTTATTTTACTCAGTTTTTGCACCTGTAATGCTGTTTATTTGCTTCATAAATAATAGTTTCATCTACAAAAGATAACAGTTTGGTTTCAGGTTCTGTCATAGTAGTCATAGTTATATAAGATATTGTATAATTTTTAGTGCAACTCTTGATTTTCTTTTAGCCCTAAATTTTGTCTTTAGGATTAATTTGGGATACAATTCAAATATATAGGACCGTTTGATATATTCTCCCTAATATTGTATAATTATTTGTGCAACTCTTGATATATACGACCATTTGAAATTAGTATGCCTGTAAATATGAAGTTTAAAAATGATTTTGAACAACTTCAAAACCAGCTCAAACAAACTCCGACTGAACTCATTTCAGCGTCATTAAAATCGACCACTTCTATAGTCTAGATCTATTATTGACAATAAACCATTCTCCCTAATTACAAATTGGATTTCAATTATCTGATTAAGACAATACAAATTTAAAGTGTACAAATTTAAATATATCATGCTTACATGATCTATGACGCAATTGATCATGGACACATTTAATTGGACAAAATTATATTTGGGAATTGTGGTTCGTAATTCAACCCTCACAATGATGTATATGGTTCTTGTGAGTCATTTTTGTTTTGAGCTATAAATCAAAATATAGCTCACATCAGTTTTTCATATTCAATAACTGAACAAGAATAACCAATAGCCTACAGAAGCTTTGGATACTTTTTGATATCTATTGACTCGAATCATTTACACATTCCACTAATAAATTTAATTAACTTTTGGCATATGTGTGTCTCAATAGCATGGGCTGGGACATGACTCCACAGTCATTCAGCCAATAATTGACTCAAACACCCCACCCAGCCCCACCTCACCCACACCAACAACCCAATATATATGCAGGTATCGTGTAATATTAGACTGACCATATTTTTGAGGTTGGAGAGGATCCAACACCACATTCATCATGAGGCTTTCTAACATCACTCCGTTGTTCATCCTTTTATCTCTAGGTCTTTGTTTCATCACAAGTTGCTCTACAAATGATCCACCCTTTTCACTTCAAGCAAGAAGAGGCCTAAGGATGCTAGAAGATGCAAACATCGATACCAACAAGGTGCGTTTATACGAAAAGCAGATTCAAATCATTGTATAAAACCTCAAAAATCATTAAGATTGGATTATTATTGTTATAGTATAGATTTTGTAATCATATTTAACAAATCACATATGGAAACTTACAATATTCGACAAAAGGAGTGGAGGTCGGGCTAGTCTTACCCAACCCATTACCCAAACCGCTGGACCTATCCATTTTGCCATACTCACATTCAAAGTTTAAACGATATATAACTAAATGCATACTGCAGGTAGACGGAAATGTGTGGAGATCTACAATGTCAAAAGCATATGATGCAATCAATAATGAAGAAGCGGAGATTGTTTACAACATTGATTATCAAGGTGTGAAAACTCACCCGAGTCCGTCTCCCAAGCATCCATAAAAAAGTTGACTGATTCTGCACCAAAATCTAGAAATAGTTATATACCATTGTACCAACTCATAAATTTCTATAATATTAATTTCACATACCTTTGTTCTATATTTTGCTTTCCATTAGGTTCACTTTAAACACAAGACTAGGCTTAGCAAGAGAAATGTTAGTGACTTGATTCATATGCAGTTCATTAACTTGATTTATAAATAGTTATTAAAGGTGAGAATTTGAACCCATTTATTTACCATGGTAAAACATAGATTATAAAACGGAAGCTTAAAGGAAACATGTCAATCATCTAGAGTGCATTCATAATCCATCAAACCTACAAAAATCATTTTATTTAGAAAAATAAATTATTAGTTAAACAATATTACATTAATCATAATAGACACCATCTATTAATAATTAATTAAATAAAACAAGCGTCATCCAGAGAATGAGATAAAGGCAAACCTTTCCTTTGTCCAGAAGATAGAGACACTACACCTATTGAGACCCTGGCTCTACTAATATTTAATTAAAATTTTGTCAAAACAAAAAAGGCCCACATCGACCTTCTAATATTTGCTACTTAAAACTCGAAAGGGATGTTTTTCCTCGGATGAAAATTGATTTACAACTATGGTTTAAATGCAAGTTAAAGCTAACATCCCATTGATGTATTGTTTCCGCATGCTCCTATATTTTCCTAGTAGCAAGCTATAATGATGTACCACGTCGTCAAATACTATTTCATTACAGAATTTAGACTTAGCTTCCATGAAAGCAGCTTCAACTTTGTCCTTCTGATAAACTACTAGATGAAATAGGTCTTCCATCACCACGGAGGACATTTTTTGGTCAAGATGACGGAGCCATCTCAAACTTTCAAAAAGATCTTCATTTCTTCTGATAGTCGCTTCTATATTGGAAAAGACATTACTAAAATTACTCTCAGAGCTAATTATATCGAGCAAATGGTTGAAAGTTGACCGTTGATGAGTTTGTAGAAAGTCTTCAGCAACCAATGGAAATGAAACTGCACCAACTAAACAAGCTTTTCGACATGTAGGATCAACATCACCAATCAGCTTGACTGCTATATGCATCAAGTGCACAGCCATGTCATCAAGATTATGAGATGAATGATCACGAGATGTATGACTAGCGAGACTACGTTGGTGACCCCAATGATGGAGAGCTACATGAACAAAGCCTTCCCACCTGCATGAAACACGTCTTATTTAGTACAGCTGGAAGCGGCTTGGGTTGGGTTGACCCGCCTCACCCTTTTGTCCATATTTCAATAAAATTGCAATATGTTAATCATGATTACAAAAACAGTATTATTACAAATCTAATCATAATCATTGAAACAACTTGAGAATTTTAATGCATTAAATATAGGCATATGAGTTTCAACACACCATTTGACTACATCCCCTTTTAACTAAAAAAATTGACTGGTTTGAGATATAAGAAAACCCAAATTGACTCATTATAAGTAAATGGGTCGAAATTGCCACTTCTATGAACAATCTTTTAAATATACGTACACAAAAAAAGAAAATTCAGATTTTTCAAACTAATTTTAACTTAAACAGTATAAGATTCAAGAATGGTTGTAACCAATATGGCAATATGTACCGGTGTCTCCATCCGATGTCTATGCGTACTACTATTAGGAGCTTTAAGGATCTACTTATTCATCTTTGATTCATCTTTGATTCAGATGGTTTTTCTAATACAACGAATCATTAATTTCTCTAAATAACTATTTAATAATCATGGAAACTTAAGATATCAGGTACATTCAAGAATATTTAGTAAGAAAAGAATAGTGCATATAAGATTGATGTGTGTATCTGGTCCACAGCACATGTTCATACTATGGATTATAGTGACAAACATTGACCAGTTCACATGCATCACTAGGTTATTTGTTTTTAAGTACATTATTCAATAAATGGTTAATATTCAAATTTTACATATCATAAGCAAAAAGTGGATATGACATCATAATCCTAATGAATCGTTTCAAACAAAATTGTGAAGCTGCCATCGAATTGCACACACTTGCAACAAATTGCAGAATGAAAATAAGTATACCAAGTGTAAAACTGTGGAGTATACGGTCAGTTGGACTTTCATAATTATGTTAAATAAAAAATTCAAAATGAACATGAAACGCCCAATATTGCTAGCCTCTATTTATAAGATTATAGCATCTAATATGTGGAACCTACCAAAATTATCGCATATTCCCATACCAATCTGAATATGAAATTGTTGCCTAATTAAATAATGCTAAAACTAATATAAAGACTACGACTTATCCAAAAAAAGAAAAATTACTATTTTTTCAGGTCTAACATTATACTAATACAAAAAAAGAAAAGAGACAGATCATGCAAGAATAGACAAAAGTCCGTCAATCATACAAATAATTTTCCTACTACAGACGACTTAACATTCAAACATTATTTGAGGTGGGACAATTTTCATGCTTGTTTTCAAGATATGTCAATTTGACCATATAAAACAAGCAGATATGTGTGTGCGTTGGAGGTTGGGGCATTATTGCTATCATATTACAATACTATATTGTTTAAATAAATACATACTTGAAGCACATGACCACAATCAACCACTCGGTCAAGGTAACGAGCATGTTGATCATGCAATCTGAATCTCACGAATGTTAGCAATATGTATAACCAAGGGTCCAACATGAAAAGCTATATGACATACATGATTATAAAATGTTAAGCACTTAAAATGTCATTTTTGTTCTCTTGTTTTTTTCCTATTCTGTCTGATACCTACCTGACAGATCCTTTAATTGCAATGTTCAGAGCTAGTCTACCATTCAAAGGAAAATAAAATCGTTCTATGAGTGACATAATCTATAATTACATATTTAAATTTTAGCCCATGCAAAGCATTGGCTAACATGATGTTAAAGTAGGTAATTCTATGATGCTATGTAACAAAACAAATGGCTCAATGTTTCATGTCAAAACTCTCACATTTGTAGCTTATAGTGTTTTTTTACTGTGCCTTTAAGCCACAAAGAACCTTATTGGACACAGATATTCCCTTCTTAACATTATTTAACATAAGTCACATTAATTTAGAGGTGATATGTAGTAGCCAAATTGAAATATAAGGCAAAATAGCTCAGACACATGGTCATGTTAATAAGGTGTTTGTCGTGCATGTCCAAATCCTTTGTATACTATAAACTCCATCTTCATGGTTTATGCATAGTCAAAGCAGGCACTAGAGATGATCAGTTTGTAATGAGTCAGTTGATGGATCAGTTCACAGGGCCATACTATCTATATGTATCCTTTTCAGTTCAATAATATTTTGACAGTTCCAGAAAATAATAAAAATTAAGCACTTACTCAAATGGAGGCTCAATCTCAATAGCAAGAGTAAGATGCAAGGAGAAATCAGCACTTCCATTTGTTTGATAATCATCATTGTTTATGGTACATGCCTCGTGAGGGAAACCTCGAGGAATGTATAAAATGTCACCTTCCCTCAATACGAACTCTTTGCATCCATCTACTATTTCATGTCCATTTTCACCTTCTAAATCAACCAAATAATCAACATTTTCATATAATCGAGGTAACTGAGGGCATGGGTTGGGAAATATCTTCCACCTTTTAACTCCTATAATTTGGCACACAAGAACACAGTGGTCATCACGATGACGAGCTAAGCCCTGGGAATTTGGTGGTGTTAAGTACAGATTTACACCTGTAGATGGTTGACCAAAAAGAGAGGTCAACCCTTCTGAAACAGCAGCAATGTCTTTGAAACGGAACTCCATTCCACGCAGAGCAAATGTATAACCATCATAATATGCTTCTTCGCATCTCAAAATATCATGTGCATTTAGAAAATAAGGACCATGGAACCCTTGGAAAAAATGCATCTCGCCTTTAGAATCCAAAGTTTTAACAACCCGAATATCTTGTTTGTAAATTAATGGGCAGCCTATATTTTCTCTTGCTTCCTTTAAGAAGCTAATTATGTCTAGCTCATCTGAACTAATTGGTAGAGCAGAAGGAAGATTTTGAAGTAAGCAAGCAAGAAATGAAGTAACTGGCTCCTTAGACCTAAGAAACTGTTTGAATGAACTGAATACATTATCATGCACTGAAGCATTTGAAGGACTTTTAATAAGCACTGGTGATTTCTCCCAGTGGTTCGCAATAAAAGACTCAAATTTATGGTGAAAGATGCTCTTTTTAACTTCTTGGAACTTTGTTGGTGTGGTAAATATTCCTTCCATTGAGAGTCTAAATAAGCTTTCTGCTAGATTATTAGTTCTAATATTACTTAAATAATAATATCTTTCTGATCCTTGAACTGTCTCCAATGGAATATGTTTGTGCACTTGCTCCCACAGCTTCGCTAGATATGTAATCAAATTTTTGGAAAGACCTCTTGGGATCTTTCTCAGCTGCTCCAACGTGCAGTCATTTATGAGAATAATTACAACATGAAGAAGTGATATAACATATTCATCTTCCACGAATCCTATTCTAAAGAAGGTTTTATCATCAAGTTCTTCCATAACTAGAGAAATTGAAGGTGTTGAAGATTTAGGGACCTGAAGAAAACAAAAACTAAAGGATGTTAAGTCAGATTATTATATAACTAAAATGTAGAGATGGCAAGGTGGGTGAGTTGGGTAATGGGTCATGAAAAGCAAATCTTGGTATGGATCAGTCTGGGTGAGTTGATGCTAAATGCTTTCTAATAGAATTTTTAAATCTCTAATAAATTATTGGTGTTTCAGATGTGATTACAAAAACTTTATCATTTCATTAGAACATCAATAATCTAACCTTTTGAATATAACAATTTAGGAGGCATTATGCTTAAAAATAAACGTTGGTGATTCTTTTAACCCATTTGACATTTCTTTTTGAATCAATTCTTTTTTCATACACATTTGACCAGATTGGGATAAAACATAACTTGAATCAATACACTTTCAACTAAATGGGTCGAAATGCAACCTTTACTAAAAACTTCACAAACAAATATCAGCTTGACACTTAGAATCTTAGAATGAAGCAACTTTTTTAACATCAAAGACCTTAATGAAGAACGTTAGTTGAATAACTGGATAAATAATACGAGTAAAACACATTCAACATTGGATGATAGAGACTTTAAATATGAAAATCATAACTAGGTTTAACTAATGTGCTTTCTACATACAATTAAGTTATTAAACAATTGTACATGAACTATTCTATTCGTTTAAATGGGCTAATTATGAAGATCAATCCAACCCAACTCTCAATAGATCTCTTCCAAAAACATTGTAATCACTTATATGGAATCCTCTCCACACTAAAGAAACATTTTGGTTGAAAAAAAAAATTCCAATCTTCAAAACAAACGCAACTCATTTTATTTTTATTGGTGACGTAATTTGTCATGTAATCTAAGGAGCAATCCATAACTTCTAAAGCAGTCAATGAAATTGATAGGGTAACAGGTTACAACAAGCATATTTCTGAAGTTAATAGATATTTAACCAAGTATGTCATGTGGCAACGTTCAGTTAAGAGACAAATGAGTGGCAGCATTTATCTTTCAAAGACACATTACTTGAAAAAACTGGTAAGTAGGAAGATGCAGAAAATCTATCATGGTAGAATAACCAAGGCTTCATCGGAATTTAAATCCAATGGCATAGGTTTCTAAACAATCATGAAAATGGAATTTTACAATAAACTTCCCTGGTCTAATTGTTAATTGATAATTTTTTTTTTCATTGAACTCAATTTCATTTACAAATATTCCTCAGGGAACAAGGAGACAAATGAAATTCCACTTGTTAGATCACAAAGGAAAAAGTATGTGATGCTCACATAAGATTGTCAATGGCAGAGAGCTCCAGCACTTTGCACCGTCCAACAGATGTAGTTAACAAATCAAGAAGAGCATTGCAAGCAGCCACTGACACACTCCTCCTAGAACTCGCCACGGCCTTAACCACCCCCTTCACGATATCATCATCCAAAGCAATTTGCTCATTCATTTCAATCGAGAACAACGAAGCTGCACCCACAATCTCCAAACCACTACACGCAATCTCCTCGCATCTGTAAAGAACAAACAAACAAACAAAACACCACAAAAAACAGAACTTTGTAAGCAAGCATTTCATCAAACCGTTGGTGTGCATCATCAATTTATCCCCAACCTGTGTAAACACAGATGGGATGAGCATTTTACAAGTAAAGATTGATACCCAAATCAAATAACGAGCAAAACGTTCAATAAGATTGATAAAACTTACTTTGAATTGAGGAGAACTGGTAGCAATGAGATTAAGGGAGTGTGTAGGGTTTGGTGAGAATGCAGGATTGAATTGGGGGATTTATGGAGGAGGGAGAGAAGAAGATGGTGTAGGGCTTTTCGGATGATTAGGTATCCTTCTGTTGTGGGTTTTTCATAATCACGATTAGAAAGAGCGGAAAGCATGAGGGCGAAGAGGAGATGAGGATTCGAGGGGTCGAAAGTAGGTGAAGAAGAAGAAGAGGAGGTGTGGCTTGAAGAATATGAGGATGCGGCGGAGGATGTGGCGGAGGAGGAGGAGGAGGAGGAGCTCCGGCGCCGGCGCTTGACCATTATTCGCCGATGATTCAGAGAGTCCGATTATGGTATGGTCCAAGAAGACTAGCTCGGTGTCTTCAAATTGCATGAAATGGTTTTATTTGACCCTACCATTTTAGGTGAAATCGGTTATCAATAATCATGATCCACGTTAAAATATGAGGTCCTCATGTGTGCTCTTTCGGGTCGGATCTTATTTCTAAGACAAACTTTAGATCATGATTGACTGATATACAGACTCACTGCACACAGACATGGAGAGTCTGGAGTTAGCAGTGTCAGGAAGTTAGACACCGGATACGTAGAATGAAAACTAACAACATTATTCAAAGTTATCATCATCCAGAACTATTGTCAAGGGCGAATATATTAGAACAGTCTATGTGACAACAACTTGAATGATAGTGTTTTGTCATTTGTTTGAGTGTATTAGAATGTGTAGTCTTCGTTTGATCAAAGTCTGTTATTGTCTGCTAATTTCGTCAAGGTAGGCGGAATTACATAATTTCACTTAAGCTGGTATGTAGGCGAAATTAACTAGTCTCTCTCTCTCTCTCTCTCTACATATATATGTATATATGTATATATATAAACACACGCGCACTTTTGTAGAGTTAAATTGGAAAGCATTTTGAGAGGTTGTGTGTGTAAAACTCTATACAATCTCGTTTTGTAAACGAATGAGAAGAAACGTTTAAAGTACGTCATTATGTTTATGAACATGGTTGCATGTTGATTGTCATCACATACACGAGGCACCAAGCACGAATTCCGCAAGTTGCTTGGTGGTTTGAGTCAAACATGAAGATACAAGATCGTCATTGGGACCTACATAATGAAGAGACCGACTTCATGCTAGTCTTAAGTCTTAGTCTCGTAGTCTTGAAACGTAGCTTACTTCCTTTCTACTAAAAAGGGTTTGGATCTTTTTGATCTCTAAAAAGCTAGTCCTCTTACATAGAGGGGGATTTTCACGATATTGTTTTTTTAGATTGAAAGCTCTCACTTAGGATGAGTCGTGCGAGTCGTCTAAAAATATAATGAGTGAAGGCAACTATTACTAAGACATTGGTAAAACATAGCCTCTAACTCACACACGTTATAATCTAGGCTTTCAAAAGTAATTATTTACTTTCAAAGTTCATTTTCTCTTTGTTAGTCCTCTTAAAAGATTAACATTAGTCTTATTTCACAATTTTGTCTTAGTATAGGGACTAAAATTGTAAATAGATAGTCTTTTCCTTGGGTCATAGTATATATAGCTTAGACTAGAGTAGATTTCAGTAGTCGTATCATTTTGTACTGCTTTCTAACTCTTGTAATCGTCTTTGCTATCAATGAACTCTGAATTTTGTTGATATTGCTTGATTTGATTACAATTGTTTGTATTTCTTTGAATTATTCATATAATTTGTTACAGATTGCTCTAATTGATCCTATAGAGCTTTCGGTTGAGTGTTTTTGAAGGTCTGTCGAAGATAGAAACTTCAAAAATCCACTGAAATCTGTAATAGATTGACAATTCAAGTGAAATATTGTGAATTAGAGTTGTGTTTCATCATCAGAAACATGATTTGAATCACAAATTGCAGTATATCACATCAAAATTGAGTGAATTAGTGAAAAAGTGGTCGAAAAGTTGTTCTTGAGTTTACGAACTGAGATTTCTGAAATTGAGTGAAAATTGTCACTGAAATTGATGTTAGAAGATTGATTATCGGCATCATAATGAACTAATTGCAAAGTTTTAGTTCAATTTATCAACAATTGAAGGATTTCGAAATTTCAGAGTTCGTTACATTCATAAGAACATGATGAATGTGGCGTATTAGGGTTGGAAAATACTGAAATTTGCCTAAGTGTTTAGGCGTTTGAGGACTGTTTAGACTTTTCTCAACTGTTCAGACTTTTTACCCCTAGTCGTATTACCACTGTGTGGACTTATAACCACTGTGTGGAAGTTTCACTTGTTTGGGAATACTACCACTGTGTGGAAGTATAACTACTGTGTGGACTTATAACCACTGTGCGAGAGTTTCAACTGTGAAGGCGTTTCATTACTGTTTGGTAGTTCTAACACTTGTGTTAGAAATTTTCTAAGGCAATCTCTTAGACTTATCAGCTATTGGGACGTTTCATACTGTTGGGACTTATCACCACTGTTCAGACTCATCTTCATCGACACTTAGAAATTTTTTTCAAAAATTCAAAAATCCAAAAATATTTTTTAATCTTTTCTTAAATTCAAAAACTTAGAAAAACAACAAAAATATAAGAATGGCGAAATCAGAAGATTCTGAAAACAGAGTTCCAAAACTTAAAAATAGAGCTGATTTTAAAAACTGGTCTCTTAGGCTGAAACATCACTTGAATTCCATAGACACTGATCTTTGAAAATCAATTGAAAAGGGACCTTACATTCCTGTGACTACTGATGGTCTAGACAGAGGCTTTGTGTATACAAAAGATACACAAGAACCATATCCAGAAGATAACCTACATGGAGAAGACTTAAAGAAGGTGAAAAATGATGTCAAAGCTTATTCTCTCATGTGTAAAGGGCTACCTTTGGAATATCAAACTGGATATACTATGTACAAAGCACTAAAGGTTATCTGCGAAGGAGGGAAAGAAATTCAAGATAAGAAAAGCAAAAACTGAAAAGGCAATTGGAACTATTTGAGCACATCTCAGGAGAAATAATAAATCAGATGATGAACAGATTTGTGCAACTCATTACAGAAATGTCTACTCTGGGAATCAAGAATGATCTTGAAGACTTGAATAACAGACTTCTAAATGCACTACCATCATCATGGAAACAGACCGTTACTTTGTTGAAACATACTGAAAAGTTTCCAATGGATCTTGATCTTCTTATTGCTAAGATTGAATCTGTTGAGATTGATGAAAGCTCTAGAAACAATGATAGACATGCATCAACATCTCAATATAAGTATGTTGCTTCTCCAGCAAATACTGTAGAAAATGCCTTTCTTGCAAAAGATCAGATCTCTCTTGAAGATGAAGGTGATTTATTTGTGGGAGCAGGATTCTTCACCAGTACACCTGCTTACTCTACTCAACCACAACCACAGTCTCCTCCTAAAGCTCAAATGCCTAAATCTTCAACTGAGATGCCATCCTCCTCAAACTCTCCCAATCCAAGCAAAGTGAAAGATGTGATTAACATTCTTTTACAAGATGAAGAGTCAAAAACTGCTTTCACAGCTTTCATGGCAAGCTTCCAAGCTTATCAAGGCAGTCATCTGACTCAAATGGAGCTAGTTCTACAAGATCTGTTTGAAATGGATCCTGATGAAGTAAAGAGATGGATCTTAACTGGCAAATGGTCATGATAGCTTACAGAACTCAAAAGCATTCTTACACTAACAGAAATTACAAACCCAGTGCAAACAAAACAGTTGGGTTTGATAAATCAAAATCAAGATGCTTTAACTGTAACAGCTATGGTCATTTTTCAAGAGAATGTAAAGCACCAAGAAACCAAGGAGGAAATGGTCAAGGCAGCTCAAATGGCCAGAAATATCAGCAACAGGCTAACAAGACATTCCAAAAGCCATACCAGAGCCTACCTATGCCAGAACCCAAAGAAGAAAAGAATAGTGAGGAATCAAAGAAGGCACTGGTTGTAAACATCAAAGATGGTTATGACTGGAGTGCATATGCAGAACAGTTTACTGCTGATCTCACTGCTAATCTGGCTCTAGTTGCTGAAGTTGATGATGAAGACTGGTCTGAAGATAAAGATCCTAAGAAGGATGATGAATCAGATCAAGAAGAAGAGTATGATTGGAGCGACAAATCAGATCCAAAAGATATCACTGAAGAAGTTGCTCTTATGGCTCAATCAGAACAACCAAAGGTTGTTACCTCATCTTCTGATACTGAATCTTCAAACTCCTATCCTGAAATACCAGTGGAAGTGAGAGAGAAAATGTGCACAAAAGCATGTTTTGAACAAGTTGAACACTACAGAACATACTCATTCAAAATATGTGACAAGCTCAAACAAGAAGAATCAAAGCACAATAAGCTAAAATTAGATCACAAAATTGCTAATGAAAAGATCATGTCTCTTCAAGCTTCTTGGAACAAAACTCTTAAAGAACTTGAATTTGTAAAGAAACAACTTGAAGAGATGAACAAAACACTTGAACAAGAAAAATTGGCACATGCAGCAACTCGAATAGATTTAGCCAAAGTTAAAAGCTCAAAGAAAATTATTGAGCAACTAGTGAATGGAAGAAATGACAAAATAAAACAGGACTAGGATTCACACATGAACCTATGCCTGAATCAATCTCAAACATATTACCAGAGAATTTCAATACTCATAATCATTCACCAGAAAACAAAGCTAAACTTAAAGAATTTCAAGATCAAAAGAACTTTAAAAAGAAAAATGTTGAAGTTTATGAAGAAACTGACTTAGATAAGATCAAAAATGGTCATCCAATCAAAGTCAAATCTTATGAACCTCAACAAATGCAAAAGAAGCTGTTTGTACCAAAAAGTGAAACTGTTATTGAACAAACTGAACAAAAGAGTGAAAAATCTACTGATGTCAATAACAAACTTAAAGGAAAATGTGAAGAAGTTAAAACAGATAATAATATTTCTGATGATTCAAGTTCAAATGAACTAACTGAAGAAAAAGAGTGTCAAAAGGAATCTTCTCAAGATTCAACTAAACTTCAAAGCAAGAAAACATCATCCAGATTAAGAAATCAAAGAAGAAGAAAAGCTGCAAAAGCAAAGAAGACTGAATCAATTAATCAGTCACAGAACAATACTCAAATTAAACCTGTGAAGTTTGTGTCTGCAGGAACTTTTGACATGAACACAAATACAAAAATGACACCTAAACCCAAGATCAAATCTAACTCTGATCTGAAAACAATTTCAGATCCTAAGACTTCCGCTGTGCATAAAAGATTTGAATCAAAGGATTCAAAGAATTGTGTTCAATTTCAAAAGAAAAATCCAGAAAATCCAATGACCAAACTCAAACCAAATAAACAACATATTAATCTGTCTAACCCAAAATTTACAAAAGAATCAAATGTTGCTTCCACTTTAAGGGTTAACAAAATGTTGTTCAAACATTCTGAAAAGTATTGTGATATCTATGACATGTACAATCATGACATTTCAGAATGTTACTTTAATAAGTATTGCTACATATGTGATATGACAAATCACACAACAGCTGGGTGTTACTTTAACAAATACTGTGCTTTGTGTGATGAAAGAAATCATAATACAAATGATTGTTACTTCAGGAAGAACTCTTCAAGGAAGGAATTCAATAATCAAGGATTTGTAAATCCATAATTTATAAGAAATCAAAATATTGGGTTTAAATTTTCACAACAACAACCTTCCTTGGGTTTGAGATCTTTCAGAAGAAACAATTCTGATTATGATAATCAACATTTTGTCAAATCACAGCAATATAATCAAGAAAAGTTTATTCCACGATCTGTGAGAATAAACAAAGGAACATTCTCAAATGCTTCATATAAGAGTTCAAGATTTCTAGATGATGATCTTGAAAATAGATACAATGCTTTAAAATCAAAATCACAAAGAGATAATCAACTGATTTCTCAAAAAGGATTTGAATATGTTAAAATTCAAAAGAAACCAGATGTCAACAAACTTCATTTCAAACAATTTACAATTGTTGACAAGTTTGGCAAGCCCAAGACCATCTCGGCTTGGGTTACTAACTCACCTTAAATGTTTTTGAATGCAGGTACGCCCACGAAGAACAATCAACTCATGGTATGTTGACAGTGGGTGTAGCCGGCATATGACAGGCAATCAAGCCTTGTTACAAGATTTTAAGTTAAAAGATGGAACTCATGTTGCTTTTGGAGGTGATGCAGGTGGAAAGATAACAGGAGAGGGAACAGTGTCCAATGGGATTATCAGTTTTGATAAAGTCAACTTCTGTTCGCAGTTGAACTTTAATCTTCTAAGTGTATCCCAAATTTGTGACAAATCTTATTCTGTTCTTTTTGATGAATCTCACTGTTATGTCTTGAAACCAGGTTTTTAGATTAGCAATGACTGGGTGATAGTTAAAGCTGCTCGGGACAGAGATGTATACAAACTGGATATGTCTCAAGTGGATCCTGCAACAGAAACAACTTGCCTGATTGCTAAAGCATCAAATGATGAAAGCCAGCTTTGGCATAGACGTCTCGGTCATTCAAACTTCAAAAACATGAACAAGCTTGTAGCAGGAAATCATGTTATTGGACTTCCTTCCAAGAAGTTTTCAACAACTGATCATTGCTCAGCATGTCTGAAGGGAAAACAACATAGAGCGCCTTATAAGTCCAAGCTGATAAACTCAAACACCAAACCACTCCAGATGTTACATATGGACCTTTTTGGACCAACTAATGTTAGGAGTATTGGTCAAAAATCATACTGTTTAGTCATCATAGATGATTATACAAGATTTTTATGGGTTTTCTTTCTTCATGCTAAGGGGCTGTTTGGTAGCCTCTTAATGGTTCCATTAAGAGGCTACCTCTGAACCGTTAAGAGGTTTATATGTTTGTTTCAAAAAAACGGAGCCTCTGAACTGAACCATTCAGTGCTGAATGATTCAGATATGAAATGTCTCTGAATGAAGTTTTAGACACAACTACCCTCAAAACTCACAGCACTCATCTTCCATCTTCATCTTCATCTTCGATCTTCATCTTCATCTTCGATCTTCATCTTCATCTTCGATCTTCATCACAGCCTCTTCATCTTCATCTTCGATTCACCACAGCCTCCTCCGCCATCCCGATTCACGACGGCTCTTCATCTTCATCTTCGATCTTCATCTTCATCGCCCGATTCACCTTCGACCCCGACCACAGCATCACCGCCCGCCACATCACCGCCCGACCACAGCATCACCGCCCGACCACAGCATCACCGCCCGATTCACCTTCGACCCCGACCCCGATTCACCTCCGCCATCCCGCTTCCTCCGACCTCCCGATTCACCTTTGACCCCGACCACAGCATAACCCCCGGCCACATCAAATGGGTTATCCGTTTTGGTCACCGGCGCCGCCGGGTTCGTCGGAACCCACGTCAGCGCCGCCCTGAAACGCCGTGGTGATGGTGTTGTGGGTCTTGATAACTTCAACAATTACTATGATCCATCACTCAAAAGAGCTCGTCAAGCTTTACTTGAAAGAAGTGGGATTTTCATTGTTGAAGGTGACATAAACGACGTCGCATTGCTCAAGAAACTCTTTGAGGTAGTCCCTTTTACTCATGTTATGCATTTAGCAGCTCAAGCTGGTGTTAGATATGCAATGGAGAATCCAAATTCATATGTTCATAGTAATATTGCTGGTTTAGTTAATCTTCTTGAAGTTTGTAAAGATGCTAATCCACAACCTGCAATAGTTTGGGCATCATCTAGTTCTGTTTATGGGTTGAATACAAAGATACCCTTTTCGGAAAAAGATCGAACGGATCAACCCGCAAGTCTATATGCAGCCACAAAGAAAGCTGGTGAAGAGATTGCACACACTTATAATCATATCTATGGTTTGTCATTAACTGGTTTGAGGTTCTTTACTGTTTATGGACCATGGGGGAGACCAGATATGGCTTATTTCTTTTTCACTAGGGATATTTTGAAGGGGAAATCGATTCCAATCTTTGAAGGCGCCAATCATGGGACTGTGGCGCGTGATTTTACATACATTGATGATATTGTGAAAGGTTGTTTGGGTGCTTTGGATACTGCTGAGAAGAGTACTGGAAGTGGTGGGAAGAAGAAAGGGAATGCACAATTGAGGGTTTTTAATTTGGGGAATACTTCACCTGTTCCTGTGTCGGATCTTGTGAGTATTTTGGAAAGATTGTTGAAGGTGAAAGCAAAAAGAATGGTGATGAAGTTGCCTAGGAATGGTGATGTTCCATTTACACACGCGAATATTAGTTTTGCTCAAAGGGAGTTTGGTTATAAGCTAACGACAGATCTTCAAACAGGGTTGAAGAAGTTTGTGAGGTGGTATCTTAGCTATTATGGTTCGGGGAAGAAGAACGATCATTGAATCTTGATACGGTTGGATGGAATTTTCTAAAGATTTGGTAAAGCTATTCTCAAATTCTTGTTCATTTTGTTATTCACATGATTGTTTGCGTTGATCTGCATGATCTTTGTTTTTATATATGGTAATGATGATAAGATGGTTGAAAACAGAAAGAAATCCCACGATGAAGAATTGATTTTTGTGATATGTACCGAAAGAAATTAAGATAGCTAGTCAATTAGTTTATATGAATAGAATGATGATCAGTTTATTCATGATATAGAATGGGGTTCACAAGGCATTAATTATATGAATAATTTACGTGATGAGATAGCTAGTCAATTAGTTTCAATTGATTAATATTTGAATTACTTTGTAATTGGATATTAGTATGTTGTATTTGAAAGTGTATTTGGATATTAGTATTTTGTATTTGAAATATTTTGATTTTGAATTTTAATATGTTGTATTTTGTTAACCTATTGATCATTCACGTACAGTCATTCAGACATTTAACCAAACAGATACATTTTATTCAGCCCAAAATAATTTAGAGGGGTAAATTTGTCATTTTGTACAGTCATTCAGAGATTCAACCAAACAACACATTTTGGTTCAGCACTTACTGGTTCAGAGCCTCTTAACCATTCAGACCTCTTAACCATTCAGCACTTAATGATTCAGATCATACCAAACAGCCCCTAAATCTGAAACTGCAGATCTTCTAAAAGAATTCATTAATAAAGTAGAAAATCAACTTGAACAAAAAGTAAAGATAATAAGAAGTGATAATGGAACTGAATTTAAAAATGCTAACATTTATTTGTTTTGTGCAGAAAAAGGGATAGTTCATCAGTTCAGTGCTCCCAGAACTCCACAACAAAATGGAGTTGCTGAAAGGAAAAACAGAACTCTGATTGAAGCTGCCCGGTCTATGTTAGCTGATGCCAAAATTCCAATCACTTTCTGGGACGAAGCAATATCAACAGCCTGTTTTGTTCAGAATAGAATCTTACTTGTTAAAGATAAAAAGAAAACTCCATATGAGTTAATGTTTGACAGGAAACCAAACATAAACTTTTTAAAATCATTTGGTTGTCCAGTTATGATTCTAAACTCAAGTGATCATTTAGGAAAATTTGAAGAAAAAGCTGATAATGGATTTTTCGTTAGATATTCATCAGTTTCCAAAGCCTATCGAGTTTATAACTCTAGGACAAATACTATTAATGAAACATTCAACGTTAAATTTCTGGAAAATTCTATTCCATCAGTTTCAAATGGTCCTGCATGGTTATTTGATATAGATTCTTTGTCAAACTCATTTCAACCTAACTTGTTTAATCAATCTGATGATTTTACAGGTAAGAAGAACTCAAGAGGAGATCTTGGATCTTTCAGTGATGATTCAGATTCTGATGATTCAGATGATGCTCACCCAGATTATCCATTCTTCTCATTTGTCAAAGATTCAACAACCCAAATCAACAACAATGTTCATGCTACTTCAGCTTCAGATCATTCAGTTTCAGCAGATCAAGCAGAATCACAACCTATTCCTAATGATGGTATAGAAATTGGACACCCTGAGTCTGGCACATCTTCTATCTCTGGAGATGTAATTGATCATAGTAACCTTGATTACTTTCTCAATTCATCGACTCAAGTTCCAAATTTCACTCCACATTCTTCCACCTTATTACAACAGCTCTCCAATCTGAACCAAACCAATCTTGATGTTAATCTTCAAGGAACTGAGATACCGACATCTCGTATCTACAGGAACCATCCAACATCACAGATTATTGGTCCTCTGAATGAAAGAACTACTAGGAGTAAATCTGAACATGCAAATGTTTGTTTATACTCTTGTTTTCTTTCTCAGATTGTTCCTAAAAATGTCACCGAGGCATTACAGGACAATGGTTGGATTGAAGCTATGCAAGAAGAACTTCTTCAATTTCGCAAACAAGAAGTGTGGAAGTTAGTGGAATTACCTGAAGGAGAAAATGCCATAGGCACGAAATGGTTGTTTTGAAATAAAACTAATGATTGTGGCATTGTTATAAGAAACAAAGCAAGACTTGTTGCACAAGGATACACACAGGAAGAAGGAATTGACTATGATGAAGTATTTTCTCCAGTTGCAAGACTCGAATCCATTCGTGTTTTTCTGGCTTATGCATCATTCATGAAATTCAAGGTGTATCAAATGGATGTTAAAGGTGCATTTCTGTATGGTCCAATCACTGATGATGTGTATGTGAAGCAACCTCCAGGTTTTGAGGATGCAGAATTTCCATATCGGGTGTATAAGCTTAGCAAAGCTTTATATGAACTACATCAAGCTCCTAGAATTTGGTATGAAACATTATCTCAACACTTGATCCAACATGGATACACTAGAGGGAAAACCGATCCTACTTTATTCATAAAGAAGGATAATGATGATCTCTTATGTGTGCAAGTGTATGTAGATGATATTCTACCAGTCCTCAATTGTGCAATGAATTTGATGAAATCATGAAATCTCGTTTCCAAATGAGTTCTATGGGAGAAATCAATTTCTTTCTTGGATTGCAAGTTCAACAATCTGCAGATGGTATTTTCATCAATCAAGAGAAATTTGTTGACAAACTCTTGAAGAAATTCAAACTGCATGATTGTCAGTCCACAAGAACTCCAGCTGACGTAAACACCAAGATTGAGCCTGATCCTAAAGGAAAATCAGTAGATCAAACTCTATACAGATCTATGATTCGTTCTTTGATGTATCTTACTGCATCAAGACCAGACATCATGTATGTTGTTTGTGTTTATGCAAGGTATCAATCCAACCCGAAAGAATCTCACTTAATTACTGTCAAAAGAAAATTCAGGTATCTCAAAGGTAAACCAGCTTTAGGGCTTTGGTATCCTTACGAGGGTAATTTTGAGTTACATGGATACACAGATAGTGATAATGGTGGATGTTGTCAAGACAGAAAATCTACAATGGGTGGTTGTCAGTTTCTTGGACCCAGATTAGTTTCATGGCAATGTAAGAAACAAACAAATGTTTCTGTCTCAACTGCAGAAGCTGAGTACATAGCTGTATCAGCAGGATGTTCTCAAATCCTTTGGTTGCAAAACCAGCTGCTAGATTATGGGTTCAATTTTCTTAAAACACCCATTTACATTGATAATACTGCAGCTATGTTCATTACAGCTAATCCAGTTCAATATTCAAAAACAAAACATATCGAAATTCGATATCATTTTCTAAGAGATAATTCTGAAAAAGGTTTAATCATTTTGATTCAAATAGCAACTGAAAAACAGTTGGCAGACCTATTTACTAAAGCTTTTCTTCCAGGAAGGTTTGAGTATTTAGTGGAGTCAATTGGCCTTATTAACCATGTGTAAACCTGGTTATTAATTTGAATCTATTCATGATAAAAAAAAATACTTTCCTAAATCTGAAGGTATTCATAAGGGTGACTTTTCATAGTTATTTGCCTGATTGTTTGTGTGTGTGTGCTTTCTTTTATAGAAAAACAAAATACAAAATTAGAAAACTAAAAAAATCAAATAAAAATATAAATAAAAAATTCCAAAAATAGAGTTCTTTTTGTTTCTAATTCATTTTTTTAGGAATGAATCTGTGTTTGCCTCATGTGAGAAATGATAGTACATTAGTAAGATCAGTTTCATACTTCACTCGCTAATAAAGTCTGACATGATCAGGATTTGCTGTGTAGACAATATCATGCTAGTATACTGAACAAGTAAATTCTTATGATTACCCCAAATCTCTATGCTTGTTTGTGTATTCATCTAAGTGCTTTTGAGTGTATTAGCTTATCCGATTGACTGCTTGCTAAGCTACTCCTACTCACACCTGATGATAATGTGACTAATCATAAGATCTGTTACAAGCATCATTCACTTCTCTATTATGAGTCATCATAGACCTGAAGTGCTGAGATATCCTCTATTGTAAGTCATTACAGACCTGGATATTCTCCTTTGATGCAAAAGATGCCAATGTGCACAACCCATTCAAATGGATGGTTAGAGTTGATCAAATGGTTATCCCTGATAATTCTCTATTCAATTAAGTAACATGAGCTCTGGTTATGCATATTTGTTAGGTAATAAGTTGAGAATATGTGCTTCCTTGCATGTCTTGATGATGGTTGATCCTCTAAGTCTTGGTATGAGTCACATCTTATCATATATAATTCTACCCGACCTAATCCAAGAATTGAAAAAGTAAGTGAGCTGATAATTTGTGTCAAAAACACTCATTTTCTGTCCTTAGATCTTGTGTCTCCTTTGCTGTGATGTCACTGACCTGGAACACACTTGATCAGGATTTAATCATTGTCTATGACTATTCACATATTTTTTATTTTAATGTTCTGATCTTTACTAATATGATCTCACTGCAATCTATGATTCTATTGTAAATATTAGATTTTCATTCTGATTTCATTTTGATTTTATGCATGTTTTCTTGTGTGCAGGCAATATAACAATGTTAAGTGTGCTATTCTTATGATCTGTTAGTAAACTTCTAAGTTTTGCAAAAGAACTTAAAAGTTTAGGGGGAGTAATAAACCAGTAAGAATATTCTTAGAAAATCAAAATGATCATGTTGAATTGAAAGGATGATGCTTTAATTTCAAAGTATGTGTGTGTTTATCTATGATAAAATGATCTCATAATTTTTAGCAAGTGAAAAAGCTTGCAAGTGGAAAAGCTTCTTTGAAATGTTGAAAACAAGACAAATTTTGAAATATTTGGTTTGTTCATTTTGAAACTAAAATGAAGGGTCAAAATGTAAAAAGTTAAAATTTTGAGGGTCAAAATGTAAAAAGTTAAATTTTGAGGGTCAAAAGTGTAAATTTGAGGGAAAAGTAAAAAAAATATGCAATATTGTTTAAATATTAGTATGAAATATTACTAATGTGTTTAAACAGTGTGCAGGTGAAAGATTTGAAAAACACAAGTGCAAAAACATCTGAACAGTTCTTATGTGACTAAACAGTTGTTATGTGGCTGAACAGTTGTTGTATCTCTAAACAGTTGTTATGTTTCTGAGATGTCGGTATGTGGGCATTTCAGCATCATTTTGCTACTGCACAGTGCTAATACTACTGAACAGGACTCATGCTACAGAACAGTGCTCATGCTACTGAACAGTACTCATACGGCTGAACAGTTCTAATACGGCTAGGCTCATATGACTGAACAGTGCTCATATGTTCAATACTTAGTAAAATTTAGAACCTAATGAGTCTGCACAGTACTTAAACGACTGAACAGTGCTCATAAGTCTAAAAAAAATTTTACTTAGTATAAAAAGCACACTTGTGAATCTCATTTCATTCACATTTCAAAAACCCTCATAAAACCCTTCTCTGACCATTAGAACTCTCGAACAAACCCTCTTTCTTCGATTAAAATCATTTCGAGCTCAAATCACAGATTATTGGCAGTGTTTTTGTGATTGTGAATGTAAGTGTATGATCCACATTCATCTGATTTGTGGTTTAAATGGAAATCTTTTTGATAGGCGTTCGACTCCTGTACGGTCGTTTAACCCTAAAACTTGTCAAAATCTTAGATTTGATCATTCAAATCGAAAAAATGTGTGAAATTGATGATTGAATCTTGTTTGTCATGTGATTTCGATCATGTTGTTATGTTAAACGTGTTTTAATCTGACAGTCGATTGAAGACACTGTTCATGTTCATCGATGAACAGTAATGTTTGATGATGAACTCGATGAAGAAGATGAACAGATTCATAATTTTTAAATAAAAATAATGAAAAATAATTTTGAATTGATAAAAATCATCATTACAGGAATTAAAGAGTTTAATAAAATGATATAAGATAAAATAAACTAAAGTGTTAAATCTTCAATTAAAATCAATCGTGATAATTCATCTTTTACTAAAATTTAAGTGTTTTCACTTAAAATTAAAATTCCAAGTTGATTTTAAAATTCAAATTTATTTGCACATCAGTTTATAATATCTTAAATCATTACATTTTTAAACTCACATTATATCATTTGCTTCAAAATTCACATATTGTCTAATATCATTGTTTTAAAACTTTTGCAGATGGCAGATCTAAAGTTTGTGCCAAAGCACAACATTGTTGCTTTCCTCAATGAGGAAGTTCAAGATGCACTCTCTTATGAAGAGATGATTAGATTTCTTCTAAGAACCAAATATGTATATGCTATGTGTTATCAGACAGTAATTTATGATAGACTCATCAGACAGTTCTGGAACACAGCAAGAGTTGAAGCAGATGATAAAGGAAGAAACGTTCTCAGAGGATTTGTAACTAGAGATAGAATGATTGAAGTGTCTGAAGAATCCATCAGAGCTGCATTGAGACTAGGTCACAATGATCCAGAAGATCTGGCTGAGCTTACATTTAACGAATGTAGAGAGACATTCATGGAAATGGGTCATCCTGATCATTTCTCAAAGAAACAATTTTTTAGATCCAGAGTATACAATCATTGGAAGCTTCTGTGTTATATCTTCCAACATTGTATGTCAAAGAGGAGTGCTGGGTGGAATTCATTCCCAGTAGATATAGCATCTCCAATTGTGGCTATTACAACAAACAGAAGATTTAATATGGCCAAATGGATCTTAAATGGATTCATATTCAATTTGGAGAAAGGAACAAGACATAAGTATCTGATGTATCCCAGGTTCCTGCAAATGATCATTAATGAGGAATATCCAGATTTCCATGTATATGGAGTAGGTGGAGATAGACTCATCTTAGAAAACATGTCTGAGGTTACTTATAAGAAATTAACAATGTTAACTGGTGCTCAGAATGTTCCTATGTTTGACTACATGAGAAATGTAGCAAATGATGATGTGGATATCACTATGGATCACTTTCATTTGATAGATGGTGAACCACTTGATCCCTCAGAGTTGATTGATGTATTTCCTCTTGAGGATGATGTTCAAGATGAGGAAGATGAAAATGATGAAAATAATGATGATGATACTGATGATGAAAGTTCTTCAAGTTCAGATGATAATGATGATGATGATGGTGATGTAGCAGAAACACACCAAGATATGAGTCATGATACTCAAATGTTTGACCAAGCAAATGAAGCTTAACATGATGATGAAGGTTCAATGAATGATGAAGGTAATGAACCTGTTCATGATGATGTACATGAAGAGGAAGAAATTCATATTGAGACTGAACAAGAAATTGATGTAGATAATCAAACTTTTGATTATGGGTTCATTGAATCTTTCCAAATTGATCAAGATATTCCAGTTTTTACAACACAACATGTGTCTGTTCAAACTGAGGAGATTTTGGATATTGATGAACTTGAAAGACTAAAGAATGACAATAAAGCAAAAGAAAAAGAGATTGCTGAACTTAAGTCTGAGCTTGATATGCTAAAGGAAACAAATGAGAAATTAAAAGAAGAAAGTTTGAGGAAAGATGAAAAGATTGTTGGGTATGCTAAAGATAAAGATGATGTTATAAAAAATTTTGAGGTTATGATCAAAGACTATGATTTACTGGAAGAAAAATTCAAGAATCTGTCTAAAGAAAATGAAAGATTGAAGGAAAAATTAATAAAGTTAAAAGAATCAGCAAAGCCCTCTTCTCCAGAAATTGTGATTGTTGCTGAAAACATTCCAATTGATCTTGAAAAATATCTGAAAGGGAGAAAGGAAAGAGGAAATTAGATGAAGCTGATGCTGAATCTGTTCCTGAAACTTCTTCAAAAGTACAAAGAGTTGAAGAATCTATTGAAGAAGAACATCAAGAAAGTCAAGAGCAAATGAGTCAAGACAAAATTGGTGCTCTAGAAGATTTAGAAGAAGAATATGCTGATGATTGGTATGATGAAGTTCTAGATGATGAAGACATAGAGGAAGTTCAATTTGAAACTCATTCTTTGTTTGAACCAGTCTTAGTGCATGATGATATTCCTCATGATTTTGAAGATAGATATAATTATCTTATGAGGATGAAATACAACAGAGTATTTTTAAACGGACTGACAGTTTCTCAGATTAATGATGAATACGAGAAATGTCTAGCTGCTGAGTCTTTTGCTCCCGTGGATCCAAACGAAATAAGCTTGGAGCATGGTGAGTGGGATAGAAGACAAGAAAGTATAAATGTTGAAGAAATTTCTAGCTCTGAATTGCACCATCCAGACCCTGAGGAAATGAGCATTACAGCTTTAAGGTCATGGTTGCAGGCTAGAAATTATCCATGGAAAAGACTAAAAAGACTGCAAGGAGTGTCATTGAGAAATTTAGTTAAAAGTTTCCAACAAACAGAAAAGCAAACGAACAAAATGTGATTCTAGATACTGATAATCCTTAGTATTTAGATATTACAAAGAGAACTCGGATTTTGAAACCTCAAGAAATTAAACAAATGGCTCAAAATCAAGTATGCATGAACAAAGAAAAGAATTGATGAAAATGTTTCCTCAATCAGAGCAACAAGTATATAAAGCCTCCGCTGAGCAGAAGCATATCTTTGATAGTGCTAGATCAACAGGTGACTTGGTGAGGAATGTTCTGCAGAAAGGTAAATCGGTTGCTGAACTGTTGAATGCAATAATTGCACCTGATTTCACGAACCAAGTAAAGATTATTGCATGGAAGTATGATGAGGTCTTTGATGCTTTTCTTATTAAGAGAGTTAATGCTGTATGTGATGTTTATCACTTTTACTCTAGCATTATTAAACTTTTAGTGCAAGATTTAAAAGAATTGAATAAACTTGATTTGATAAACCCGTCTGGAGCCAAAAGAGGAAAGATGTTTGTAGAACTTTTGAGCAGAGGATTAGATAGAACAAGTAACTTCCTTCAGACTCGATGTGATCAAGAAGACAAGGAGTACTTTTCTATGCTTAAGAAAAACAAGAAGATAAGGGGTTTGCAGTCTGAAGAAGAGCACTTCATGATAGAATTTTATGATAAGTACTTTGAGAAGGTAACCACTCCTGGATTGAAGGTGATAGAAGGCAACCAAAAGACCAAACCTATACTGAGATGGTTTTACAATACATCTTCTTTTGAGCTCAAACTGGTCCGAAATCTTGAAAATTGGGATGAGGACATGATTTCTCTATTTGGTACTTTTGAGTTGAAATTGCTTCATCCAAGTTACATCTCATTCTTATCTGTGCAGAAATTTGAGAAAGTAGCTGATGAGACTGCTGAACAAGACAAGAAATACTTTATATCAATCATTAATGTGATGAATGCAGCTATGGAGAGAATTTCTTTGTGAAAAGCTCTTGCATATGCTAATATTGTGAAAAGAGAAATAAAGGATATTGAATTCATGAGAATTTCGAGAAAAGGAGTGTTAGAAGTTTATTGCAAAGAAAGCAGAAATCCTATTGAGTTATATGCAAATGTCGATATTGCTTGTCTCTCAAAGGATACATTAGAAAGAATGAAGATGATGGAAATTAAAACTAATGAGTCAAAGCCAGAACAAGCTGTGCTTGCTGGAAAATTTAAGTCAGCGATTGAAAATGCGTTGAAGGAGATAGAAATGTATAAAAAGAAGCCGATGTTCAAAGTGAAAGAAGAACCTGAAGATTTCTTTGCAGATTAAAGATGAAAGAAGACTGAAGATAGAATAAAAGAGATAGCAAGGATGAACAGAAGAATAGAAGATAAAGAAAAGAGAAGAATGATGATTGAAGAAAAAGAAGACAAAGATATGAAGACAGATGATTTTTGAAGACTAAAGACAAATGTAAATCTTAGGGGGAGTATTGTTAGTTCTCTTAAAAGATTAACATTAGTCTTATTTTACAATTTTGTCTTAGTATAGGGACTAAAATTGTAAATAGATAGTCTTTTCCTTGTTCATAGTATATATAGCTTAGACTAGAGTAGATTTCTGTAGTCGTATCATTTTGTACTGCTTTCTAACTCTTGTAATCGTCTTTGCTATCAATGAACTCTGAATTTTGTTGATATTGCTTGATTTGATTACAATTGTTTGTATTTCTTTGAATTGTTCATATAATTTGTTACAGATTACTCTAATTGATCCTATCACTCTTTGAATATGTAGGAGTCTGCAGGGCATCCCTAATAACTATTCCTAAAATCAAAGGACATGTAATCAATGCATCAGTGAGGACAAATACTAGTAGTGTATTAATTGTAGCTCTTGAAAGTATGTGACATCATTTACTTTATATTTTACAAAAGCTAAAAAAAATAATTTAATTTGAAAATAACTTGATTTTCAGTGAAAAAATATTTTGGTGTATTTGTATTTATAATAATAAATATTGAAAATTATTAGAGAAAAATAAAATTTTATATTATGAATTATTAAAAATAAAAAAGAAAAATTAATTCAAATATAAACATCAAGTTCACTTGGTTAATAAACAAATTGTGGGTCCCACAAACCAAATAAACATTTAATCCACCTAAAAATTCGAAGTGGTTTTTCTAAACCAAGTAAGATTCCAAATGATCCTGTGTTTAATGCACCATCTGATCTGTACATCATTTCTTACTTTAGTGTAAAAAGTCGTTTATGGCTCGGTAAACAGTCAATTACGGTAAATGATCATTTGTAGTTAAAGCAAACAGTCATTTACCTTTTCAACTTTTTTAAGTCAAGTATAACATCCGATCTATTTCAAACTAGAAACCCAAACCTTAACCCATTTTGGTTTTTATATACAATGAAAAAAATTATTATTAAATTAATACATTTATTTTGGTGATTCAAATGCAATTAATATTATGAAAGGTATTATTCAATTTTCATTTATTATATGTCATTTAATCAACTAATAATAATTTTATAATTTATAAAATGAATCATTATAAAAGTATGTAGTTTTATGTCATTTATGAGTTTTAATTATTAAATTCAGATAAATAATTAAAACAGAAAGTTTATTACAAGATTTAGAAAATTAATAAAGTTTTATAAATAAGTTATATTATTTTAATTAAATAAGGTTTGCTAAGTCCAGGATTTAATTTGTAATTTTGAAAACTTAAATTAAAAGTTTCAAACATAAAATATTAACTTTGAAAATCTCAAGGACCTAAGTGTAAATGACTTAAAACCCAAGCCATTTCCCCCTTCGCTTTTCCCGATTCGTTTCCGACTAACCTCCGGCCGATCTCACGCGACCACCTCACCCCCAAAAGCTCGAATTCTATGCTATTAAACGGACCCTTAACTCTCGCGCATCAGTTTTGAACTCGAGACCCACTCAGATCCGAATCGTCGACTGTTATCTTTGATCAAATTCGAAACCGAACCCGTATTCAAAGCATTGAACTCGTTTAACTCGAAATTGATCAAATCGTGCTTATATAAACGAGGGTTAGTCATCATATAGATCTTCTCAATCTGTATGCGCTCATAATTACATCCGAAATACATACACACATTATTATCGATCGCCATCCTCATTTGGACCTGCAACCTGCTCGTTCATCATAATTCCCTTGATTTTAATTGAAACTGATACAGGTTTTTCGATCATCTATATGATTAGAAGCTTCTGGTACCACGAATTTGATTATAATCATCATTACCTTCGTGAACCAATTCCCCCACCAGTAGTAAATGTCTTTCTGTGATTCACCATCAATTCGATCTTATACGAGATAGTTACACACTCGGACACTCAATTTCATGTTACAAACAAAAGTCCCATGTTTGATTATTAATTTGTTTTCGTGTTCAATTTGGTTCATATCAATCTGGGGTTCATACTTAATTTGAGGTTTCTTTAATGTAAGGCCCGCTCCCGGGCGCCTTACGGTTGGTGGTTCATCGCACATAAAACATACATAATGTATATAATCATAAAATAACGCAGCGGAATTAATAAAATATACATTCTGATTCATTCATAAAAGTCATTACATCATTAACATGATTACAAAATACAGCTTTCTCTGCTTTGCCTATCTTCGCTATGATCGCTGCTGAAGCATATGAAACCTTTGATTATGTAAGTAATCTCGTTCATATGAATCCTCAGCAACCACAGGGTCATACACAGTGACCTCTATAGAAGATATTAAGTTCAAAAATATAACAATTATATTTTATACTAATGAATATTCCGTAGGTAATTCCGTACATCGGAACCCTTACGGAACACTCTTGACACTCTCATGGAACATACTTTGTTGCTAGTTCTAGGTCGTGCGTGGGATAATTGACTTCGTGGGTCTTCAGTTGTCGAGATGCATAGGCTATGACCTTTCCGCGTTGTATCAATACGCAACCTAGCCCAGAATAGGATGCATCCGAATAGACCACCAAGTCTTCATTTCCTCGGGTAATGTCAAGACAGGAGCTTGTGTCAGTCTTGCCTTCAACTCCTTAAAAGCCGTCTCCTGTTCTCGACCCCACACGAATTTCAGGTCCTTACGAGTCAATTTTGTCAAAGGTGAGGCTATCTTTGAAAAGTCTTGAATAAATCTCCTATAATAGCCCGCCAATCCCAAGAAGCTACGAATCTCGGATGGCGTCTTTGGTGATTTCCATTGCATCACAGCCTCAACCTTTGCTGGGTCCACCATGATTCCCTCTGCATTTACCACGTGACCCAGAAATTGCACCTCGCGTAGCCAGAAAGCACATTTGGAGAACTTAGCATACAGTTTCTCCCTTCTCAAAGTCTCCAATACTTCCCGAATGTGACCGGCATGCTCTTCTTCGCTCCTCGAATAAATCAGGATATCATCGATGAACACAATCACTGATTTATCTAACATTGGCCGACACACTCGGTTCATCAAGTCCATAAAGCAGCTGGCGCGTTAGTTAGACCAAATGACATAACGAGAAACTCATAGTGTCCATAACGCGTACGAAAAGCTGTTTTAGGAATGTCCTGCTCCTTTACCTTCAATTGATGGTAGCCAGATCGAAGATCTATCCTCGAGAACCAACTGGCACCCTGAAGTTGATCAAACAAGTCATCGATCCTTGGTAAGGGGTATCTGTTCTTCACCGTCAGCTTATTCAGCTCGCGGTAGTCGATGCACATCCTCATACTACCATCCTTCTTCTTTACGAACAGAACCGGAGCACCCCAAGGTGAGATACTCGGTCGGATAAACCCCTTATCCAGCAGCTCCTGCAACTGTTCCATCAACTCTTTCATCTCCGTCGGAGCCAAGCGATACGGTGCTTTTGCGACAGGTTGGGCACCCGGTATCAGGTCGATCTGGAACTCGATCTCTCAGTCAGGTGGCAATCCCGATAAGTCTTCGGGAAACACGTCTGGAAAGTCACACACCACTGGCACATCGCATAGCTGTGGTATTGGCGTCTCTACATTCTTTACATAACATAAGTAGGCGTTACATCCGCGCCTCATACACCTTCCCGCCACCGCCATCGAGATCACCTTCGGAATCGTCGTAACTCGATCGCCATATATTGTCACCGGACTTCCGTCGGTCGCCGTCAGTCTAATCATCTTCTTTCGGCACACGATATTCGCTTCGTAGGTTGCTAACCAGTCCATCCCTAACACTACATCAAATCCTCCTAGAGGCATCACATGTAACTCGGCAGCAAACCTATGGCCCTCTAATTCTATGGCACAGCCTTCTATCACATCCGTAACCCTAGTGGATTTACCAATAGCGGTTTCTACTTCAAAGGACTTATCGAGGCATTTACTTCTAACAGGCAATTTAGCACAGAAGGTAGTAGAAATAAACTCCTACTTGCACCCGAATCAAATAACACAGAGGCTAAAATTTGGTCTATTAGGAACGTACCGGACACAACGTCAGGGTCCGTTCTAGCCTCCTCCTGCGTCATGGTGAACGCCCTAGCCTTTGCCCTCGGTGCTTCTCCTCCCGTCTTCTTCTCCCTGAGCCCTCAGCCCGCGGCTTCTTACAATCTCTGCTCATATGACCACCTTCCCCACAGTTAAAACACTTGCCCATTCGGCAATCCTTGGCCATATGCCCAGTCCTCCCACACTTGAAACAGATGTTGGATCCCCACTTACACTCCCCCGAGTGCTCTTTCCCACACTGTCCACACTTCCTCATCCCTACTCCCTTCGCGACCACTCGGCGGTCGTCTACCCTTGCCTTCTTGTTACTTGTCGAGGTATCACCTCGACAAAACCTCTTCCCTGCCAACCCTTCTCACCACCTCCTTTCTTACTGCCCTCAGCCTTCACCAATGCAGCTCGCTCATCGTACAACCTCCCCGCCAAATCCACCGCCGACCTGAAAGTACTTGGTCGAGCGGAAATCAAATGCCAACGTATCTTGGCTGGCAACCCCTGAATATACCGGTTGATCTTTCGAGACACCGGCGTCACCTGCTCTGGGACCAACCGCGCCATATCGTTGAATTTGGCAGTGTATTGTTGGTGGGTCATCGTCCCTTCCTCCAACTGCAGAAACTCTCTCTCAACTCGGTCCATTTCCCGTCGAGGACTGAATTCCTCAATCACCAGCCTTTTCAACTCAGCCCACTTCATCTTCCCTATAGTCCTGCTACCCTCAGCCTGGACAATATTGTCCCACCAGCACAACGCCGTCCCCGTAAATGAATGGGTAGCAAACTTCACCTTTTTATCCTCCTGGCAGTCACTGATATCGAGGACCGCCTCCATTTCCCTCACCCATTGGTGAGCATCCGCAGCCGTACCCGAACCATCAAAAGTCGGGGGCTTGCACCTCATAAATTTCCCGTAGTCACAACCCCGGGTTGTCTCACGCTCGACCTCCTCCTCCTCCTCTTCTTCATCATCAGAAAGAACCGTTTCCGGCCCTTGTTGCTGTTGTCGCCTCCCTGAGGCTCGATTCCTCCCTCGCCTCTTATCTTCGCGTACAGCTTTTATCACCTCAGTCACTACAGACGGTAAGATCGTCTGCATGACTTGGTGCACCTCCTCGATCACTGTCTCTTTCACCGAGGCCCTCAAATCATCACTCTCATCCACTCCCCCGAGGGAGTAGTATTAGGTTCTTCAGGAACCTTCTTCTCTTGTCTAGGCCTTCCTCTTGTGGCTCGTGGTTCCGCACCACTTCCGCCACTGCCTCCACCAAGTGGGGCTTTAGATGATCTACCACCGACCATCTTCTATCTCACACTGAAAGGTTCAAATACCAACACGGTCATTCAAGGAAATAGCTCAGTTTATGTCAAGTACAGTAAGTTGCTAATTACAGTGGCCAGTTATGATTAGTCACTTACTCTACTTTTCGCACCCAAGCATTACCCTTACTGACTACATCAGTATCTAAATCTAACAGCACACATAAACCACATTACATGCGTACATAACTTTGATTATCATTAAGAAAATACCTGATGGCACGCAGCTACTCAGATGGCATTCATCCCCTTTCTGTCCCATTTCTCAGTTTAAGTTTTAGGTTTATATTGAAAATTTACCCATTTTACTTAAACTTTTGCTCTGATACCAACTTGTAAGGCCCCGCTCCCGGGCGCCTTACGGTTGGTGGTTCATCGCACATAAAACATACATAATGTATATAATCATAAAATAACCCAGCGGAATTAATAAAATATACATTCTGATTCATTCATAAAAGTCATTACATCATTAACATGATTACAAAATACAGCTTTCTCTGCTTTGCCTATCTTCGCTATGATCGCTGCTGGAGCATATGAAACCTTTGATTATGTAAGTAATCTCGTTCATATGAATCCTCAGCAACCACAGGGTCATACACAGTGACCTCTATAGAAGATATTAAGTTCAAAAATATAAAAATTATATTTTTATACTAATGAATATTCCGTAGGTAATTCCGTACATCGGAACCCTTACGGAACACTCTTGACACTCTCATGCAACATACTTTGTTGCATGTACTATGCACACGCACTTCCGGTGCGTGGCAGCATTATCAAATGGAGGATGCCATCCCAAAAGAGCTGAGTAACCGCCTCGTGCCATCCCCAGCAACGCTACCTGCCAACTGGAAACACATAAAAAGTCAGCGTTGCTGAGTGAGTTCTAGTTTTATAATAAACATACTTTGTTCATATTAAAACTGTTCATTCTTTACACGTGATCATACATCGTACATACATATAGATAATATCTTTATTATCCCGTTCGTTCTTTCGTTCGTTATCCGTTCGTTCATTCGTTCGTTCATCATACATCGTTATCTTTCACCTCTCGTTTAGGTCCTGTCAGGCTTTACCCACTTCATGGCACGCGGCCATGATTACTGTGGTCGAATGACAAGGACCCCGTTACATCTTTCCTTGCACATTGGATATCTTTTGTACCACTACCATCTGCTATACCCCGAACGTTATTAGCTACCGGGCCGAAGTCATTAAATGAACAGCAAAACGTATGCCACGGTACTAGAGGTAAGCGGTAGGGATACCATACATATGGTCAATCACTAAGAAGGACCCGTTAAACTTATCCAATGTTTGCAAGTCATCTTTCATTAATTCGTTCGTTAATGCATGTATTCATCATCTTTTAATCATTCGTTCATTCGTTAATACATGTTACATCTTTTCTTGCACATTGGATATCTTTTGTACCACTACCATCTGCTATACCCCGAACGTTATTAGCTACCGGGCATAAGTCATTAAATGAACAGCAAAACGTATGCCACGGTACTAGAGGTAAGCGGTAGGGATACCATACATATGGTCAATCACTAAGAAGGACCCGTTAACCTTATCCAATGTTTGCAAGTCGTCTTTCGTTCGTTCGTTCATTCATTAATGCATGTATTCATCATCATTTAATCATTCGTCCATTCATTAATACATGCATTCGTCATCGTGTTCCTCTTTCGTTATCTTTCACTTTACGTTACATAATACTTTGTTCGTTCGTTCATACGTAAAGCCATAGAAAGATATTCATACTTTATGATAAGGAACACACACATCATACATACATCATCATACATATCATCATACGTACATCGTCATACATAACATCACACATGCATCATCATAATTCATCATACATAACCTCGTACATACATAGCCTACATCATCAATCATCACTAGGCACTTACTCCCGTATCCTTCCCGAATCCGGGACTTACTACGCGTCATCTTGGTGCAGTAGCACTAATTGTCCCTCCAAGACCGTGGGGACTCATACTAGGACCTTATATAACGTGCCGAGTCCACAACCATACCTTATACGTATAACACAACCTTATACCCAAATGGGTCATACATACATACGTCAATAAACAAGTTAATATGTGTTCCAGCCCCAAAAATCATTTAAAATCAGTAAATGAGGGGTCCTAGAACTCACCTGTGCTTGACAAACAGCTTCTCAATCAAGCCTTAAAGTCGCGGGTCACACTACACTGCCTGCAGATAAGTTAACACTCAAAGAGTTAATTTCTGCCTAATTTCGCTGCTAAGTTCGCAGGTAGTTTCGCCCGTAAATTCGCCAGCAGTTTCGCCGGGCGAATCAGCAGTTTCGCTGCTAGTTTCGCCGGGCAGGATTCTGCCAGTTTCGCTGGACAGATTCGCTACCTCGAGCGCCCAACTTTCGTTGGAATTCCCTACTTTCGCAATATCTAAGGTCAACTTGGGCATTGGCATAGTCATCAGCGAAACTATAGTTTCGCTCAGGCGAATATGTAGTTTCGCTGCAGCGAAACTGTAACTTCGCTGTAAATCCTTCCAGTTTCGCTGGACGAACTCACAGTTTCGCTGGTCGAGACCTTAAATTCGCAGAACGAGCTGAAATTTACGAATCAGCTCGTTTCAGCCCAAAAATCCAATCCTTTCCACCCAAACCCTTGGATTATCATCCAGGAAGCTATATCTAAGCTCATTTCACGTTTTCTTACTCTAAAACGTGTGTTTTGGGGTGATTTTTGCCACTTTAAAACCCAAAAACCCCAAACTCGGGTTTTTCACCAAATGCAGCAATTTAGATACGTTTCTTACCTTGATTCTTGTAGTTTAGGAGTCCACAAACACCAGTCTTCGATTCTTGACCACCCGAGCTTCAATCCGGCACTTTCTCTCTCTACACTTTCTCTCTCTAGAATGGGCGTTTGAGTGAAAATGAGAGTTGCTCAGCTGATCCATCTATTTATATGCCAGGTGTTCCCGGGACCCCAAACTCGTTAAACTCGTGACCCGGAGGGTAAACTCGGTGTAATACCCGCAACCATTTTATATTTATTAAATGGTTTTCATCCGAGCCCATCACTATCACTTGACTCGATTAGAAAATTCTCCGGGTGTTACATTTAAATAACCCATTTAGTTATAAATCCAACTTAAATCAGATTATGGGCTTTCGTCCACTAGTTTTCGCTCTAAACAGTTGCAGGAGAGACCCGGTTCGAATCGGGCCTCCCTCATATTATTTTCTAAAATCAGTTTTTATATATTAGTTAATTACAGAAAATTAATATTATACATTAAATAAATATTAAAACTATTTTATGAACTAAAACCATTTCAGAAATTATTAATTAATTTTTGAAAATTTTAAAAGATATAATTTTAATAGTTAATTATTTTAAAGAATAAAATGTTATACAATTATTATCAAATTTACTTATAAGTCTTAAAATGGTATAAAAGTAACTTTGTTAATCATATTTATTCTAGAGATGTTTATTCAATTTCTTGAAATTCTACATCATATAATTTTCCTATTTTTCTTTATTTTTTCAAAGGCTTAACAATATAAAACCATTATAAAAAATTATTTAAAAGTTTTCAAAAACTATAAAATCAATATGAGTATTCAAAGCCCTTTTTATGTGTTTAATATTTTGGGAAAATCATGTGAATTAATATTCAATCATTGATATTAATTGTTATGCTATTTTAAAATTCAATTCAAGACATATTATGTTATTACTTGCAATTATATATGAATATTAGATGAAGTTGATGAGAATCATAATCATTAATTCATACAACCACGGTAACAATGATAAATCTATTGGTTTGACAAACCCAACCTATTTGTTAGTAGTGTGATGATTGAAGCTAGAATCGTTTATTCTATAAGGCTTCGTCTGTGGACCGAGTCAAATCAGTCATTTGGAAACGATTGTGTTGGTTTGTCTTTTTATGCTACACTATTGTATTATAAGTCTTGACATTGCTATACGAATTGAATTGTTTTCAATCTATACATATATATATTTAAACCTGTGTTTACTCGTCGGCTAATTCGTTAGCTGACTCGTTACTTTTTCACATGATTTCACGAATGCAAATTAGTGGACTTCTATATACACATTTAGGACTTTGGCTTAGTCAAAATTAAAGACGAATTTATCTATGTTTAATTGAGTTTTATTTGATTGTAATGTATTATTTGATTAGTATTATTCAATGAAAATCAGTTAATATTATTTCAATTTATTTAATTCCATGTGCTATGAACAATTGATTCACATTCGTCTGCTCGATGATTTTGCCATTGGTCGGGGTGTGACACCTAGGGGTTGTAGACCATGTCCCTAGTAAACGACCGTTTATAGCTTTGGTAAATGACCGTTTACCATTTCCAAATGGAATGTCTGCCATCGACCAACTCATTTAAAAAACTAACAACTCAAACTTTACAACTCAAAGAAACACCATCACAAACTGTAAGGTAATATAAGAAGGCTGATGTAACCAAAGCAACCTAAGGCTTTCTGCATGCATGCACTACGTGCAAGGTAGAAGTTGCTTTGGAAGTTTTACACTCTGCACAAAAAATATTCCAAGTGTAATATCCTCCGAAGCCAAAGACCAAATCTTCCGAAGCCAAAAGATAAAGTCTTTCGAAGCTTCTTGGACAAAGTCTTCGGAAGCCAAATGAAGAGAAGACTAATTTCTTCCAAAGACAAAGGATAATATGTTTTCCTTGGATGCACTTTTGCATAAAGCTGACCCATTTTTCGCTACAACTCTTATGTTTCACCAACTTTCAGAAGTTGGTGAAAAGGTCCATGCTTTTGCAACTGTACATTAAGGTCTAGAGTCTGTAACTTTCCACCTTATATACTTTTATCCTTATTATAATATATTAGGATGTGAGCTATGACTTGTTATAGTCACTAGCCAAAAGAAAATCCGACTTTTGACTCTATATTGATTTTGTTGTCTGTTAATGTTTCCAGCTGGCTTTCAAAGTATAGCCGGTTGTAGGATGTAGTATAAAGTATCTTAGGGTCTTGTATCTTATTTTATGTATTGTAACACTTGTAAAGGAACTTGAGATTAATATACATCATTCTTGAAAACCATATATATTATTCTTGAACTCTGTCTCCTTGTTTTCTTGTGTTCTTTGCATCTCATACTCAAACCCGATTTCCTATTTGATCTAAAGTGTTCTAACACTCTCCTCCTTGTGAAACTGATTATATTGACCTCCCTTAACTGGTCCTGCAATTGGTATCAGAGCATTCCAGGCTCTTGATTGTAAGATCTTAACATTTTAAATCTCCTCAGTTCTCACAAAACACTTAACATCTCAAGTGGCAGCATTTAAGTCTGATATTGAAACGGTAACATGGTAAAGTCCCTACCGATCACTCCTAATGATTTTGATACTTGGTGCCTAAGAGTAGAAGGCTTCATCAAGTCACAAGATAGCAGGATATGGGAGTCTGTTACCTCAGGACCTTACATCCATGCACCTCTTTAGCTGTCGCTGGAGGTGGTATGATACCAAAAGAAGTGTCTGAATACTCTAAAGAAGATAGAAAAAGAATAGATATAGATCAAAAGGCCATGACTGCTCTCCAAACTGCTATTCCAAATGCCATCTACGGAGGCTTCAAGAAGTGCAAGACTGCCAAGCAACTATGCGATGCATTGAAACTGATGTATAAGGGGTGAAATGAAGCCAAAGAAAACAAGAAAGACCTCCTGAAGCAGCAGTTTGAGAATTTCACCTTCAAAACAGGTGAAACCATGACTCAACAATACTTCAGGTATGTTGAGATTGTGGACACTATAGTGGGTGTTGGAGTAAAGCTGCAGAATAGGGATATTGTGAGGAAGTTCATGTCCTCTCTCCCTAGACAATGGACACACTACTGTGTAGTCATTAAGAGGACTGAAAACCTTAAGACCCTCACTCTTACTGAGTTATATAACATCCTTTGTGGCTACCAGATGGAGATGAACATGCAAAATCCGTCTGGTAACTCCAGCAATCAGCAGAGTTCTGCTCTGCATGCAGTTGAAAGGGATTATAAGAACCACAACACCATCTTATCTCTTACCCTGACAACTTACCAAAGGGCCCTTTCATCACCTTCTTAAAGACGCCAAGGGAGAGCTACATCCAGGGAAGCCCATTCTAAGAGACAAGCTTATCACAAGCCTTTGTGTCTCATGATGAAATCACATGAACATATAGATGAGATTTGATCTTTAGTCCTTGACAATCTTAAAATCTGATTTCAAAAGAGCTGAAGATGAGTATAAATTAAAAATATAAGACTTAAAAAAACCATTTTAACTCTCAAACATGAACATACCAACTACAGGACTTAAATTAATGATCTCATCACTATATTAACTGAGTGCTAGGCTGAGCTTGTGATCAGCAAAGCCAAGGCAGAGAAACATGTTCTTGAAAAAAAGACCTTCAAGAACATAATATTTTCATCCCAGCATGCCAAAGTGCATTATCAAAACAAATAGGGACTGGGATCTAGTGAGATAGCTCCTCCACACACTCTATTGTCTGTAAGATCTCCTAGGTTTGGAACTGGTCAAGATGAGCTTCTATCCATAGACCCTAGTGATGAAGAGGATGAATAGGAGATAGTAAAGGATAGAGCTGAGAAGAGTGAAGAAGATCAACCTAACAAGGGTCATTATTCTCTTGAGGAGAGGAAGAAGCCAGGAACGACAAAGTCAAAAAGGAAGAACTTGATCCGAGCAGCCAAAAGGAAATCAAAGAAAGCTCAAGAGATTAAGGCCACTTTCAATTCTAAGCAGAAATAAGTGTTTATCTCTGCAGGGTTTGAAGTGGTGAAGACTGTGGATTCAACCATGAGTTCTAGTACCAAGAGTTCAAGTTTATATCCAACTCATTCATGTGAAGGTATGAAGGCTGATCAGCTATGTACCACTGCTACACATCAGGAACCATCCACCTCTAAAAGCAAGACTCACCCTAGGAAACTTGTTACAACATCTGAAAAGATAGAGATGGAGATGAAAAGTGATCAAACTCAGCCCTTCATACATAAGAAGACTCTCAGAAGAAAGCAAATGGATTACATTATGTGTGGCAGTACTTCTCATCTTGCTAAGGATTGCATCTACAATCCCAAAAGTACTATCAACATAGCCAAGAAGAAGTGTTCTGAGAGGAGCAAGAAGTATTAAATTTTAGAAGAAAATTGTTTTCTTTCGGAAGCTCCAGAATAGGAATAAAGACAAGTGAAAACTTGCATTCAGAAGATTTTTTGGTCTAGGAAGAAAGGAATACTTCCGAAGCACTAAAACTTGCTGCAGTGAAAGCAAGATATTTCGAAGGGTCAATCTCCAAAACTTCTAAATTTGTCAAAACTTCCAAAGTATTGAATGAATGTCAAGTCTAATCTTCCAAAGATGGTGTGGAAGTTAAAGGAAGACCAAGTGACTGGAAGTTCTTTATCAACAACAGCAAATGATCCTCAAAGTCTTAACATAGGATCAATTACTGTTGTATTGTTTTTAGTCAATTTTAACGAGCCCAAGACCAATAAAGCTTGAGTTTCCAAATGTAACTAACTTTCTTCTTTTTGTGCAGGAACAACTGAAGATCAAAAGAAATGTATGGATCATAGATTGTGGCTATTCCAGGCACATGACATGCAATGGTTCTTTGCTTTAAGATTTTAAGAAAATTAATGGAGGGTCAATTGCTTTTGGGGGAGATGCAGGTGGTTACAGTACAGGAAGGGGCAGGGTCACAAATGGTAAGCTCAGTATTAAAAAGGTAAACTTTGTTAAGGAGCTTGGATACAATTTACTGAGTGTATCCTAATTTTGTGACCAGAGACATAACATGCTTTTTACAGAGCATGAGTGCATTATTCTCAAGCCCGGGGTGATTATTCCTCAAGAGCATATCCTGCTTAGAGCACCCCAGAAAGGGAACATGTACAAGATGGATTTGCAGGAAACATCTCCTTCAAGAGAAATTTCTTGCTTTCTTTCTAATGCAAATAATGATGAGTCTTTTCTTTGGCATAAAAGAATATGCCATGTAAACTTTAAGAATATGAATAAGTTAATTAAGAATGATTTGGTAACTGGAATGTCAAAGAAAGAGTTTGCATGTGATGTTCACTGTGTTGCATGCATGAAAGGGAAACAACACTTGGTATCTCATAAGCCAAAGAAAAAGAACTCCATCACTACTCCCCTACACTTATTACACATGGATCTCTTTGGCCCCACCAGTGTAACGAGTCTAGGAAGGACCTCATACTGTTTAGTGATCATAGATGATTTCATAAGATTCACTTGGGTATTCTTCCTTAGAATTAAGAATGAGACTCCTGAGATCCTGAAAAACTTCATTTTGAAAATTGAGAATCAAAATGATCACAAGGTCAAGATCATATGATGTGATCAAGGAACTGAATTCAAGAACCAAATCCTTGACATATTTTGTGATGAAATGGGTATTATAAGATAATATAGTGCTCCCAGGACTCCTCAGCAAAACATTGTTGCTGAAAGGAGAAACATGAAACTTATTAAAGCTGCAAGAACCATATTGTCTGACTCTAAACTGCTCATCACCTTCTGGGCAGAGCAGTTAACACTGCCTGCTATGTGCAGAACAGAGTTTTAGTAGTTAAGACTCATGGTAAGACTCCTTATGAACTATGACATAAAAGGATACCTTTCATTGGTTTTCTCAGATCATTTGGATGTCATTGCACCATCTTGAATACCAAAGATCAGGTAGCCAAGTTTGTTGAGAAATCAGATAATGGACACTTTATTGGATACTCTTCCCAAGCTAAGGCTTATAGAGTATACAATCTCAGAACTAAAGTAGTTGAAGAATCAGCCAATGTGATCTTCAATGAGCACACTCCCTGTGTGAAAGGTTCTGGTCCTGACTGGCTATTTGATCTGGATTTAGTTACCAACTATTTTAACAAATCTTGTAAGAATGTTTTAGGATGTACAGATAATTTATCAATAGGAGATCCTGACCCAAGATTTGAACTAAGAAGACCAAGCAAGAATACTACTTCAACTCCAATGGTAACTAACCCTGCAAATAGAGTTCCTATCAGCAAAACAATGACAAATCAAGCTGATACATCTGAGTTGCCTACGAATTCCAACTTAGAGGCACAAAACTAAAATGAAAGGCTTCAAATGTAGGAGGAAATGATAGTGGTGACAGTGATCAGGAATTTCTTGATGCTAATAACTACTCCATGGAAGACAACATCAATGATGTCACATACTCATTGGATCAAGCTTCTCTTGATAAGTGTGCTGATGTGATAGGAGATACTTCATTACCAGATCTAAAATTCACAAATTTAGATTTGTCCAATCAACTTGCTATGATCCCTCAACTTAGGATCCACAAGTCACATCCTAACATAAACATCATTAGAGATGTTGATCAAGGGGTGAGAACAATAGGACAAACTCATGTCAAATATGTCTGTCTGTACTCTTGCTTCTTATCCTAGATAGGGCCAAGGAAAGTTGATGAGGCTTTGAAGGATGAAAGTTGGGTTAAAGCAATGCAAGAGAGCTGCTTTAATTCAAAAGACAAAAGGTTTGGAACCTATGTCCTCTTCCTTAAGGGAATACTATCATAGGAACCAAGTAGGTTTTTAGGCATAAGTAGGATGATAGAGGACTTGTCATCAAGAACAAATCAAGACTGGTCGTTCAAGGGTACACACAAAAAAAGAAATTGACTACACTGATGTCTTTGCTCCTGTAGCAAGACTTGAAGCAGTTAGGATATTCCTGGCTCTTGCTGCATTAAAGGATTTTAAGGTCTACCAACTTGATGTTGAGTGTGCTTTCTTATATGGGGTGATTGATGAAGAGGTGTATGTCAAGCAACCACTTGGCTTTGCAGGCCTAAATCATCCTGATTATGTCTGCAAGCTTGATAAAGCTCTCTATAGGCTGCACCAAGCTCCAAGGAAGTAGTATGAGACACTATCTTAGTATCTCTGTCAGCATGGCTACAAGAGAGGTACTGTAGATGGAACTCTCTTCATTAAAGAAACAGGAAATGACTTAATGCTGGTTCAGGTATATGTAGATGACATTATCTTTGGGTCAACTAATCCAATGCTCCGTAAAGACTTTTAGAGGCTAATGAAGAATACATTTGAAATGATTGCCATGGGGGAACTCAATTTCTTTCTAGGAATTCAAGTGAAGCAAGTTGATAATGGAATCTTCATAAGTCAGTCAAAGTATGTACAAGACATACTTAGAAGATTCAACATGACTGATTGTAAGGTTATAAATATACCCATAGCAAGAAACCACTCCCTTGGACCTGATCTTGAGGGGGGGTGTGTAGATGAACATCTTTACTGGACTATGATTGGATCTCTGACGTATCTTACAGCTAATAGGCCTGATATCATGTTTGCTACATGCATCTATGCAAGATATCAAGCAAATCCCAAGATGTCATACCTGGTTGCTGTCAAAAGGATTATTAGATATCTCAAAGGAGCCCCAAAGTTAGGCCTTTGGTATCTAAAGAATTCTGACTTTAATCTGTATGCCTATATAGATAGTGACTATGGTGGCTGCAATATGACTGCAAAGTCTACATCATGGGGATGTCAATTCCTTAGTGGAAGGATTGTCTCATGACAATGCAAGAAACAAATCCTGTGTATCTGCATCAACTGTTGAAGCAGAATACATTGCTGTTGCTAGCTGTTGTGCTCAAGTGCTTTAAATTCAGAATTAGATGCTAGACTATGGATAAAACTTTAAAGAGACTCCCATCCACATAGACAACAACAGTGTCATCTCTCTCACAGAGAATCCTATGTAACACTCAAGGACAAAACACATCAATATAAGGTGTCATCAAATTAGAGATAATCATGAAAAGGGATTGATAAAACTAATCAAAGTTAACACAACTAAATAATAAGCTGACTTGTTCACAAAGGCTTTTGATGAACAAAGATTGAAATATCTTGTATCAGCTATTGGGATGATAAATTTTAAATAGATTTTCTTAAAACTTAATTCAAAATTACTTCTAAAATGAACTGTTTGTCCTAAGTTGTCTAAACTATCATCCACATAAGCTCAGTTTACTTTGAAAGAAAGTCTTTTTCAAACGATATTACTTAGAATTTTGAATATCTTTAATATATTTTCTTTCTAAAGACATTAAAATTGTCTTCAGAAGAATTTAAGTCGTCAAAAACAGATAACTACTATAAGAAATTTACCTTCGGAAGAAATGTTGATATTTCTTCCGAAGCCAAAATATGCTTATAAGTACTTATATGTATTTGAAGAAAAAATTTCTTCCAAAGCCAAGTTTTAATATCTTTCGAAACCAAATATACCTCAGAAAAAAATTACTTAAGAACATTTTCTTTCGAAACAAAATTTTCACAAAGGCAAGGAATATCTTCCAAAGTCAAAATTTAGCTTCGGAAGTTTTTCACAAAACTTCCTAAGACAAAAATACCTTCGGAAGAATTTCGACTTCCAAGAAAACTACCTTTTTGGATACTTTCTTAGAGGTGGGACCGACATTCAGACTTTAAAGTTTATTATTATGCATTAACATTGTCTCAAGTCCATTTCATATAAATATACCCAATGGTTCCCCCTCTTTGACTATCTTCTTCATCTGCAACTTCTCTAACCTAAATTTACCCCCTTACCGCCTTATTCTTACTTTCTTCACCTCAAAGCTACCACAAATTGCCAACCCTGACCACAGAAACCAACCAGATTTTTCCATGCATCTTCACAGGCAACACAATCAAGTTGCTTTGTTGAACTCTGAGAAAGATCCAGGTTTCTCAAATGTTTGCTGCTTTCTCTCTCTATCCAACCACTTAATCTCCTCACCATTGATCCTATACTCTATGAGGATCAACTATTAGACTTTTGGAGGACCTGCCAAGAGGTCACCATGGATGGGGAGAAGGCACCGCCTGCCACAGTGCAGGGGGGCAATTTTCATCACTCCAACATCCATAAACACTTATCTTCAGCTGGATGATGTAGAAGGTGAATCGTCCTTCCCCAAATATACAGTTAACCAATCTTTTGAGTAGATGGGATATGAAGGTGACTTCTCAGTCAAAACCTTCAGAAAAGGGAAGGTTTCCTCATAATGGAAGTACCTCCTCCATGTCATCATCCATAACTTGTCTAACAAACATGGAGGATGGGACCGAATTCCAGAAGACCTCTCCTTTATAGTCTATGGGATGGTTCATGGGGTTAAGTTCAGGTATTCACAATTTGTATACACTAGTTTACTTGCAAACTTGGACTCCTTAGAATATTACTTGTTCACTCGATATGTCCAGCACATTTTCAATCATGAACTAGGCTCATAGTTGAGGGAAACAGGTAATATTCTAAAATTAAGAAGATGAAGCCTGATATCTTTAAAATTTTAAGAAAGCCTACTGTGGGCTTCTTAGGGGTAGAAACAACCCTAGTCCCAAAAATGTTAGAGCTTATTGCTCAAGTGACAACCTAGCAGCACCGGCTAGTGTTGAACCCACACCTTCGACTTCAAGACAACCCACACAACCACAAATAACTAGCACCTACCAAAGAAAATCCAAACAAACCCCTGCATAAGTTATTAAACTTACACGAGCCCCCTTATCACCACCTATATAGGAGGAAGTGGACACTGGAGCTCCCACTTTCCCTGAGGAGCAAATCACTCCCATCTCATAAATAATCAGACATGAGGTTCCTCATGCTCAGACTGATGAGCTCACAACCCAAGAAGCCTTAAGCCTTCACTTATAGCCTCAACACTCTAGTGAACAACCTTCAGGGAAAGTTATCATCCCCAGCCTCTTGATCTAAACCAGCTAATACCCAGTCTAGAATTCTATGATGATGAGGATATGTCACTCAGTGAGTACCATAAGTATATCTTCTCTTCCCTACTCAAAGAGAGATGAATGCTCCTGTTTCTCCTATATCTAGCCCACATCATCCACCTACCACTAAGGTGGATCTTCTTAAACATGTTTAGGAGATCCATATGGAAGAGGCCTTCACTTCTGTAAGTGATTACATCATTAAGACCTCAACCACGACAATCCAGCCTATTGACACTTTAACTTAAGCTTTCAATGTGTAGGGGAAATCCAGCAGCCAAGAACAACAGGCTGGTGATGAGGAAGAAGGCTTAGGTCTAATTCTATCATCCTCCAGTGATTCTTCTACTGAAGATAAGGGAAATCTCATACTAAAGGTGCAAAAACTGTCCAAAACATGCAACTATTTAGTCTCTAAGGTCAGTCACTTGGAATCTCAAGTGACTACCTTGCAAAGAAAGATCAATGATCAGCAACTTAAGATTTCTGATCTCAAGGAACAACTACCTAGGAGACCTTTCAGGAGGGTTCAACCAGGAACACAAGAACCTAAGAATGTGATAGATTTAACCCCAGCTCATCTGTGTTAGAGGGTGATGCTAACAAAAAAGGGAGGAAGTCCAAGCAATCTTAGAACCTGGGGGTCCTTTACAGAGTATTGACATTGAGGACTCACCACCCTCACTTGCAATTGTCCATACTCAGCAACCTCCTCAAGTTCACATTGATGTGGACTCTCTCATACAAAGTCTGTTGAAAGTCGAAACGTCCTTATTGAAGCCTAGCTAACGAGAAACCACATTCTCGATATATTATATATATTATATATATATATATATATATATATATATATATCCTATGGAGCTGTGAATGAAATACTAGGGTGGAGGTATGATGCTGGTAGAAAAGCCCTGATACAACATAGATTTCAAGGGCAGCAAGAGGTTTTCAACTTTTAGACCTTGAACTACTATGATGGTCTTTCTCTAGTCAATTTGCCACTTGTCAACCAAACTCAACATAGGCAAGCTGACATAATGGCTGAAAGCATTCAAGACAGGATTGTTAAAGAGTTAAGGCATAAAGAAGACAAATGCAAATAGGCAATGTCATTGGTCAACTGGATGTTGGGGTGAACCCTAAGATTAGCTTCGAAGGGGAAACTTTTACTAATGGCCCAGTGATAGAACCTGTGAGCATTGTCATAGAAACAACTACTTCAACATCCTCTACCCTCAGTGAGAAACCAATTGATGAAGGTGCTTTACAACCTCTCTCTAGCCAGAGCTTGACTACTGAACCAAGCAATGAAGGCCAAAGCTCTCTCCACCCTGAGTCACCAAGGCCTGTGAGTGACAAAAAAAGAGGAAAATGACTTCTGAGGAGATTGAGGAGGAGGAAAGAGAGAAGAAGCGGAAGCTAAGGGGAGGGAGTTCAAGTGGGTCTCTAGGCTTCATAGAAGCAGTAATCAGGACAACCCCCATGCCAAACACTAAATATGATAAGTTGAAGGATGCTAGATTAAACTACTTGGGGACCTGAAATTACAATATAGATGAACTCATCTCTCTTCCCTTAGAAGAATTGAATGAACTGGCAGACTTAGAGCTGGCAAAGGAGAGGAAGGAGGCAGTGGATGCAGAGTTGCTCCTCAAAGTTAAAGAATAAAGAAGACAAAAAAAGCTTTACAAACATGCTCCTACCCTCACCCTAGTTCATGAAAGCCCTGAGAAAGAGGCTGTGGTAACTAAACAACCTCAGGTAGATAAGGTGGCTGATAGACAAAACATGATTAACTACCTGAGTGCCACAGGCCTCTATAAGGCATATGCACTTCTTCCCCTCTCATATGTGTACCTTGAATTTGAATATCTTAAGCAGCTGGAACAAAAGTTCATTAAAGAACAAAAAGCTGCTAAGAGAAAGATGAAGGAAGAAGCTGCAAAGTTAAGAGCCATCATCCAAAAGAGTCAAAAGAAGTCTGCTAATAGACAGAGGATGATGAGCTTCTTGAAGCTGTATGGATTCTCCAGAAAGAGGCTTGGTCCAATGTCTCTATCTACTATGGATGATCATATTAGAGTGATCAAGCAGAATACTAAAAACAGAGGGCTTGTGGATTTGTATTCTCCACCAAGCCAAGTTCCTCCTGAGGTTAAGGTTAAGGTTGAACCAACTCGAATAACACAATCTAGACCTTCTGCTGCATCTCAGCCAACTTCATCTTCTATTCCACAGCAGGGTTCTATTTCCTTTCTTTTTGAACCTATGAGGGAAGAGGACCCCAACTGAGAGAGGGAAAACAAAACAACATGGTACTCAAGACCAGCCCTCTCAGTTAAAGACACTAAAGAGGAAGAAAAGGATGGTCATGAAGAGTGTATCCAATAAGAAGCCAATGGCATCCTCCTCAAGACCTCAGGATAAGTCAGACTATGTTGAGGAAGTGAAACAAGAGGCTGCTCAACCAACTCCTACTCAAGCACAACCTCTTACAGCTGAAAGACCCAACCTGTCTTGGTGTAAGGCTTCGTTCCTGGAGACCTCACAGTTGGTCATTCACAGCACTAAACATACATAATATAATACATTTCATAAAACATTGCAGCAGAAGTCATTAACAAAAACCATTCATTTTATTATTAATTACTGTTATTATGCAACACAAAATTGTTTAAACCACAAAAGACAACATCCTTTAATTGCATTATAGAATAACAATAATAATTTGTGTGAATGGATGCCAATCTTGCCCGCTAAGTAGCCTTCACCTATGCCATCCTCAGCAACCATTACCTGCCAACTAAAAATGCATAAAAGTGAGCGTTCCTGAGTGAGTTCTAGTTTTACAAGTATCAAAATACTTTATACATTTCATACGTAAAAATACTCTTTTCCTTAAAACTACTCTTCTTTACTTTCACACATGTTCATTCATTTTCACACATATTCGTTTGTTTCATACTTTATCCTTTCGTTTGTTTCGTACTTTATTATTATCTTTCACCAATTCTAGATCCTGTCAGGCTTTTCCCCCATCATGGCATGAAGCCACGGTCGCCAGGGTCGAATGACAAGGATCCCGTTTCGTACTATGGTTCCAGTCACCTAGACTGACCTCCTGTATGTGAACCCTCATGGGTTAAAAATCACACGTTATAAGACACAGTTGAGCTAACAACTCTCAAAGAGTTGTGATCTCCTTTAGATCTGCTTGCAAATCTTTTCATTCTTTCATTATGTTTCACTTTGCATTTGTGTATCTTTCTCTTCGCTACGTTATACTTACGTTTATTCATACATACGTTATACTACGGAAAGTCATAACATAATACTTAACATATATTATAATATATATACGTTTTGTAAATCATTAAAAGATAACACTTTACACTTATATACATATCACACATTCATCATCACATCATACATGTTCCAAGCATAACCCTCACATATTATGCTTAGAATAGTCCAAACAGTCCAATAGTCAAACTAGGGTCAAACCCAAAAATTCTGTTTTTCCTCAAAATTCAAGAAAATTTTCCAAGTGTTGGGCGCATGGACACTATTTAGGTGCATTAGCCCTGTTTGGGCGTTTTCTCAACTATGTAGGCGCATGAGCCTATACTTAACCATTTCAACACTTAGGCGCATGGGCATTATTTGGGCGTATCACCCCATACATAGGAATTTCTTTTAAAACTTAGGAGCATGAACTACTGTTCAGGCGCATGAACATACACTTAGAAATTCTAAGGCAAATCTAGACGCATGAGCTACTGTTGGGCGCATCATCACATACTTAGAGTTTTAAGCCTATTTTTTAGGCACATGAGCCCTGTTGGGCGCATGAACACCATTTCATATGTTTCTAACTTATTTTTCAGTCCCAAACATTGTCTTAGCATGTTCTAAGCCTTACACTACCATTCTAAGCCCTAACATAACATGTACAACCACAACTACCAACTTACAAGCATATATTCATATGGTCATACATATAACATTTTTATAAAAATCATTAACATGCATTTTCAACCCCAAAGAAGTTTAAAAAACATGTAAAACCGGGGTCTAGAAACTCACCTTAGCTGCTTTCAAGCTAAATCCTCTCAACATGAACTTTTCGAAAGCTCTTAACACCTAAAACATGTTAAGAATACATATCCGAACACATGCACACACAGAAACATGTTGAAACCAGTCTTACGGTTGAAAACCCGTAAAATCAAACCAAAAACTTGAAATACACTTACCAATTTGCGAATTGAGCTTCTTTCTCTCTTTAAAACCGAAGCTTTGCTGATTTCTCTCTCTAAAGCATCAAGCAGTGGAGTGTAGCAGGTGGTATGGGCAGCCATACCACCTTTTAAACAAAATCATAATAAGATTTTGTCCTTTTACACTTTGCATCCCTCCACTTTGGCATCTCTTTCTTTCTTTCTTACAAAATATGTTTCCTTTTATTTCTCATTTCTTTTCTTTCTTTATTTTGACAAAATTTTCCGGGTGTTACACTTGGACCTTTCTTGCTAATCCAGACAGATGGTATGTCATTAGAGATCAAGGTAGTCAAGATGTTTACTTCTGGCAAGACATGCTTGATCCAGCTTTGCATGATCTCCATGACATTAGAAGGTATTATGAGAGTCTAAAGGATCCTGACCAAATGATGAAGAAATGAATAGTGTTGATCCTAATGAGGACTATCAACTGATGAGCAAACTTCTTTATTTTGGTAGAATCATCCTAGGGGGAGTTTGTAAGGTTATATAAGAAGGCTGATGCAACCAAAGCAACCCAAGGCTTTCAACATGCATGCACTACGTGTAAGGTAGAAGTTCTTCGGAAGTTTTAAACTCTGCACAGAAATATTCCAAGTGTAAAATCTTCCGAAACCAATGACCAAATCTTCCGAAGCCCAAAGACGAAGTCTTCTGAAGCTTCAAGGACAAAGTCTTCCAAAGCCAAATGAAGAGAATATTGATTTCTTCCAAAGACAAAGGAGAATATGCTTTCCTTGGATGTACTGTTGCATAAAGCTGACCCACTTTCCGCTGTAACTCTGATGTTTCACCAACTTGCATAAGTTGGTGAAAAGGTCTAGAGTCTGTAACTTTCTACTTATGTACTTTTATCCTTATTGTAATATATTAGGATATGAGCTATGGCATGTCATAGTCACTAGTCAAAAGGCAATCTACCTTTTGACTTTACATTGATTTTATTGCCTGTCAATGTTTCCAATTGGCTTTCAAAGTATAGCCAGTTATAGGATGTAGTATAAAGTATCTCAGGATCTTGTATCTTATTTTATGTATTGTAATACTTGTAAAAGAACTTGAGATTAATATACATCATTCTTAAAAACCATATATATTGTTCTTAAGTTCTGTCTCCTTGTTTGCTTGTGTTCTTTGCATGTCATACTCAAACCTGGTTCTCTATTTGATCTGTTAAGTATTCTAATACTCTCCTCCTTGTAAGACTGATTGTATTGACCTCCCTTAACCGGTCCTACACAAACTCATCTAAAACCCCATATAAGAAACATAACTTTAAAAACTCAACATTCACTAAAAAATTATATGTGTTTCTCTTTCATTTCTCTCAATATTGATAATTTTCATTATCTATCTCATAAAAAAGAAAGGTAAATATCATACTTATTTATATACTCTTGAAGTTAAATTTCAATGTGGTTACACCTTTTTATGTTACTAAACATAATTGCTTCAGATAATGACAAATTCTCATCAAGAGATATCATTGGCGCATGTTACGTACCATCCTTGGCTTTAGTTTCATCAAGGATCGGATGAACTTAGAAGACTTAATAATGTTCTAGGTAAAGAATTAGAGCATTCGCATTTGATCTTTTGAAATTTGTTACGGGATGGCGGTGAATGTACACATGCTCGTAACATGTTGAATGAGCCATAGAATACGGTTTTTGTCATCAGCGACCCTCAATATAAAGAGTTTCGTTTAGAGTTTTTCTATACGTTTTAACCTCGACTTAAACTACCATAATTATAGGTGTTGTATTTTTTTAATGAGCTTGTATATTTCTTTTGCTAATTGACGTTTCATTTATTTTGTTATTTCTGGCAGTGACATGAATTCTATCACTTTCGTGGCTGGGGGTGCCATGAAACTTTGCCATGGCCCAATTTGGTACTTTGATGGGTTTATACACACTTAAGGAGACTGTGAAATTTGATATTTTGAATGCTCTTATTTAAATTCCTAAAGATGTTACTAAGAAAATTTGGTAACAAGTTGGGTCATTACAAGGCTTACAATAAAACAAAAGCCAAACGAATGAATGACCCATTATATAGATACCTTCATTGGTCAGTGGTTATGGTATAGCTGGACATAGCATGACTGGTGGGGGATGACTATGAAGGACCTGTTTTTTTTATTTTGTTTGATTCATAAGAGGCTGTGTAGCCTGGCATATATGCTTGCTAAATATTTTACTAGTTGCATGGGGTTAATAAGTTCGGAGATATATTTGGTGGTATGTATGTTACCCGCCTAGCTGATATTTTAAAGGTCCTCAGTGTCACACCCTTAAAATCCACGTGCAGAGTTTTACCATGAGATGTGTGAATAAACTAGTATCCAAGTCATTAGTTACTCTGAATGACTCTATATGTAATGTTTAAAATAACTTGAGAGTTTAAAAGTTTAAAATGTTATGGAAGCGTTTAGTAAATACTTCAATCCCCAAAGATTAAAATGTAAATGCACAAAACATACGCCTAAACCATTTTCTAAATGTAAATATAAAACCAAACATAAATGAATGTATGTTGGAAAGAAATATTCTTGACCCATTCTGTGCTCCTAGCGACACCTAATATTAACAACCTGAGAAAAGCATACTAAAGTGTCAACACGATGGTTGGTGAGTTCAAGAGTTTGTAAGTAATCATAAACAATAGCAGTTGTAAAACATAAGTAAGTGGATTGAAATAGATAGCTAATCTAATTTTATGAGTAATAACAATAGATATTTATAGATAAAACCTTCTTGATGAAGAGAGTTTTATCTATAAATCCTTTGATGTATCCATTCTTCAGGAGAAAGGTAGAGAGTGTCTTGTATCATTTTTTTGGGGCTTGATAAAAACCATAAATGGTTTGTTAAGTTTGCATACATAATCAGGATACTTGGGATCTTCAAATCCTGGAGGTTGACAGACATAAACTTCTTCATCAATCTCATTGTATAGGAATGCACTCTTGACATCCACCCAAAACACCTTGAAGTCTTTGAGGCAGTAAATGCTAGAAAAATTCTGATTGTTTCAAGCATGGTCATATGAACAAAGACTTCTTCATAATCAATCCATTCTTCTTGTGTGTACCTTGTACCACAAGTCTTGCTTTGTTCTTGATAACAATGCCTCTGTTGTCCTTTTTGTTTCTGAAAACCCATTTGGTCCCTATTGCAGTCTTCCCCTTGGAAGTGCACATAGTTTCTAAACCTTTTCCCAAGGAAATTGAAGAAGTTCCTCTTGCATGACTTCTACCCAACTGTTATCTCCTAATTCCTTATCAACTTTCTTTGGTTCCACTTGAGAAAGAAAGCATGAAAACAAACAGATGTTTGTTTCATTCACCCTACTTCTTGTCTAGACACCAGGATTCCATATTGCTAATAGCATCCTCAACTGAATGCTCTTTATGAATTCTTAGTCTTGGGATTACTTGGAGTTGTTGAGATAGATCCAAATTGGAAAAAAAAATTTCGGAAAGTTTGGTAGACGGATTACCTGGTTCATCTATCAAATTGACTCTATCTTTAGTATTTGTCATACTTGGTTCATTTCAAGAAATTGTCTAGCACCACAACGATCTTTAGACTTTTTATTTAACGAGTCATAATGAGCAAGTGATGGTAGGGGTGTAAACGAGCCGAGCTGAGCCCGAGCTCGCTTAGGCTCGAGCTTGGCTCGTTTTAACTTTATAAAGCTCGAGCTCGAGATTTACTCGTTTGTAGTTATATTCCTAAATCTCAAGCTCGAGCTCGTCAGAAATTATTCAAACTCGAGCTTGGGCTCGGGCTCGGTTCGTTTATCATTAATTATTTAATTTTTATTTTTTCATAATTACTATTATATTTATTTATAATCATACTTATCATACATATAATATAATATATACTATTTAATTATTTCTATCATATTTTTATATATATTAATAGTATTATTATAAAATATATATTTGATATGTAAAAATATTATAAAATATATATATATATATATAAACAAAAGCTCGTTTAGGCTTGCGCGGGAGCTCTAGCTTGAAATCTAAAGTTTGGGCTCGAACTCATTTAGTAAACGAGCAAAAATATGAGCTTGAGCTTGGGCTCGAGCGCGTTTAAGCTCAGCTCGATTCGAGCTTTTTTCGAGTAGATCTCGAGTAGCTTGCGAGCCGTCTTGGCTCGTTTACACCCCTAAGTGATGGTTGATCCACATTGTTTGTGGTACTAGCATCTGCTTCTGCTGAATGAGGCTTTGACACTTATGAAAATTCAAGGTATTTCATATATTCTATTATTTATTTGATTACGTAATTTATTTAGTTTAGAATATAAACTAAGAAATGTTCTTTTGATATTATGATAATCAAAATTAGGATCATTGCAAGTGAACCAATGTATGATATTTTATCTGAACCTAAATAATTTTATGACATTATTATGCGTCATAAATTACTAATTTATGACATTCTGTCGAACTTCTAACCCTAGATGCTTTAACCGACTCGAGTTGTCATAAAAAATAATAATAATAAAATAAAATTGTCGAAAGTCTTTTACAAATCTGTTGGACCAAAAGAACCAATGAGCCAAGATCAGGAAAACCTCTAAGTCCCACATGCCACTGCACAACTGCTGAAGACTCCCATCAGCTGTTCTGACAAAGTCTGAAGAATAAACAGCTGAAGTTCAAAGAACTGAAGTACAACAGCTGAAGATCCCAAAGTACTGAAGACAAGTACTGAAGTCTAAAGTACTGATAAACACAAGTACTGAAGACTTCAAGTACTGAAGACAAGTGCTGAAGATCAAAGTCTGAAGAACTGAAGAACTGATGAACAACTGCTGATGCACAAAGTCTGAAGACAACGACTGAAGACATCAGCTGATGACAACTACTGAAGTCATCAGCTGATGAACATCTGAAGACCAAAGTCTGAAGACCAAGTGCTGAAGTTTCAGAGTTGTCACAACAGCTGAAGAAGTCTTCTTCAGTTGTTGTGATGGTTTTCCTTTTCAGTAGTTATTTTTGTTTCAGTAGTTGTACAACAACTGAAGAGCATGTTCTTCAGTTGTTATAGTATCAGTAGTTATAAACGACTGAAGAGTTTGTTCTTCAGTCGTTGTAGGATTTCAGTAGTTTACTCTTGTCAGCACTTAGGAACTTTTGTAAGAAGATGTCAGTTGTTGACATCTTCAGTAGTTTTATGTTTTGTCAGTTGTAATTTGAATATTCAGTGATGTCAGAAAAAGGACATCACGCCATCCTTTTGCCGCCTATAAAAGGATGGGTAACCATACTGTTTTAATTGCCGAAACGTGCGAACCAATAGAACATTTATTGTTTTGCAGAAACTCTTCTCTCTATGTTCATGCTTTAATTTGAAATATCTTTTATGTTCTTGCTTTAATTGCTAATTAATGAGCTAAATCCGCTGCAAACATAATCTAATTGATCAACGAGAGAGGCTGAGATCCTGTCAAATGGTATCAGAGCATGAATCTAAAAAGATGGATGCCTTAGATCTTTCCAAAAAGATGGATCTAAAAGGCCATCCTTGCCTATTCTCCAAGGCATCTCCTCAAGAGTCTACACTATGGCATAGAAGGCTGGGTCATGTTAATTTCAAGAACATGAATCAGCTTATAAGCCATGGTTTAGTGAGAGGATTGCCTCTGAAGGAGTTCAAGTGTGAAGATGACTACACTGCTTGCTTGAAAGGAAAACAGCACAAAGTTTCATTCCTTCAATAGAAGAACCAAAGTCCACTGCCTGCTTACAACTTCTACACATGGATCTCTTTGGTCCTGTAAGAGTGATGAGCATGGCAAAGAAGAAATACTGCCTGGTAATTATGGATGATTACTCCAGGTTTGTATGGACTTTCTTCTTGCACTCCAAGGATGAAGCAGCAAAGACTATAATGAACTTTGTGTTACAAGTAGAAAAGCAGTATTCCCTACAGGTCAAGTGTGTGAGGAGTGACAATGGAACAGAATTTAGAAACCACACACTTGATGACTTCTACCTGTCCAAGGGAATTAGAAGGCAGTTTAGCATTCCTAGAACTCCTGAACAGAATGGAGTGGTGGAGAGAAAGAACAGGACTCTCATTGAAGCAGCAAGGTCAATGTTGGCTGACTCAGGGCTGCCACTGACCTTTTGGGCTGAAGCTGTCAATACAGCTTGCTATGTACAGAATAGAGCCTTAGTAAATAAGAGGTTGATGAAGACTCCCTATGAAGTTCTTCATCATTTGGCTCCTCTTATTTCATTCTTTAGAGCCTTTGGGTGTCCTTGTTTCATTCTTAACACTAGCAACCCACTCCATAAGTTTGCTAGTAAGGTGGATGCAGGGTACTTTGTTGGTTATTCATCAACTTGCAAAGCATACAGAGTCTTCAACTGTAGAACCAAAGGGGTTGAAGAAACTTTGCATGTTAAGTTCAATGAATCTCCAAAGGACAAGATTCCACAAAACCCTGTGGAGCTGTTTGATCTGGACATACTGCAATATGTTCCTTATCAACCTCCATCTGTTGAGCCTGTCAACAGATCTCCACCTGGTGGTACTGAAGATGATGAAGTCAGTAATCACCTCTTCAGGTTCAGTGACAACCTGCCTAATTCCACTGAACCTGATGCTCCTGTAGCCTCAGCAGCTCCATCCACTACAAATGCTGATGAAATTTCTGCTTGCTCTACTTCATTTGAGCTGCCATCCTCTACATGGTTTCAGGAATCTCCATCACCATCTGTTGCTGCTGATGGGTCTACAAACACTTGCACAGATATCATAGTTTATCAAGAGCTCAAGAATCACCCCACTTCACAAATCATTGGTGATATTCATGCTGGAGTTTCAACCAGGAATCAATTGTCCAACTTTTGTTTCTATGCTCTCTTCATCAGTCAGCAAGAACCAAAGAACTATCATATTGCTTTAAGAGACAATGGATGGGTGGAAGCTATGCAGCTTGAGCTTCTTCAATTTAAGAAACAGCAAGTGTGGGAGCTTGTTCCATTACCCAAAGGTAAGTGTGCTATAGGCACCAAGTGGGTATTCAGGAACAAAACAGATGAGAAGGGCCAAATTGTCAAGAACAAGGCCAGACTGGTTGTTCAAGGGTTTGCACAGGAGGAAGGCATCGATTATGATGAGACCTTTGCACCTGTGGCAAGACTGGAAGCAATCAGACTGTTCTTAGCTTATGCCGCCTTTCACAGTCTTAAGGTTTATCAAATGGATGTCAAAAGTGCCTTCCTATATGGAAAATCAAAGAAGAGGTTTATGTGTGTCAACCACCAGGCTTTGAGGACAATAAACATCCTGATGGGTGTACAAGCTTGATAAGGCTCTTTATGGGCTGAAGCAAGCACCTAGAGCCTGGTATGAGACACTCTCAACCTTTCTTCTAAAGAATAAGTTCACTAGAGGCACCATTGATAAAACCTTATTCATCAAGACTGTGGGACAACATAAGCTCCTTGTTCAGATTTATGTTGATGATATCATCTTTGCATCCTCTGATCCAAAGTTGTGTGATGAATTTACAAAGCTTATGAAGCTGAGATTTGAAATGAGTGCTATGGAGAATTACAGTACTTTCTGGGCTTGCAAATCAAACAACTGGATGATGGAATCTTCATCCATCAGTCCAAGTATACCAAAGAGTTGCTGAATAAGTTTGATTTACAATCCTGTAAGCCCTGTTCTACTCCTATGAGCAGCATCACAAACTAGATGTTGATCAGAAAGGTAAAGCGGTTGATGAAACCCTTTACAGATGTATGATTGGGTCCTTGATGTACCTTACAGCTTCTAGACCAGACATCATGTTTTCAACATGTGCTTGTGCTAGATTTCAGGCTGCACCTAAAGAATCCCACTTGATTGCAGTCAAAAGGATCTTTAGATATCTGCAAGGTACCCAATCACTAGGACTTTGGTATTCAGCTGGGCATTCATGCAAATTAGTTGCTTTCTCTGACAGTGACTATGCAGGATGCAAAGTCACCAGAAAATCCACTTCTGGTGGTTGCCAATTCCTAGGCAATTGTTTAGTTTCTTGGCAGAGTAAGAAACAAACATCCATTGCTACATCCACTGCTGAAGCTGAGTATATTGCTACTGCAAGTTGTACCTCTCAAATACTCTGGCTTCAGAACCAACTTCTGGATTATGGCATTACTGAGACTAAGACTCCATTATTAATGGATAGTGCTTCAGCTCTTTGTATTGTTAAGAATCCAGTCCAGCACTCTAGGACCAAGCATATTGAGATCAGACATCATTTTATCAGGGATTGCTATGAGAAAGGTCTGATTGATCCTAAGTTTGTGCCTAGTGCTGATGAGCTTGCAGACATTTTTACTAAGGCTTTAGATAGTGCCACATTCCAAAAATTGGTACTAAGGCTTGGTATGCTGCAGCTTGAATGACTTGACCTATGCTGGTACTCTTAGTTCACAACTACTGAAGAGCAAAGGTCAAATATAAGTACTGATGAGAAATTTAGTCTTCAGCTCTTTCACAACTACTGAAGACTAAACTGACTCAAAGTACTGATGTACATTATTTATTGAAAAACAACTGATGTAGTGAAGTGGATTACAACTACTGATGTATGATTTTCAATTAAATAAGTACTGAAGAACAAATTTTGGTAATAAGTACTGATGTGTAATCTTACACAAATACTGAAGACCAAATTTATTCACCAGCTCAAGAATATTTCATCAGCACTTGTGAACATCTGATCACAAGAGCTGAAGGCATAAATATTCACAAAAGCTGAAGGGTCAATGAAACATCTGAAATCAGTCAAAGAGCTGATGAGTAAGTGTGGAGGCTAGTATGAAACAACTGATTTGATGGAAACAGCTGATGAGTCATTTCTCATCAGTTGATAACAACAGCTGATGTTTCATACACAAACAACTGAAGGACAAGAGCATGTCTTCAGTAGTTCATAACTACTGACATCAGTAGTTCACAACTACTGAAGACTAAAAACCAAGTCCTTAGTTGTTTACAACAGCTGAAGCAAAACCATGTCTTCAGTAGTTCACAACTACTGATCTCAGTAGTTTACAACTACTGAAGGCTAACACCAAGTCTTCAGTTGTTCCAACGTCTGAAGAATACTAGGTCATCAGTAGTTCATAACTACTGAAGACTGACAGTAACTCTTCAGTCGTTCATAACATCTGAAGGACAAAACCAAAGTCTCAGTAGTTTCAATACTGAAGACTAATACCAAGTCCTCAGATGTTACAACCACTGAAGGTTAAAACCACGTCATCAGTTGTTACAACAACTGATGACTAACACCAAAACCTTCAGTAGTTTTATTTCAACCTTTGCCCTACCCTATAAATACCCCATGTTCAGAGCATTTACTCCTCACTTGACCTAATCCTTACAAACCTCTGAAATTCCTATACACCATTAATGGCGAACATGCAACTGAAACCTCGACACAACTGTGTCGCCCATCTCACCAAGTCGCCATTATGGCCCAAATTTCATCAAGCCGTAGATCTCATGCACGACTCACCTTACAAAACGGCTTTTCTTTTGAACCCCACCTTATACACCGACTCCTTGACGGAGTTTTGGACCAATGTAACCGTCCAAACCGGAGAGCAGAATGCCGAGGTCTCTCTCCGGTCCTCCATCAACGGCAAACCGGTGGTTATCACTCCAGCCACCATACGACAAACCCTAGAGCTGGAGGATGCCACTCACCCAACTTCCTACCCCAAAGGTACCCTTGATCTCTCTTTCACTTCTCACGACTATCAGGGTAACCTCTCCGCCTCCACCCTGTTGAAGAAACACTTTCCTGATCCTCAACGACTGATCTTCCACATGGTGAATGTATGTCTGGCTCCCAAGACCTCTTCGTGGGACCAGATGTCCACAAGGTGGCAGCAGGTATTGTATTCTATCCTTGAGAAACAACCTTTAAATTTTTCTGAACTTTTATTTTTGGAACTCAAGGACATGGCCACAAAACCTTTTTCTAACCGTTGGAACTTATATCCACGGTTCATAATGGCCATGATCGAATACCAGCTTCAGGCTGAGGGACTAGTTGGCACTGGGGTCCCTGCCATGGCTGTTCAAGCTGAGGTATACTCCAGGCACAAAACTGACCCCACACTCAAACAGGCTGGCCGGCTGCGAAAACCCACGCAGCTGGAAACCACAGCCTCCACCTCCAAATCCAGAGTCCCCACCAAGCCAAAAGCCAAAAAGAAGCCCACAAAGGCTACTCAGGGAGATGAGTCCCCTGAGGATGCCCCTGCCACACAAAGGCAGGATGTGCCTGCTGGCTCGATTCCCAGCAGGTACCACGACTCCACCCACCACAACCGCACAGGCTTCCTCTCAACAGGAGCCTGATGTAACCAATTTTGGGGCAACCACATTACTGGGGTCTTCCTCACTTGAGGAGGCTGCCATTGAAGAGCACAGTCCTCCCCATGTGCATACTGCTTCTAGCCCACATACTGAGGAGACTGCCCCACTAAGCCCAACACTGGTAATAGCCAGAGTGCTGACTGATCTGAGCACTCCACCCTCTCCCCAGAAACCTATTACAACTGGGGAGACTCCATCCGAAGAGGGGGTGGGCACAAGTGCTGATCAGAGCCCACAGCACAGAGAATCAGTTCACTCTCCCAGTGTGGCTAGGGAGAGAGAACAATCTGGTGAGGCTGCCACTTCCCCTGCATCAACATCTGAGCAGGGTGAAGCTGGTAACATCTCTAAGACCTCACCAGAGGCAATGGCCGATGATGGATCCAATCCGGAGGCCAGAAGTCCCCAGTACCAAGAACAAGGGGCACATGTCATTACTGAGCCACACTCAGGACATGTTCATCCTGACAATGTCAGGAGGTCAGGTGATTCAGCTTATGCTGATGATGACCTGAGCTTCTTCTTTGATGTAGTTGCTCAAAACACTATCCTTGAGGATGAGATAAGCAGACTCAAAGAGCTGCTTGCTCAGATGACTCAGGATAGAAGTCCATCTGCCACCACTACCCACAGATGGCACCTTCACCTGAAGGTCTCACATACACTGAGCCACTTCCACAAACTCAGCCACCAGCCCCTGCTTCTGGCACTAGCTCTCAGGGACAGAACCCCCTGAGCAGCTGGATGCTATCCTCCAAAAATCCCTCCCTCTCATCACACCCATGCTTAAAGATATAGTTAACCAAACCCTTGATGAGAGGCTTCCCACATACATACAACCCATGGTGGAGGTTGCCATATCTAAGGCTCTTGCTGATAGTCAAACCCCAACCAATGCACCCAAAAAGGGGGAGACATCAGTGCAAGACAAGAGGAAGAGGGGTGAGGAGGAGAAAGAAGAAGAGAGAAAGAGGTGGTGGTAGAGAGGGAGTTGGCTGAGGAGACCAGTAGGGTGAGGGAGAAGGGGAAGAGGAAAGTGAGGGAGGTAGAGCAGATAGGAGTGGCTGAAATCCAAAAGGATTTCAGTTTCACTGATAAGAATAAGGGAGAGGGAAAGAAGGTGGCTGATCCTGATCTAGCAGCCCTTGTCAAGGAGGCTGATGCTGAGCACAACCGTTCAATGAACAAAGTCATTGAACAGCTGTTCAGGCAAGGCTTTGACAAGGACACTGCTTTGCTAGATCAAGAGATTAGAAATATGGAGAGGAGAGAAATTGACTACCGATGGACTACTCATAGCCAACAGGAAAGACAAAAACTTGAGGCTATGAGTAGGTTCACTTCGAAGTACCTGGGCAGACCAGTCCTTGATGTTAAGGCATGGACCAGGGACAAACTCTTGGCAATAACCACCAAGATTTGTTCAGCTGGTGATTTTACAAAGGGACTGGTCGCAGAGGCCCTATCTGAAGCCGGTGGTGGGAACAGGACACTGCTAGTCAAGCTGACTAAACCAGCCCTTATCTCTAGGCTGCTAGCAGTGCCTGCCAACACTCCCACACAACAACCCAACCACAACCCACAAAACCAACTCCTTTACCATCAAAACCCGCAGCCAATGATCCACCCTTGAAGAAGAAGAGAAGGGTGCTGAGGCTGCAAGATGAAGAAGAGGATGATGAGGAGGATAGTCTGCCACTCTCAGCAGTCATACCTCTACCCAAAGCCAAACCACAAACCATCAATCCCACCTCACAGCAGGACACTGTGAAGGTTAAGTTAGAAGAGGAGGAGCAGCAGAAAAGACATGATGAGGAAATGCTGAAAAGCATTGACAAATGCTATGCTGCTACCACCTCTATCATAAATATGCAGAGAGAATGTCTGAGGTTATTCACCCTCAAACAAACCTTTCAATATGAAAGGGAGAGGGTGAGAACTTGGCCTGACCCAAGGGTGGCTCACAGGATAGTCAAGAAGGACATGCCTGTGAGATACAAAAGCCAACTAAAGAGAATCGTAGATGAAGAGATCTCTATGGCTATTGTAATAACACCCTGGGAAATAGTAGATGAATTCGAGAAAGCTTATAGAGCCGGCCAAACACCCTTTTCAATGCTAGATAATAGGGTGGTTAGGAAGGGTCTGGTCTATAAGAAGCTTGAGAATTTTCATAGAGATGAGCTCACTTTGTTGTTAGAGGGTAAACACCCTGATGAGTTGCATATAGGCAAATCACAACACTTGAGCTCAAAAATGGTAGACAAGTCAAGTTCATCTCAGAGGTGTACGGTCGGGAGGGATTGTTTGAAGGTGAGCCTGAAGACCTGTCCAAAGAAGAACAATTGATGTTTCTTCAGGCTTACTGTAGAGAATCCTACCGGCTTGTACGAGGGGTGTAGATCTCATGGATGGGATAACAGCTTTGTGTCCAATTCCCCAAGACAGAGCTCCCATCCATACTTAGCCAAACAAATACTTAAGACTACATCTCTGGCCAGTGCTTATCTGGGTCAACTTCTAATCTGATCTAGAAGGAAATAGACCAATCTTTATGCCATCAATAAGTGGGACATCCAATAATTAGAGGTTTTGGCTGCATTGGTTCAGGGGGAGTTTGTTGGACCAAAAGAACCAATGAGCCAAGATCAGGAAACCTCTAAGTCCCACATGCCACTGCAACAACTGCTGAAGACTCCATCAGCTGTTCTGAAAAAGTCTGAAGAATAAACAGCTGAAGTTCAAAGAACTGAAGTACAACAGCTGAAGATCCCAAAGTACTGAAGACAAGTACTGAAGTCTAAAGTACTGATAAACACAAGTACTGAAGACTTCAAGTACTGAAAACAAGTGCTGAAGATCAAAGTCTGAAGAACTGATGAACAACTGATGATGCACAAAGTCTGAAGACAACGACTGAAGACATCAGCTGATGACAACTACTGAAGTCATCAGCTGATGAAACATCTGAAGACCAAAGTCTGAAGACCAAGTGCTGAAGTTTCAGAGTTTGTCACAACAGCTGAAGAAGTCTTCTTCAGTTGTTGTGATGGTTTTCCTTTTTAGTAGTTATTTTGTTTCAGTAGTTGTACAACAACTGAAGAGCATGTTCTTCAGTTGTTATAGTATCAGTAGTTATAAACGACTGAAGAGTTTGTTCTTCAGTCGTTGTAGGATTTCAGTAGTACTCTTGTCAGCACTTAGGAACTTTTGTAAGAAGATGTCAGTGTGTTGACATCTTCAGTAGTTTTATGTTTTGTCAGTTGTAATTTGAATATTCAGTGATGTCAGAAAAAAGACATCACGCCCATCCTTTTTCCGCCTATAAAAGGATGGGTAACCATACTGTTTTAATTGCCGAAACGTGCGAACCAATAGAACATTATTGTTTTGCAGAAACTCTTCTCTCTATGTTCATGCTTAATTTGAAATATCTTTTATGTTCTTGCTTTAATTGCTAATTAATGAGCTAAATCCGCTGCAAACATAATCTAATTGATCAACGAGAGAGGCTGAGATCCTGTCAAAATCACGACACAGTATGAAACTCAACATCGACAAGTTATTTCTACAATACAGATATTTATGAGCATAAAATAAATATGTACTCGTATATTTACATATATGATGTTATATATAAAGCCATCACCCATGTATGAGAACATGTGTAAAAAAACCGACTATTATCACGCACTAATTGAATAAAATATAAACCAAAGATTTGATACTACTACTAAAACCCTCAAATGGTTACAAAAGTATCTTAATTTAACTCGTAAGATTTATAACGGAATTATTTACACTAACGCGATTCTATATCTACGTTAACATAAATGAGAAAATTAACCAAATTAACTAATCAAATAACCAACTTTAAACATCTTAAGGGTGCAAATCATCAGAATATATGGCAATCATCATCATCTCTTCATCTAGAACTGCCCACTCCCATCAAGAGATTTTATAAACATCATGATGCAACCATATCCATACCCATGATGACTTTCCTGGTGGTTACTTACAAGTTTGATGAAAATCACAAGGGTCCCCCTCTTGACCTTGTCTTTAGCCATAACCTCTCACACCGTACATCATCATCCATCATCATACCACTTTACATTATGCCAAAAAAAGGCCCTATAAAACACCCCTTGAGTTGCAACAGAAAAAATCATCATCTTACTCGTTTCCTCCTTTTTATAATAATCTATTTCAGCCCTTTGTTCCCTGCAATATCTATAAAAAATGAAAGACCTCCAAGCTGCCAAGAAATCATAGCGAGACCACAACACGTGTAACCTCAAGTTCAAGCTTCGTTTCTAGCAAACGTGAGGTACTCATTCTTTTAAACTCAATAAATACTTTAATATGTTTAATATAATAAAATTATAATTATATATATGTGGTTAAGTCATCTAATATTCAAGAAAACAAGTGCATTACTTGTTTATAAAAAATATGATTTAAAAGTTGCTTGATTTATAAAACAGATTCTATCAGAAAATTACATTAACTTTTAAAGTTCATAATCAAAATATATGATTGTTGAGCCAAAGGTTAAGTTCAAATAGTTATCTTTCCAACCATAATAAATATAGAATTTTTCAGTAAGGTTTGGGCTCTCAAAATTCAATTTTGAAACGAAATGTCAAAACCGAACATTTTGGCAGATTACTTAGGTCGACTTTAGGAGGCCATAACTCCCTTAATTTTTACACAATTGAATTGATTCTTTTTCTGAAAGTTAGTGTTATGAGTTAGCTTTAAAATCCAAGTGGCCTCACGTAAAATGGTTAAGTTTTGACCCCAACCAAATGAAATATTTTTGAAACTCCAGAATATAGCTACACATACTTTGAAAGAATATAATTATTTTTGAAACTATAAATGAAGTCAATAAAATGTTGCATTTATTTTTATAGTTAGTTAAAACTTATATATAAGTATGGTAAAACTTCTGTATGTTATTTGGTACATTTAGTTAATTAAACCCTTAGCACAAAATGACTCGTAAAAATATAGAAATCAAGAAAACAAACTACAAATCATAAAATGTTGTATAATTACATGTGAACTTATAATTATGACGAAATATAATCATTTTATAATATGTTTATACACTTATTCTTAACTATAAAATTCATAATAAAATATTACTAATGGTTTATAAAACATTAAAAACCATAAATCTGGATAAGTACTTTTCAATCAATATTTAAAAACTAAAACTTATTTTATGTAACACTTGACTTGTCACTTCATTTAACGACTTATTATGGGGAACGTCAACCATATTTTCCCACTGCATATATATGTAGGAACTGCATCGGTTTAAGTGCAATCCATCTTGTTTCACGTGATGAGTATCAGAACCAACAATTAGTAAGTTCTCGTATCCCCTTTTTACTTTTACTAATTTGGGGGAGAAACATGTTACTTAATAACTTTACATGATCATTACTATTATGTCTTATGCTTATACATATTTTGGTGACGAATGTTATATATCGGGTTGGACTTACTAAGACCTAGCTACCTTACACAACTATTTAACTCTGGGTTGGAGCCGCAAGTTTAATATAGATAGTTCTTCGGGACTGACAATCCCCATTCTCTCGACTTATTGGAACGCATAAATGCCACGGTCAACGATATTGAATGATTACTACCACGCAACCTATAAGTTGACTTTTATTTCCTTACTTGGAATCTGTATCAGACGAGACATGCAATCAAAGGCTTAGTTGTGGACTCATAAATGCATTTCATCATACTTGTGTTATGGCTACTTTATATGATTTTTGATGTATACTTGACTACTTACTTACAACTATTTATCGAGTCTCGAAATCTACGAGCTCACCAACATCATTGTTAATCCATATTAACATGTTTTTCAGGAAACAACCAAGGTTAGTGTTTTGGACTTCACTTAATATGGCGTAACTAGGGCACAATAGAAGATTATTTTAAACAAACTTGGGATGCTAGGCTCATATTCTCAAATCTTTGAAAATGTACCCTAATACTTTGTTGCCCAAGTTTATTTTGAATTCATGAATGAATTTAGTTTTGTTAAGTACCACGTGTACAAAATATCCGATTACGTCACCTCCTTGGGGTTCCATCACCGACGAGGGGTGTGACAAGGCTGGACTGTATCAGAAGATGACCTGTTGTGATTGGTCCTTGTGATAGATCTACTCAATGATCTTTAGCATTTGGGACTTGATGTTACTAACTTGTTGAGAGAGTATTCTAAAACATTCTTAATTAAATAGTTAAATGCATTTGTGAATACATCTGGATCAAACATCCAACTTAGGGTGTTTACAACACTATTTGAAGAATTTCATTAAATATTATATTTTAGATTCTATAATGGTGTGATCACTTTGTTGTATACTCTGTAAGCCTTAGCTTGTGATTAGTATTCAATAAAGAACCCATCTGTTGATTTCTCAGTAAACTTAGATAAATGATCTTTGGTATTAAGAAAGTTGCATAGACATCCAAAAGATCTAAGGAATCCTATGAATGATCTTCTCTTATGCCATAATTAAAAGGGGTTTTTTCATGTATCTTGACTATAGAAAGTTTGGAATCAAACAGTATGGTCCTTGCACCTTCAATAGAGTCCTATTTTTCCTATCAGCAACTTCGTTTTAGTGAGGAGTTCTAGAAGCACGATATTGCCTTGCAATACCTTTGTATGCATAAAATGAATCAAGAATGTGGTTTTGAATTTAGTACCCTGATCACATCTTTTTATTTTAGCCTTTTGATCGATTTGGTTCTCAATTTTGATGATAAATGATTTAAAATCTCAACAGTTTCATCTAAAATTTCTAAAAAAAGAAAACCCAAGTGAATTTAGTAAAATCATCTATTATTACCAAGCAATATGCTTTTCTTCCCAAACTCTTTACATGTGTGGTTTAAATAAATCCATATGAAACAGATGTAAAGGTGTTGTGACTGAATTAATTTCTTTGGACTTATGAGAAGATTTATGTTGCTTTCCCTTTTAACAAGCAACAAAGTGGTTAGCACATGAACTCTTTGTTCGGCAGTCCTATGACTAACCTATTCAGAACTACTTTGTTCATGTTTTTGAGATTTACATGTGCCAATTTTCTATGCCACAATGGATGACTCATTTAAAGAAGCTTTGGAAATGAAACAGTAAACATTTCCTGAAGGTGATGTATTCTGCATGTTGAGCATGTACATATTGTCTTTCCTAGGAGCCGTTAAGAATATCTTGTCATTTGGAGTTTCTAATCTAGGAGATAGAAAAATACATTCATGCTCTTTGAAAGAGTGTTATATTCTTTATCACACAACTGAGACACACTCAGTAGGTTATAGTCTAACTCTTTCGCATAATTCACCTTATCACTTATCAAAGCTTACCTTTTCATTACTGGCTGTTCCCCTACCAGTAATGTATCCTGCTTTTGTATCACTTCCAAAGGCAACAGATCCACCATCATATGGTTCTAGATTCAGCAGGCATGATCTCTCACCTATCATGTGCCAAGAGCATCCACTATCCACAATCTACAAGTTAGTTTTGGCATGCGAATGTTCCTGCACATAAACAAATTGGTTAGTGATTAATGGGGACCCAAGCCTATTTAGTCTTAGGTTTTCCAGCTTTCAGCAATTTTATATCACTTGTAAGTGATGAAAATTTAAGTGTTGGTTTTGGGTCATCTAATTATTCAACGGATGTCTTTGTCTTCTAGGCTCTTCTTTTGATTTGCCTAATCATTTGACATTATCCTTATTATGGTGACCCTGTGAAGCTTTTGGAGATGGTGAAGGTTTCTCAAAAGTCTTATTCTTCTTTTGGTCTTAACCTGCTGATTTATTTGATAGATCTTTCAAAGATGCTGATTTTTATTTGGAATACGCACTTGAGGATCTTGACTACCATATTTTCTTTTAGAGGGTTGTTGGGCAGTTGCAGACTTAAGTTTGTTGGCAAGTTTGATGGAGTGGGCTAGGGGATTGTATTCACAGTCTTTGGCAAAGTGACTGTATTTCCCACACATTAGGCATGTGACTTTTAGCTTCTTCTTCGTTGACTTCATCATTTTCCTAGAGATAGCTCCTTCTTCATTTTCTTATTCTTGCCTCCATTAGCTCCACCCATCTTTTTGTTCGTCTTATTATCACCATGGGTGGTCAGCTTTATCTTATTCTTTGGAAACCTCTTATTATGGATTTCAAAGCCTTCAAAGATGGACTTTTGAATATATGGTTAGGGTCTTATTTCTAAAGAGTTTGAGGTTCCAGCATGGCAGTTTCTGTTATAGTTCTTCTTATTGTAGTTGTTCTGTGAATAAAGCCTTATCTTGTAGGTTAGTTTCGACTTCGAAGCTGATCTGATTTGGAAGATGGCTTTTCTTTTACAAACTCCATCTTCTGAATCATAGCTTTGTTAGCTTTTTCCTTGTGCTCTTCTCTCCTTTTCTCCTTCTCCTCTTCTTCCTTCTCTTTCTTCTCCTACTCTTCATCCACTTCCTTAACTATTCCATCCTTCTCCTCTTTCTCTGTTGTCTCAATCTTTACAGTAGATGCCCTTGTATAGATGGGTTCACCAGATACTCGCTTCTTTACCTTAAGAGTGCACTTAGGGGTATATGTGGGAGTGTATGTCGTTGGTGGTTCCATAAAATTATACCCTTAACATGTCTTCGTTTGATAAAACCTTTGGGAGTTTTCAGTAAAAGCAATTAATTTTTCTAAATTTTTAGTTCGAATATTATATTTATCAGCGTATGTTTTAGCAATGGCTATCACACTGTGCTGATTTCAATCTGCTCAGGAAATCATCAATTTAGGTCTCAAGGTTTGTTTGTTCATGTTTTAATTGTGAAACAATCTTTCTATGTAACACCCGGTTATTTATCTATTTTAAAGACGACAAAAGAAGAAAAGAAATAAAGTCCAAAGTCGAGGGACCAAACTCGCCAACGAAAGAAAGTCGAGTGAGTGGGGGTATTTAAGGGAGAGGGCAACCCTTACCCTCTCCCCACACCCATAAAATTCAGCCAAACAAGAGAGGAGAAGAGAGAAAGGAAGAAAAGAGGAAGAAAAGGGTTGATTCGAGTCGATTCGGGTCGATTCGGGCTCGCAACTCGTCGTGTAGCAAGTCCAAACGAAGCTCTTCATCTTCTTCTTGTTTGTGTGAGTTCTAGGACCCCTATTTTACTTGTTTTCAACCGATTTTCAGGCTGGAACACATAGAAACCCGTTTTTGAAAATGTGTGTGTTTGACCCATTTGGGTATGATGGTGTATAGTGCGTTTAGAGTGTGATTCAGGCTTGTGTGTGCTTGAATGGTGTCATAGTATGCTTCCCTAAGGTTTAGGAGGGTTGATTTGGGCTTAGAATGTGTTTGGAAGGGTTTGGAGGTCAAAAATCGCGACTGCAGTTCGGGATGAACTGCAGTCTGCGCCCAGTTAGGGCTAGGCGACTGGAGGGCCAATTGGCTGAGTGAGGGACGACTGAAGTCCAATCGCACGACTGAGGTTCAATCGCACGACTAGGGGTCCAGTCGCATGATAGGTCATACGACTGAGAGCCCAGTCGCATAGGTGCTCAGTCGCATAGGTGCTCATTCACACAACTGAGAGCTCAGTCGCATAGGTCCATTCGCATAGTGTCCAATCGCACATTTGAGGGTCCATTCGCACGATTGGAGGTTCAGTCGCATGGGAGTTCATTCGCATTGGTCTAGTCATATGATGTTCAGTCGCATGGATGCCATGCGACTGAAGGGTGCCCAATCGCCCAAATAGGGCTGTTGTGTACGAGGAGAGGCATAGTTTAACTACTGACTTTCGGTGAAAAGAGCAGGGGTAAGTAATGATATGGTAGTTCCCGTAAGTACATGTAAGGTGGCCATCGAGGCTTTAGAAATTATGTTGGGCATGATGATGATAGTGTTGCATGTTATACATGATGTATGTTATGTAAAGTATGATGTAGCCCTATATGGTGGTGATGACTGATGACTGTTAAATCCCGATGTTCCTTGTTTCGATGTATGTTTATCTTTCCGTGGCTTTGCATGCTACGTTAATGAATGAATGAAAAGTATTATGTAACGTAAAGTGAAAGATAATGAAAAGAGGAACAGAATGAAAGAATGCATGCATTAACAATGAAAGAATGTAAGAAAGGCTTGCAAGCAAATGTAAGGATGTGCACACCCAATGAAGGTGTTAGCTCAACGGTGTGCGGGTTAGCTACCCCGAAGGATGCACACTGGGGTCCAATCTTTGTGATTGACCATATGTATGGGATCTTTGCCGCTTACTCTACGTGACTGGATCAGCTTCGTGCATAATGTTCATGATTTAATTACCACAGGTCCAGCACCAGCACTCGTGCACAATGTTCGGGGCATAGCACATGGCATTGATCCAAAATGAAAGAGGAAAGATAAGTGGTGCATGTACTTGCCCTAGGTGACTGGATCAGCTTCGTGCACAATGTTCGTGATTAATTACAACAGGTCCAGCACCAGCACTAGTGCACAATGTTCGGGGTATTATACGTGTCATCGAAAGTAATGAACGTATGAATGAATATAACGAACGTACGGACGAATGTAATGAATGAACGAATGAAAGTAAGAATTCATGAATGAATGTGAACGAAAGTAATGGATGTAAATGTTAACGATGTACGTTAAATGAACGAAAGATAACGAACAAATGATGAAGATAATAATGATATTATCTATGTGTATGTATGATGTGTGATCGCATGTATGTAAAGAACGGTTTTAAAGTAAGAAAAGTATGTTTTATTATAAAACTAGAACTCACTCAGCAATGCTGACTTTTTATGTGTTTCCAGTTGGCAGGTAAGGTTGCTGAGGATGGCACGAGGCGGCTACTCAGCTCTTTTGGAATGGCATTCTTTTGTATAATGCTTTTGTGATGTAATACAACAATATATATTTTGTAGTTGATTAACGTTGTATTAACTGGCAAAAGCATTATAGTAAAACGAAAAGTTATTTCAAAGTTTCCGCTGCATGATTATTGTAATGATTATATAATGACGTGTTTTTAAGTGCGATGATGACCAGCTGTGAGGTGCCTGGGAATGGGGCCTTCCAAGTTGGTATCAGAGCCAAAGTTTAAGTGAAACGGGTAACTTTTCAAAATAAACCTTAACTTAAACTGAAAATGGGACGGAAAGGGATGGGATGCCAATCTGAGTAGCTGCGTGCCATCAGGTATTTTCTTAAAGTTAACCGGTAGTATGTGCGTATGTTATGTGTTTATGTGTTGCTGGTAGATTTAGATACTGATATAGTCAGGACAGGTAATGCTCGGGGTGCGAAGAGTAAAGTAAGTGGCTAATCACAACTGGCCACCGTAATTAGGGACTTACTATATTTGACATAAACTGAGCTATTCCCTTGAATGACCGTGTTGGCGTTTGAATCTTTCAGTGTATGATAGAGGATGGCCGGTGGTAGATCATCCAAAGCCTCGCGTGGTGGGCTTGCTGCTGCATCACGGCCCAAAAGAGGCAGACCTAGAGCTGAGAAGGTGGTTCCTGAAGAACCCGAGACCCCTCATCCGGAGGGTGTAGATGAGAGCGCCAATTTGAGAGCCTCGGTAAATGAGGCTGTAGTGGAGGAGGTGCACCAGGTCATGCAGACGATCTTACCGTCTGTGGTGACCGAAGTGATAAAGGCTATACGGGAAGGAGAACGGAAGGAGAGGAACCGGTCCTTGGGAGGACGGGAACAAACGGAGCCTAAAACGGTTCCTTCTGATAAAGAAGAGGAGGTGGAAGAAGAGCCTGTGCCGAGGGTGGCACGAGGCTGTAACTACGGGGCTTTTCAACTTTTGATGGTAATGGCATTGCTGTGCTGCTCACCGGTGGGTGAGGGAAATGGAAGCCGTTCTGAATATCAGCAAGTGCCGGGAAGATTAGAAAGTGAAGTTTGCTGCCCATTCTTTTGTGGACTCGGCTCTGTGCTAGTGGGACAATATAATCCAAGCCGAGGGTAGCAGGGCTATTGGGAGGATGAGGTGGTCGGAGTTGAAGAAGTTGGTTATTGAGGAGATTTGTCCTCACCGGGAAATGGATAAGGTTGAGAGGGAGTTCCTGCAGCTGGAGGCGGGAACGATGACACACCAGTAATACACCACAAAGTTCAACGAGATGGCACGTCTGGTGCCGGATCAGGTGACAACTCTGTCACGAAAGATCAAGAGGTATATTCAACGTTTGTCGGTGGACATTCGCAGGCATATGATCGCTGCCCGACCGAGGCACGTTTAGGTCGGCGGTGGACTTGACGGGAAGACTGTATGATGAAAGGGCTGTAGTGGTGGTAGCTGAAGGTAGTAGGAAGGGTGGTGGTGATAGGAATTGGAACGGGAAAAGGTTTGGTCGGGGTGATGCCTCGACGGGTAACAAGAAGGCACGGGTGGACGATCGCCGTGTGGCCACACCGGGTACGAGATCAAGAAAGTGTGGCAAATGTGGGAAGGAGCACAGTGGCGAGTTTAGATGGGGGTTGAACGTCTGTTTCAAGTGTAGGAAGCCTGGTCATATGGCTAGAGATTGTAAGGGCGCGAGGTGCTTCAACTGTGGGGAAAGTGGTCATATGAGTAAAGACTGTAAGAAGCCAAGGGCTGAGGGTCCCGGCGTGAAGAAGACGGGGAATGAAAGACCGAGGGCAAGCACCAGGGCATTCACGATGATGCAGGAGGAGGCTAGGACGGACCCTGATGTTGTGTCCGGTACGTTTCTGGTGAACCAAACTTTAGCTTCTGTGTTGTTTGATTCGGGTGCCAGTAGAAGTTTTATTTCTGCTGCTTTCTGTGCTAAGCTGCCTGTTAGTAGTAAACTTGTTGATGCGCCATTTGATGTAGAAACTACCATAGGTAAGTCTAACAGGATTTCAGAGTTGATAGAGGGTTGTGATGTGGAGTTAGAGGGTCGTAAATTTCCGGTTAGACCATTTGTGATGACCTTAGGTGGTTTTGACTTGGTACTTAGGATGGATTGGCTGGCGGACTTCAAGGCGAATATAGTGTGTTGAAAGAAGATGATTCGATTGATAGTGCCTGATGGGAGTTCGGTAACTGCTTATGGGGATCGGGTCACGACGATCCTGAAAGTGATCTCAATGGCGGTGGCGGGAAAGTGCATGAGGCGTGGATGTAGTGCCTATTTGGCATATGTGAAGGATGTGGATATGCCCACACCACAACTGACTGAGGTACCGGTTATGTGTGACTTTCCAGATGTGTTTCCTGAAGACTTGTCAGGGGTGCCACCTGATCGAGAGATTGAGTTTCAGATTGATCTGATACCAGGTGCCCAACCTGTTGCCAAAGCACCGTATCGATTGGCTCCGATGGATATGAAAGAGTTGATGGAGCAGTTGCAAGAGCTGTTAGATAAGGGGTTCATTAGACCGAGTATCTCTCCTTAGGTTGCTCCGGTCCCATTCGTGAAAAAGAAAGACGGTAGCATGAGGATGTGTATAGACTACCGTGAGCTGAACAAGCTGACAGTAAGAATCGGTATCCGTTATCGAGGATTGATGATTTATTCGATCAACTTCAAGGTGCCAGTTGGTTCTCACGGATAGATCTTCTATCGGGATACCATCAACTAAAGGTGAAAGAGCAGGATATTCCTAAAACAGCTTTTCGCACGCGCTACGATCACTACGAGTTTCTCGTTATGTCTTTCGGTTTGACCAATGCGCCAGCTGCTTTCATGGATCTGATGAACCTAGTGTGTCGGCCGATGTTAGATAAATCAGTGATTGTGTTTATTGATGATATCCTGATATATTCAAACAGCGAGATAGAGCATGCCGGTCACATTCGAGAGGTGTTGGAGACGTTGAGAAGGGAGAAACTGTATGCCAAGTTCTCCAAATGTGCATTCTGGTTGCGCGAAGTCCAATTCTTGGGTCACGTGGTGAATCCGGAGGTGATTATGGTGGATCCGACAAAGGTGGAAGCGATGATGCAATGGAAGTCTCCAAAGACGCCATCCGAGATCCGTAATTTCTTGGTTTGGCGGGTTATTACAGGAGATTCATTCAAGACTTCTCTAAGATTGCTTCTCAACTAACCAAGTTGACCCGTAAAGATGTAAAGTTTGTATGGGGTCAAGCTCAAGAGAAGGAGTTCGAAGAATCGAAGACGAGATTGACTCAAGCTCCTATTCTGTCATTACCCGATGGAAGTGAGGATCTGGTGGTTTATTCTGATGCTTCTATTCGTGATTAGGGTGTGTGTTAATGCAGAGGGGAAAGGTTATAGCCTATGCATCCCGACAGTCACGAGGTTAACTATCCTACTCATGACTTGGAGCTAGCAGTCGTGGTCTTTGCATTAAAGATTTGGAGGCACTATCTTTACGGGACGAAGTGCACCATTTTCACTGACCACAAGAGCTTGAAATATTTCTTCGAGCAGATAGACCTGAATATGAGGCAGAGGCGATGGTTAGAGCTCATAAAGAATTATGATTGTGAGATCCATTATCATCCGAGCAAAGCCAACGTGGTGGCGGATGCCTTTAGCCGAAAGGAAAGGCCCGAGCCGATTCGGGTGAAGGCGTACCAGCTGATCATGAACTCTGATGTGATGAAGCAGGTCAAAGAGTTTCAAGATGAGGCTTTGAAAGAAGATCATCTTAACTCTGAAAGAATGAGAGGTCTGGTTGCGGAATTGGGTGAAAACACACTCGGTGTTAAGACCCGATTTGGGCGGATGTGGATTCCTCGTGTTAGGGATCTATGGGTGAAGATTATGGATGAAGCTCACAAGACTCGATACTCCATTCATCCCAGTGCTACAAAGATGTATCAAGACATGAAGAAAGATTATTGGTTGTCGGGTATGAAGCGTGATGTGGTGGATTATGTGAGTAAGTGCCTTACTTGTCTGCAAGTGAAGGCCAAGCATCAAAAGCCGTATGGGAAGATCCAACCTTTGGATATACCGGAATGGAAGTGGGAGCACATCACCATGGATTTCATTACGAAGCTGCCGCGTACTCCAAAAGGGTATGATGCTATATAGGTGATTGTTGACCGCTTGACGAAGAGTGCACACTTTCTACCGATGCGCGAGACCTATTCATCCGAGTGGTTGGCGGATCTATTCATCAAGGAGATTGTGACTCGTCATGGTGTGCCGGTGTCGATTGTGTCTGATCGCGACACCTGGTTTACCTCCAAATTCTGGAAGAAATTCCACGACGCCATGGGGACGAGGTTACATATTAGCACGGCTTATCATCCCAAACTGATGGTCAGTCAGAAAGGACCATTCAGACGCTGGAACACATGCTTTGGGCATGTGTGATTGATTTCGGGGGAAGTTAGGATGACCACTTACTGTTAGCTGAATTCTCATACAACAACAACTATCATGCCAGCATTGGTATGCCACCTTATGAGATGCTATATGGTAGGAGATGCAGAACACCCGTTTGTTGGGGTGATATTGGTCATAAAGAGTTAGGGAGCGTCAAGGTGATTGAGGCTATGACTGAAAAGCTTGAAAGGATTAAGGCCTTCATGAAGGTAGCCAAAGATAGACAGAAGTCGTATGCTGATAAACGACGCAGACCGATTGAGTTCCAGGTGGGTGATCGGGTTATGCTAAAGGTCTCACCTTGGAAGGGTATCATTAGGTTCCAAAAGCGGGGCAAGTTGAGCCCGAGGTATATAGGCCCTTTCCGAATCATTCTCGAGTAGGAGAGGTGGCCTATAGATTGGAGTTACCAGATGAGTTAAGGGGAATTCACCCGACATTCCACGCATCTCATCTAAGGAAGTGTTTGGTAGATGAGGACATGATTGTTCCACTAGAGGATATCAAAGTAGACGAACGGCTCAATTACGTGGAGCATGGCGATCATCGATCGAAAGGAGAAGAGGTTGAGAAATAAAGTGGTTCCTCTTGTGCGTGTACAGTGGAAGCACAGGAAGGGATCCGAGTCAACATGGGAGACCGAAGAGGAAATGAGACAGCATTACCCATGTTTGTTCGAGGAATAACAGGTTTCAGGGACGAAACATATATAAGGGGGGTGGACTTGTAACACTCGGTTATTTATCTATTTTGAAGACGATGAAAGAAGAAAAGAAATAAAGTCCAAAGTAGAGGGACCAAACTCGCCAACGAAAGAAAGTCGGTGAGTGGGGGTATTTAAGGGAGAGGGCAGCCCTTACCCTCTCCCCACACCCACAAAATTCAGCCAAACAAGAGAGGAGAAGAGAGAAAGGAAGAAAAGAGGAAGAAAAGGGTTGATTCGGGTCGATTCGGGCTCGAAACTCGTCGTGTAGCAAGTCCAAATGAAGCTCTTCATCTTCTTCTTGTTTGTGTGAGTTCTAGGACCCCTATTTTACTTGTTTTCAACTGATTTTGGGCTGGAACACATAGAAACCCGTTTTTGAAAATGTGTGCGTTTGACCCATTTGGGTGTGATGGTGTATAGTGCATTTAGAGTGTGATTTCGGGCTTGTGTGTGCTTGAATGGTGTCATAGTATGCTTCCCTAAGGTTTAGGAGGGTTGATTTGGGCTTAGAATTACTTTGGAAGGGTTTGGAGGTCAAAAACTGCGACTGCAGTTCGGGATGAACTGCAGTTTGCGCCCAGTTAGGGCTAGGCGACTGGAGGGCCAATCGGCTGACTGAGGGACGACTGAAGTGCAATTGCATGACTGAGGTTCAATCTCACGACTGGGGGTCCAGTCGCATGACAGGTCATACGACTGAGTGCCCAGTCGCATAGGTGCTCAGTCGCGTAGGTGCTCATTCACACGACTGAGAGCTCAGTCGCATAGGTCCATTCTCATAGTGTCCAATCGCACGTTTGAGTGTCCATTCACACGATTGGAGGTTCAGTCACATGGGAGTTCATTCGCATTGGTCTAGTCGCATGATGTTCAGTCGCATGGAGGCCATGCGACTGAAGGGTGCCCAATCGCCCAAATAGGGCTGTTGTGTACAAGGAGAGGCATAGTTTAATTACTGACTCTTGGGGAAATGATCAGGGGTAAGTAATGATGTGGTAGTTCCCGTAAGTACATGTAAGGTGGCCGTCGAGGCTTTAGAAGTTATGTTGGGCATGATGATGATAGTGTTGCATGTTATGCATGATGTATGTTATGTTAAGTATGATGTAGCCCTGTATGGTGGTGATGACTGATGACTGTTAAATGTCAATGTTACTTGTTTTGATGTATGTTTATCTTTCCGTGGCTTTGCGTGCTACGTTAATGAATGAATGAAAATTATTATGTAACGTAATGTGAAAGATAATGAAAAGAGGAACGAAATGAAAGAATGCATGCATTAATAATGAACGAATGTAAGAAAGGCTTGAAAGCAAATGTAAGGAGGTGCACACCCAATGAAGGTGTTACCTGAACGGTGTGCGGGTTAGCTACCCCGAAGAATGCACACTGGGGTCCAATCTTTATGATTGACCATATGTACGGGATCCTTGCCGCTTACCTAGGTGACTGGATCAGCTTCGTGCATAATGTTCGTGATTTAATTACCACAGGTCCAGCACCAGCACTCGTGCACAATGTTCGGGGCATAGGACATGGCATTGATCCAAAATAAAAGAGAAAAGATAAGTGGTGCATGTACTTGCCCTAGGTGACTGGATCAGCTTCGTGCACAATGTTCGTGATTAATTACCACAGGTCCAGCACCAGCACTAGTGCACAATGTTCGGGGTATTGTACATGTCATCGAAAGTAATGAACGTATGAATGAACGTGACGAACATACGGACGAATGTAATGAATGAATGAATGAAAGTAAGAATTCATGAATGAATGTGAACGAAAGTAATGGATGTAAATGTTAACGATGTACGTTAAATGAACGAAAGATAACAAACGAATGATGAAGATAATAATGATATTATCTATGTGTACGTATGATGTGTGATCGCATGTATGTAAAGAACGGTTTTAAAGTAAGAAAAGTATGTTTTATTATAAAACTGGAACTCACTCAGCAACGCTGACTTTTTGTGTGTTTCCAGTTGGCGGGTAAGGTTGCTGAGGATGGCACGAGGCGGCTACTCATCTCTTTTGGGATGGCATTCTTTTGTATAATGCTTTTGTGATGTAATACAACAATATGTATTTTATAGTTGATTAACGTTGTATTAACTGGCAAAAGCATTTATAGTAAAACGAAAAGTTATTTCAAAGTTTCCGCTGCATGATTATTGTAATGATTATATAATGACGTGTTTTTAAGTGCGATGATGACCAGCTGTGAGGTGCCCGGGAACGGGGCCTTACATTCTAGCTCATTATCTTTTCTTTTTAAGCTTGATCATTTTTCTTAAAGTCAGTTTTAAGAAGATTGATTGACTTAATATCCTTTATGAGATCCAAATTATGATTTCTATACAAGTTGACCTTAGCTATGCATTCATGTGGACAACAGGGTTCAGAAGTTACCTGGGGTAAAATGGTTGAGCTTCCAGCCATCAATGCATTGTTGGTGGGTGTAACATCTTTCACTTGGAAGCTACAATCAATCACATCTTCTCCGGAGGCTACAACTGATTTATTCCTTTGGTTGAATGATATAGAAGGACCTTAATGAGTTGAGTGTGAGTGTGAGTTTGATGAACTTGGAGAAGATGGGTTTGACTTTGGTGCTTTGCATTCCTTAGAAAAATTTCCCAGCTAGTTGCAATTGAAACATTGTACTTTGCCTTTATCAAACCCAAATCCTGATCTTCTCTGCTTCAAGAACTTTATTTTGGTTCTCTGTTAAGCTACTTGGCCCTAAAGGATATCATGGCTATCTGGTAGTTGTTCAATCTTTCTTAGAGAGCTGAAAGAAGTTGGTTTGATCACTAACAAAGGCAAAGTTTTGGATATGATTATGAAAAGGGTGGTGAGGCTGGTTGATTCTATTTGCTGAATGATGGTGGTGATTGGGATTCAACAGTTGGAGATTTAGGGTAGGTGATCATTGGTACTTAATAAGTCATCACCATAGAAGTTTAATAGACTTGGGAGTGAGAGTGATAGTAAACTAGCTCATGAATAGGGACCGTGAGAGCTGATAACTTTAAGGGATTTGAAGATATACCCAGAGATTTTTCATCAGCATCCATCTCCATTTGATAAGAACATAAAATGCCATATAACTCCTCCAGAGTCACAGTCTTTAGGTTCTCAGTTCTTCTCATGGACACAGTGTAAATTGTCCATGTCATTGGTAATGATCTCAAAAACTTTCAGAGAACATCATTATATTACATCTTCACTCCGGCTTTATAAAGAGAGTCTAGAAGTTAAACATATCTGAGATATGTAGTTTGTTGGGTATGCTCACTCTGATTAGACAAAGAGCCTTTGAATCCATATCATCTTCTTTGAATTTTCAACAGATTACTTTGTAGGATCTTGGGGAATCAACACTCCCCCTTCACTAGCAGCTTGGAGCATGGGGACATATGGTCCATTCACAATAGAGAGCCATAACTTTATGTCTTGATTCCTTATGAAATCATCCTTTGGATTTTCCAGGTATCATAGTCATTTAGTGTAAACATGGGAGGTTTGATCTGAGTTCCATTCTCCAAATCATGTTACTCAAAATTGCTACAATAGTCATTTGAGAGCGTAGAGAGGTATGAAGAAAGTTTGGTGCTTAATAGTGTGATCAAAAGAAGATCAAGTGATTTGTTGAAGGATAACTTCAAACAAATCAAGAGCCAAGGCTCTGATACCACTTGTTGGATCAGGTCTAGATAAGACTAACATGAACTTATTATTAGATCAGTAGATAACAAATACGAAATCTAAGTTAACTACTTACTATCACAATACAAATACTTTGAGTAAAGATAAATGCATAAGAAATTCTTTCAAAGTATTCACTTGATTAATCTTCTGAGCACAAATGATACCGATCGAATCAAGTGGCTTGAAAATCTTGCCTCAACTATATAATTGTGAGAACTTTTATACTAAGAAATCAAAACAATAAGAATAAACTATTTTATGTTTAGAGTCTATGACATAACAGATAATTTGCATATCAGAGTTGGCAGTTTCAGTACTATGTTGTCTCCAAAAAGTGAAACACAACAAACATCGGCACAAACATTCTTGTTCTGAGTAGTAGTTGATTGGCAGATTATGGAATTCTCTACTAATCGGTAGCAGTCAATCGACAGATCTTCAGTTGACAGCTGATCGATAGTTGCTCAGCATATGCTGATTGGTAGTGGATTCGACATATGTTGATCGGTAGTGGATTCAGTACTTGACTTGGTTTGGTAGTTGGTGGCCAATGCTGAAATTTCATCCTTCATAGCTCAACAGACCCAGTAGTACCACCCAAGATTTCTTGCTACTTTCCTTAATTCGTGATCCGAAAGTGTAAAGGCTTTCAATGGTATTGCAGAACTGGTTAACGGATGGTCAATACAATCAGTCTCCTAATGAGGAGAGTACTAGAATAGTTAACAGTTCAAATAGGAAACCGGGTTTAAGAACAAGATGCAAAGAACACAAGTAACAATGAGAGAGAACTCAAGAAGAACAACGTGTGGTTTTCAAGAATGTTATATATTAATCTCAAGTTCTTATACAAGAGTTACAATGCATGAATTATAAGTCACAAGACCCTAAGATACTTTATACTACATCCTAAAATCGACTATACTTGGAAAGCCAGTTGGAACATTGAAAGACAAAAATTAATGTAGAGTCAAAAGGCAGATTGCCTTTTGACTAGTGACTATGACATGCCATAGCTCAGATCCTAATATAATACCAAAAGGATAAAAGTACATAAAGTAGAAAGTTACAGACAAAGACCTCAATATACAGTGGCAAAAGCATGGACCTTTTCACCAACTCATACAAGTTGGTGAGTCTTCAGAGTTGCAGCGGAAAGTTGGTAAGCTTTACACAAAAGTACATTAGAGAAAAGCATGTTCTTCTAAGTATTCAGAAGAAATTAGTCTTAACTTCATTTGGCCTTGTAAGACTTTGTCTTAAAGCTACGGAAGACTTCATCTTTGGCTTCAGAAGATTTGGTCTTTGGCTTCGGAAGACTTTATACTTAGAATGTTTCTTGTGCAAAGTATCAAGCTTCCGAAGCAACTTTGGCTTCGGAAGATTTTATACTTAGAACAATTCTTGTTCTAAGTATAAAAATTCTGGAGCATCTTCTATTTTGTACTGAGTGCATGCATGCAGGAAGTCTTTAGTTGCTTTGGTTGTATCACCCTTTATATAAACCTTACAAACTCCCCCTAGGCTGATGCAACCAAAAAAGATAAGATTGTTCCTCAGTTAATAATCCGCATTAGGATCAAGGCCATTCCTTTCTTCATCATCTGGTTGGGATCCCTCAGACTTTCGTAGTATCTTCTTATGTCATGGAGATCATGCAGAGGTAGATCAAGTATGTCCTGCCAGAAGTACACATCTTGACCACCTTGATCTCTGATGACATACTATGTCTGGATTATTAGCAAAAGTCCAAAATAGGATAGGTCTTCCAGCTGTAAAAGGCTGTATTAGAGTAGGAGTTGGTTGATTAGCCTCTTGTTGCACTTCTTCAGGATGCTCTGACTCATCCTGAGGTCTAGAAGTGGATGCCTTTGTCTGCTTAGATACTTTCTTCATGGGCATCCTTTTCTTCCTCTTTGGAGTGTTTAATTGAGAGGGCTGGTCTTGAGTACCAGGTTATTCTATTGTGCATCTCTCAGTTGGGTCTTTTACCTCACATGTTTAGAAGGAGAGGAAGTAGAGAAGAAGTAGAACCCTGCTATGAAATAGAAGATGAGGTTGGCTGAAATGCAGTTGAAGGTCCAGGTTATGTTGTCTGTGTTGGTTCAACCTTAACCTCTACCTCAAGAGGAGCTTGACTTGGTGGAGAATGCAAGTCCACAAGCTCTCCCTTTTAATTCTTCTGCTTGATCACTCTAATGTGCTCATCCATAGTGGATAGAGACATTGGACCAAGCCTCCTTCCGGAGAATCCATACAGCTTCAAGAAGCTCATCATCCTTTGTCTATCAGCAGACTTTTTTGACTCTTTTGGATGATGGCTCTTGACTTTGCAGCTTCTTCCCTCATCTTTCTCTTAGCAGCCTTTTATTCATTTATGAACTATTGTTCCAGCTACTTAAGATCGTCAAATTCAATGTATTCATATGAGAAGGGAAGAAGTGCAGATTCTTGATAAAGGCCTGTGGCACTCAGGAAGTTGATCATATTTTGTCTGTAAGCCTCCTTATCTACTTGAGGTTGTTTAGTTGCCATAACCTCTCTTTCAGGGCTTTCATGAACTGGGGAGAGGGTAAGAGCATGTTTGTAAAGCCTGTCCTGCCTTCTTTCTTCTTTGACTTTGAGGAGCAACTCTGTATCCTCTGCTTCCTTCCTCTCCTTTATCATCTCTAAGTCTACCAGTTCATTTAACTCTTCTAAGGGAAGGTAGATAAGTTCATCAATGTTGTAGTTCCTGGTTCCCAAATAGTTCAATCTGGAAGCCCTCAACTCATCTTGAGTATTTGGCTTGGGGGCTGTCCAGATTGCAGCTTCCATGAAGCCAGAGGAACGAGTTGAAGTCTCTCCCCTTAACTTCCTCTTCATCTCTCTTTCCTCTTCCTCAATCTCCTCAGATGACATTTTCCTCTTCCTTTTGTCACTCACAGGCATTGCTGACTTAGGATGGAGAGAGCTTTGGCCTTCATTGCTTGATTCAGCAATCAAGCTCTGGCCAGAGAGAGGTTGTGAAGCACCTTCACCAATTGGTGCATCACTGAGGGTGAAGGATGTTGAAGTAGTTGTTTCTGTGACAATGCTCACAGGCTCTGTCACTGGTCCTTCATTCAAGGTTTCCCTTTCAAAGCTAATCTCAGGTTCCACTTCAACATCCAGTTGACCAATGACATTACCTGTTTGCAGTTGTCTTCTTCTTTGGCTAAGTTCTTCAATAATCCTTTCTTCAAAGAGACTGTCATAGAAGTTCAAGGTATTTAAGACTTCTTGTTGTCCTTGAAATCTATGCAGTACTAGGGCTCTTTTATCAGTATCATACCTCCACCCTTAAATTTCTTTTGCAGTCCATATGGTGGGGTTGACATTGCCCTTGGTATTCCCTCCTCAAACAGACTTTGTATGAGTGAGTCCACATCAATGTGAACTTAAGGAGGTTGTGAGTATGGACAATTGCAAGTGAGGTTGGTGATTCCTCAATGTCTGTACTCTGAGAGGGACTCCCAGGTTCTGTGATTTTGACAACTTCCTACCCTTTTTTGGTAGCATCACCCACTTGCGTAGGTGAGCCTGGAAGTTAAGTCTATCATATCCTCAGGTTCTTGTGTTCCTGGTTGAGTCCTCTTAAAGGGTCTCCTTAAGATCAGAAATCTCAAGTTGCTGATCATTGACCCTCCTTTGCAAGGTAGTCAATTGAGATTTGACTTACCTTGGAGACTAAATAGGTGCATGTTTTGGTTAGTTTTTGCACCTTTAGTTTGAGATTCCCCTCATCTTCAGTAGAAGAATCACTAGGGATGAGATAATTGGACCTAAGTATTCTTTCTCATCACCAGCTTGCTGTTCTTGGCTGTTGGTTTTCCCCTGCTCACTCATAGCTTCAGTTGAAGTTTCAATGGGATGGGTTGCCATGCTTGAGGTCTTAATAATGTAATCACTTTCAGAAGTGAGAGCCTCTTCCATATGGATCTCCTGAACATATTCAGAAAGATCCACCTTAGTAGGGGGTGGATGATGTGGGCTAGATATGGGTTACTCAGGAATACTCATCTCTCTTTAAGTAGGGAAAGAGAAGAGAGATTCATGGTATGCACTGGGTGACTCAGGAATAATCAAGTCATTCCTTGTTCCTTTGATGAAGAGAGTTCCATCTATAGTACCCCTTTTGTAGCCATGTTGACAGAGATACTGAGATAGCATCTCATACCACTTCCTTGGAGCTCGGTGCAGCCCATTAATAGCTTTATCAAGCTTGCCAACATAATCATGATGATATGGGTCTGCAAAGCTAGGTGGTTGTTTGAAATACACCTCTTCATCAATCACCCATATAAAAATGCACACTTGACATCAAGTTGGTAGACTTTAAAGTCCTTGGATGCAGCAAATGCCAGGAATATCCTAACAGCTTCAAGTCTTTCTACTGGAGCAAAGACATCAGTGTGATCAATTCCTTCTTCTTATGTGTACCCTTGAACAACTAGTTTTGCTTTATTCTTAATGACAAGTACTCTATCATCTTTCTTATTTCTAAACACCCATTTGGTTCCTATGATAGTCTTCCCTTTAGGAAGAGGGCAAAGGCTTTAAACGTTTTGTCTTTTGAATTGAAGCAGCTCCTTTTGAGTTGCTTCAACCCAACTTCCATCCTTCAAAGCCTCATCAAATTTCTTTGGCTCTATCTGGGACTAGAAGCAAGAGTATATACAAACATTTTTGTCATCAGTTTGTCCTTTTGTTCTCACCCCCTTGTCAACATATCCAATGATGTTTGTGGTAGGGTGTGACTTGTGGATCCTAAGTTGAGGAATCATAGCAAGTTGATTAGACAGATCTAAATTTGAGAAGTTTAGATCTGACAATGAAGTGTTTCCCACCATATCAGCACACTTATCAAAAGAAGCTTGATCCAATGAGTGTGTGACATCATTGATGTTGTCTTCAATGGAGTGGTTATCAGCATCAAGAAACTCTCAATCACTTTCATAACTACCATGTCCTCCTACATTTGAAGTTCCTTCATTTGTATTTTGTGCCTCTGAGCTGGAATTTTCAGCCCCTTCAGATTGATCAGTTTGATTTATCATTATTGTGCTGATAGGAGCTTCACTTGTATGGTTAGTTATAACTGGAGCTGAAGTAGTATTCTTACTTGGTCTTCTTAGCTCAAATCTTGGGTCAGGATCTTCTGTTGATCTGTTACCTGTAGATCCTGAAACATCTTCACAAGAGTTATTAGAACAGTTGGTAACTAAATCAAGTTCAAATAGCTAGTCAGGACCAAAACCTTTCACACAAGGAGTGTGTTTATTGAAGATCACATTGGCTGATTCTTCAAGTACTCTAGTTCTGAGATTGTATACTCTATAAGCCTTAGCTTAGGAAGAGTATCCAATAAAGTGTTCGTCATCTGATTTCTTAATAAACTTTGCTACTTGATCTTTGGTATTCAAGATGGTGTAGGGACATCCAAATGATCTAAGAAAACCAATGAAAGGTCTTCTTTTGTTACACAATTCATATGGAGTCTTACCATGAGTCTTGACTACTAAAACTCTGTTCTGCATATAGCAGGCAGTGTTAACTGCCTCTGCGCAGAAAGTGATTGGTAGTTTAGAGTCAGACAACATGGATCTTGCAGCTTCAATAAGTGTCCAGTTTCTCCTCTCAGCAACACCGTTTTGCTGAGGAGTCCTGGGAAAACTATATTGTCTTGTAATACCTTTTTCATCACAAAATGTGTCAAGGATTTTGTTCTTGAATTCAGCTTCTTGATCACATCTTATGATTTTGACCTTGTGATCACTTTGATTCTCAATTTTCAGAATAAAGTTCTTCAAGATCTCAAGAGTTTTATCCTTAGTTCTAAGGAAGAAAACCCAAGGAAATTTTGTGAATTATCTATGATCACTAAATAATAAGCGGTCCTTCCTAGACTCATTACACTGGTGGGGCCAAAAAGATCCATATGTAATAAGTGTAGCGGAGTAATAATAGAGTTCTTTTCCTTTGGCCTGTGAGACACCAAGGGTAGTTTCCTTTCAAGCATGCAACAAAGTGATCATCATTTGTAAACTCCTTCTTTGGCATTCCAGTTACCAAATCATTCTTATTAATCTGTTCATGCCCTTAAAGTTTACATGGCACATTCTTTTATGCCAAAGGAAAGATGCATCACTATTGGCCTTAGATAAAAAGCAAGAAACCTCTCCTGATGGGATGTTTCATGCAATCCATCTTGTACCTGTTCCCTTTCCGAGGTGCTCTCAGCAAGATATGCTCTTGAGGAATGACCACCTCGGGCTTGAGAACAATGCACTCATGCTCAGTAAAGAGCATGTTATGTCTCTGGTCATAAATTAGGATACACTTAATAAATTGTACCTAAGCTCCTTAACAAAGTTTACCTTATTAATGATGAGTTTACTATTTAAGACCCTGCCCCTTCTAGTAATGTAACCTCCAGCATCTCCTCCGAAAGTAACTAGCCCTTTATCAATTCTTTCAAAGTTTTAGAGCAAAGAGCCATTGCCTGTCATATGCCTGGAACAACCACTATCAATAATCCATACATTCTTCTTGGTCCAAAGCTATTCATGCATAATAAAGGAGAGTTAGTTACATTTAGAAACACAGGCCTCATTGGTCTTAGGCTCGTCAAAATAAACTAAAAACAATGCAACAGTAATTGATCCATACTGAGACTTTGGGGATCATTTGCTGTTGTTAATGAAGTATTCTCAGTAACATGGTCTTTTTTATCTTCCACACCATCTTTGGAAGATTAGACTTGACCTTCAAAGCTTCTGAAGTTTTTACAACTTTGGAAGTTTTGGAGACTGACCCTTCGGAAGATCTTGCTTTCACTACAGCAAGCTTCAGTGCTTCGGAAGCATTCCTTTCTTCCGAGACCAAGTTTTCTTCCAAAGGAAATTTTTCACTTGTCTTCATTTTCATTTTGAGCTTCCAAAAAAACACAGATTTCTTCCGAAGCTTTCTTCTTCTTGTTCCTCTCAGAAGTCTTCTTCTTTGTTATGTTGACAGCACTTTTAGGATTGTATCCTTAGCAAGATGGGAAGTACTGCTACACATAATACAGTCAATTTGCTTTCTTTTGAGGGTCTACTTGTAAATTAAAGACTAAGTTTGATCACTTTCCATCTCCATCCTCATCCTTTCAGATGTTGTAGCAGGATTCCTAGGGTGAAGCTTGCCTTTAGAGGTAGATGGTTCATGCTGTATGGCAGTGTTACATAGCGGATTAGCCTTCATTCCTTCACAAGGATGAATTGGACATGAATTTGAACTCTTGGTACTAGAGTTCAAAGTTGTATCCTCAGTCTTTACCACTTCAAAACCTGCAGAGATGAAAACTTGTTTCAGCTTGGAGTTAAAGGTGGTCTTGATCTCTTGAGCTCTCTTTGATCTTCTCTTGGCTGCTCGGACCAAGTTCTTTGATCTTCTCTTGATCTTCACTTTGTCATCCCTGACTTCCTTCTTTCCTTAGGAGAATAGTGACCCTTATTAGGATGATCTTCTTCACTCTTCCCAGATCTATCCTTCACTATATCCTCTTCATCCTCTTCATCACTTGGATCTATGGATGGAATCTCATCTTTACTAGTTCCACACCTGGGAGATCTTACAGACAATAGAGTGTGTAGAGGAGCTATCTCACCAGATCCAAGTCCCTGTTTGTTTTTATAACATACTTTGGAATGCAGGGATGGGATATCATGTTCTTGAAGGTCTCTTCTTCAAGAATATGTTTCTCTACCTTGGCTTTGCTGGTCACTAGCTCAGCCTGGCATTCAGTTAACTTAGTAATGAGATCTTTGATTTGAGTCCTGTAGTTGGTATGCTCATGTTTAAGAGTTGAAATAGTTTTCTTTAAGACTTCTATTTTTAACTTATACTTATTTTTAGCCCTTTTGAAATTAGATCTTAAGATGTTCAAGGACTCAAGATCAGATCTCATTTATAAGTTATAAGACCTACATCTGTTTACTTTAGCAATGCACATAGGGGTACAAAGATGTCCCAATGCCTTGGCTTCATCAAGATCTGCCATCAATGCTTGGTTTGGAGACATATATTCTACCTGGAAGCTCCAATCAAATCCTCCTTCCACAGAAACTGCAACTTGTTGCTTGGGCTTTTCAGTGTATAGAGATCCCTTAGTGTAGTATGGCTTGGGTTGTGCTTGGCCACCATTTGTCTTGGGTGCCTTGCACTCCCTAGCAAAGTGTCCATCTGGTTATAGTTTTAACACTTCACCTTGCTCTTATCCAGCCTAAACTTTTCACTGGATACATTGCTAGGAAACTTTCTCCCTGTCCTATTATAGAACTTCTTGGCTCTGTGAGTAAGACGAGCCATTTGTTAAACTATCTCCATATACTCCAGATCATCCAAATGGATGCAGTCCAAGTCTTCAAGGGTGAAGAGAAAGCTGCGTGTGCTTTCCTTATAAGACACAAAGGCTTGTAATGAGCTTGTCTCTTGAAATGGACTTCCTTGGATGTAGCTCTCCCTTGGTGTCTCTAGGAAGGTGATGAAAAGGCCCTTTGGTAAGTTGTCAGGGTAAGAGATGAAATGGTGTTGTGGTTCTCTACAATCCCTTTCAACCACATGCAGGGCAGAATTCTATTGATTGCTAGAGTTGCCAGATGGATTTTGCATATTCATCTCTATCTAGTAACCAATGAGTATGCCATACAACTCAGTGAGAGTGAGATTCTTGAGATTTTCAATCCTCTTAACGACCACACAATAGTGTGTCCATTGTCTAGGAAGAGAGGACATGAACTTTCTCATAATATCCCTATTCTCTAGTTTCTCCAACATCCACCAGAGTGTCCACAATCTCAACATACCTGAAGTATTGTTGAGTCATGGTTTCACCTGGTTTGAAGGTGAAGTTCTCAAACTGCTGCTTCAGAAGGTCTTTCTTGTTTTCTTTAGCTTTAGTAGACCCTTCATACACCAGCTTCAGTGCATCCCAGAGCTACTTAGTACTTTTGCAGTTCTTGAAGCCTCTATAGATGGCATTTGGAAAAGTAGTTTGGAGGGCAGTCATGGCTTTCTGATCTACATCAATTCTTTTTCTATCTTCTTCAGAGTAGTCAGCTACCTCCTTAGAAATCATGCCACCTCCAGTAGCAGCTGAAGAGGTGCAAGGAATGTATGGTCCTGTGGTAACAGACTTCCACATCCTGCTATCTTGTGACTTGATAAAGCCTTCCATTCTTAAACCCCAAGTATCAGAATCATCAGGAGTGATCAGTGGGGACTTTACCATGGTATCGGTTTCCATACCAGACTTTGATGATGCCATTTAAGATGTTAAGTGTTGTGTGATAACTGAGGAGATTTAAGATGGTGAGATCTTACAATCAAGAGCCTGGAAAGCTCTAATTCCAATTGTACGACCGGTTAAGGGATGGTCAATACAATCAGTCTCACAATAAGGACGGTATTAGAACACTTAAAAGTTCAAATATGGAACCGAGTTTAAGAACAAGATGCAAAGAACACAAGTAACAATGAGACAAAACTCAAGAAGAACAATATATGGTTTTCAAGAATGTTGTATATTAATCTCAAGTTCTTTTACAACAATTACAATGCATGAGTTTTAAGTTATAAGACTTTGAGATACTTTATACTACATCCTACAACCGGCTATACTTAGAAAGGCATATGGAACATTGAAAGACAACATAATCAATGTAGATTCAAAAGGCAGATTGTCTTTTGACTAGTAACAATGACATGCCATAGCTCACATCCTAATATAATACAGAAAGGAGAAAAGTACATAAAGTAGAAAGTTACAGATAAAAACCTCAATGTACAGTTGTAAAAGCATGGACCTTTTCACCAACTCATACAAGTTGGTGAGTTTTCAGAGTTGCAACAGAAAGTTGGTCAACTTTATACAAAAGTAGAGAAAAGCATGTTATTCTAAGTCTTAGGAAGAAATTAGTCCTCACTTTATTCGGCTTTGGAAGACTTTGTCTTTGAAGCTATAGAAGACTTCATCTTTGGTTTTGGAAGATTTGATCTTTGGATTCGGAAGACTTTATACTTAAAATATTTCTTATGCACAGTATAAAGATTTCAGAGCAACTTTGGCTTAAGAAGATTTTATACTTAGAATAATTCTTGTTCAAAGTATAAAACTTCCGGAGCATCTTCTACTTGGTACTGAGTGCATGCTTGCAGGAAGTCTTTGGTTGCTTTGGTTGCATCAGCCTTTATATAAACCTTACAGATATATCACACTAAATTATATTATACACAACTTATAATAATTTAAGTGTTCGTAAAATAAGTATGATTTCTCCCCCTAAAGAGAGTGTTTAGAAAAGTGGGGCATTAAACTCACCTGATGCGCAAGTAAACAAGCAAAGCGAAGCTAAAAATGATCGGAAAGACAACCCGTCAAAGGTTACCAAGAACATGTGAGTACATAAGTACGTGTAACCAAAAGAGCTTAATAAACCCTTAGTTCTCAATCAACACATTGATTCAAGTGATTTCGAAAATATTGACTTGTTTGACCCAGTTGACCCGTTTGATCCGTTGGTGACATATTAGGTGAAATCATGTTTCATAAAGTTTACTAATTCACTATCCATGATTATCATATAAAACCACTCACGTATATTACAGTATGAACCTTAAGATCTAGGAAGATCATCAAGTTACAAAGCTTATCATACAACACATGCGAACCTCAAAAAATCATCATGCTAACATAAATAGATATAAACCCTAAATAATAAATCACAAATTGAGTTTAATTACACACTGCATTCCATGTGAAGCAACTCACTACTTCACATCTTAAAACCCTGTCAATCCTACTAAGTAGGGGCCTCAGATGCGCATTTGTATATGATGTTCATTATCATATTCTCAAACATGATTCATACCAATAAAACACATTAAACATACATAACAACCACATGCTATAGTCCAAGCACAATTCCATAACCTTTAACCCAACTCATCACATTGCACAATTTCCTTTATGAATTCTGGATTTCCCAAATAATCCAACATAGCATCCAAATGATCAACCAACGCATTTTAACACATTAGACACTATCAATAAGCAATCTAGAATAATTCTAACACTTCAAGCATGCCTAATTCACAAGATCAAATCAAACAGATCAACAAAGTTTCCCTTTTGGGAAAGTAACACCCAACAACCAACATATCATCCAATTCAATCATGGATCATCACTTTTATGCCTAATCTAGTTTATAGCATTCATCTAAGCATAATAAACACACATAAATCATCAAACTCCAAATTCTCAATAATTATTTTTTTTGGATCATGATAGAGGCTGGTGCAACCAAAACCATTTCACTTAGTCAAATTCTGGTGCTACATTCAAAGGCTTTCGAAGGTCTACTTCTAAAGACAAAGAAGAAGTTCCCAAGCCTCGGAAGAAGCAGTCTTCCGAAGTATAAGTGGCTTCGGAAGAAGTTATTCTTCCAAAGCAATTTAACCTTTGGAAGACACTGCTATAAACCAGTGGACATAAGTATGGTCTCTGACATTCCGCTGCAGACTTTTGATACAGCATGGCTTCTTCCTAAAGAGCCATGTAGTTGACCATACTTTATTCCACTGTTTACCTTTTTTTGATAGTACATGTTACTAACCTTAGTTGGTGACAAAAGTTAAGTCAGGGACATGTCTTGACTACCAAATCTCTGATAAAATATCCGAGATACCTTAACCCATAGTCTTGTAGTATAGGCTTTTGGTTATAGGTTTCCAGCTGGAATCTAAGTATATCCGGCTGTAGGTAGTATTATATATATAGTTCTCATTGTAACTTATTAGATAGAGAGATTGTGTTGGCAAGAGTCTTGTAATCCTTTGAGTTGAGAATCAATATATAAAAGTACCTTGAAAATTTACTTCCTGTGTTGATTATCATTTTTTACTTGTTATATTATGATTAACTATTGTTAGACTCGTTCTGAGTGTTGTTCTAGGTGAGTTTGAGAGAAAACCACTTGTTAAGTGACCAATACCGATCCTGTAATTGGTATTAGAGCTTTGTTTGGCTCTTGATTGTGTGATCTAACCATCCTAATCAACTTGTTTTTCACTCCTCCCTACAACCCACTCACTCAGATGGCCGCTCTCACTAAAGCTGATATGGAAACTGGTACCATGACCAAGTCCCCACTGATCACCCCTGAAGATTTTGACACATGGTGCACAAGAATGGAAGGCTTAATCAAGTGTCAAGACTCAAGGATATGGGACTATGTTGCTAATAGTCCTTTCATACCAAGCACTACTTCTGCTACTGGTAATCATATCATTCCAAAATATGTGGACGATTACTCAGAAGAAGATAGAAAAAGAATAGAGCTTGATCAAAGGGCTATGACTTGTCTTCAAACTGCTCTTCCAAACTTCATCTACAGATGCTTCAAAAAGTGCAAGACAGCTAAAGATCTATGGGAAGCACTGAAGCTCATGTATGAAGGATCCAAGGAGACTGAAGAAAACAAGAAGGATCTCTTAAAGCAACAGTTTGAAAACTTCACTTTCAAGGCTGGTGAGACCTTGACTCAACAATACTCCAGGTATGTTGAGATAGTGGATACTCTGGTGGATATTGGAGTAACTCTTGAGAACAGGGACATAGTAAGGAAGTTCATGTCTTCCCTTCCTAAAATATGGACACACTATTGTGTTGTGATCAAGAGAACATCAGACCTTAAGACTCTTACTCTCACAGAGTTGTATGGTATCCTCAGTGCATTCCAGATTGAGATGAACATACAAAACTCCTCTGGTAACTCCAATAACCAACTGAGTTCAGCCCTTCATGTGGTTGAAAGGGAAAGCATAGAACCACAACATCAGTTGCTATGCTACCCTGACAACTCATAAAATGGACCCTATATTACTCTACCTGAGACTCCAAGGTCTCAACAGGCTCAACACAACTCCTTTCAGGATAATTGTGCCTTTGTCTCTGGAAGTGGACACTCTGGTGATTTTCAATATTGCTTTGATGATCTTGAGTGCTTCAGTCCAGATGATGTAGAGTATGTGGACATTGTCCAACAAATGGCTCTTTTAACTTACAGAGCAAAGAAGTTCTTCAAGAGAACTGGAAGGCAATTCCCTCAAAACCCTGCCAACAGCAAGTTTGGGTTTGACAAGACAAAAGCAAAGTGCTACAACTGCAACCAATTGGGTCACTTTGCTAGGGAATGCAATGCTCCCAAGAACAACCCAGGAACCCCACAGGCCTCCACACATCCATCAACCTCGAATCGTGAAGAAAAGACAACTGAAACAGCTGCAATAGCTCAAGATGTTGACTGGAGCTTCATGGTACAGGATGTGACTCCTGCTCAAGCACTCATGGCCGGAACAGATGATGCTTAGGTATATGAACATCTTTGTACTCCAGCCTGTATTGCTAAAGTTAAACTTTACAATTTGAGTCTTTAAATATCTTAAAATCTGACTTTAAAAGAGCTGAATCTGACTATCAAAAGAAAATTGAGGATTTAGAGAAAACTATATCTCTTTTAAAACATGAACAAACCAACTATAAGACTCAAATCAAAGGTCTGATATCCAAGCTGTCTGAAGCTCAAGCCCAGCTTGTCACTGCTGAGGCTCAGGCCAGGAAGCAAGCTATTGCTGAGCAAAACTTCCAAGTTATTCTTGCATCATCCTCCCATTCCAAAATGTTTTATCAAAACAAAGGAAGGTTGGGAACCAATGAAATCGCTCCACTACACTCTTATGAGTCTATTAGACAACCTAGATGTGGTACTGAGGAGCAAGAGGTTCTAACTGCTGACCCTTCCTCACTAGAATTGAAGGAGGATGCAACAATAGTGGCCACCACAGGGAAGAAATAGGTAAATGCACCTATCTCCTCCTGTGAAGATCAAATCCTAACCACCAAGGCAAGAAGAAGCAGAGCTAAAACTGCTAGAAAGACTGCCAAGAAGGTTGCTAGTCTAAGCTAAAGATCGACCTAAAGCAAAAAGGTGTGTTTATCTTAGCGGGATTTCAAGTGTTAGGTACCTCTGATTTAGGAAAGGAGTGTAATACCAGCACTCCTATCCTATCAAAGGATCAGAAGTTGAAAGGGAAAGTTGCTGATGAAGAAAAGAAGCCCCAGAAACAGCAACCTTTAAATTCCCAAAAGACTAACATCGCATGCATAATGTGTGGTCTGCACAACCACATGGCAAAAGATTGTTACTACAATCCAGCAAGCACACATTATGCAAATAATGTTAGAAAAGAAGTAGTCAGGGAAGGTTTCACATTTGGACCATTTCAAACGGTCCAAGTGATGAAAAGGGAAAGTTGGTCTCGGAAGCCAAGTTGCTTTCGGAAGAAAGTACTTCTTCCGAAGGGAAAATGGCTTCGGAAGTCAAAGATTCAAAGGTTTGGAAGAACAAGAAAGCTTCCCTGAAACCAACCCAGAAGAAGACTACTTCAGAAGAAAAGGTGGTGAAGGCTTCTTTCGAAAAGATAGAAGCTTCGGAAGAAGTCCATGCTGTAATAGCCTCAACAAGATCATCCTCAAAGATCAACCAAGGGATGGATTGGAATATCAAGGAAGATGCTGCAGCCCAAACCTCTTCTTCAGAGAGCTCTATTAAACCCTAATGCATATCTTTTGGTTCAATCATGTCATCATCTTTGGAAGAGCCCAAGACCAGTAAGGCTTGGGCTTCTAAACAAAATTAACAATCTCATCTTATACGCAGGGACATCCATTTGACAAGAATAACAATGTCTAGATTGTAGATAGTGGATGCTCCAGGCACATGACAGGGAACAGATCTCTCCTTCAACAATTCCAGAACTATGATGGAGGGCCTGTCTAATTTGGAGGTGAGGCCGGAGGATATATTTCTGGCAGAGGGAGTATATCCAATGGTAAATTAAACATTGACAAAGTTCACTTTGTCAAACAGCTTGAACACAATCTGTTAAGTGTTTCTCAATTCTGTGACCAAAAGCATCAAATGCTTTTCACAGAACATGAGTGCATTATCCTCAAACCAGGGATGACAATTCCTCCGAAATTGGTGCTTCTTAGATCTCCCAGGAAAGAGGATATGTACAAGCTAGATATGAACAATGCTTCTCCTATTGGTGAAGTATCATGTTTTCTTTCCAAAGCTAATAGTGATGAATCAACACTATGGCATAAATGTATGTGTCATGTAAATTTTAAGACAATGAATAAATTGGCTAAAAAACTTGGTACATGGTTTGCCTAAAAAGGAGTTTTTCTGTAAAGATAACTGTGTTGCCTGCCTGAAAAGGAAACAACACAGGACATCTCATAAATCCAAATGTGTCAACTCCACCACTACTCCATTACACTTATTGCACATGGATGTCTTTGGTCCCATAAGTATAATGAGCATTGGAAGGAAATCATACTGCCTTGTGATAGTTGATGATTTACAAGATTCACATGGGTATTCTTCTTAAGAACTAAAGATGAAACAGCTGAAACTTTGAAATCTTTTATTCTTAAAATAGAAAATCAAATTGATCATAAGGTTAAAATTATTAGAAGTGATCAAGGGACTGAGTTTAAGAACTTTGTTCTTGACTCATTCTGTGACTCAAAAGGGATTGCCAGACAATATAGTGCTCCCAGAACTCCTCAACAAAACGGTGTTACTGAGAGGAGGAACAGGACACTTATTGAGGCTGCTCGAACTATGTTAGCTGATTCAAAACTTCCTCTAACATTCTGGGCAGAGGCAGTCAGCACTGCATGTTATGTACAGAACAGAGTTCTTGTAGTTAAGCCCCATGAAAAAACCCCTTATGAGTTATTGTAAGGCCCCGATCCCGGGCACCTCACAGTTGGCCATTCATCGCATTTCAACATATAAATTACATTTACTAAGTAAAGTAACGTAGCGGAATTAAAAAAAAGTACATTCTCATTCATCATAAAAGCTTTTACAACGTTTTCACATCGCTAGTCTTTACAAAAACGGTCATAAACAATGACCTCTAGTATAGAAACATTAAAATTTCATCATAAAGAAGATTCCTTAAGTAATCCCGTTTATCGGGATCCTCAAGGAACACTTGACACTTGCATGCAACATAAGTTGTTGCATGCATTATGGCTCTCTGTCCATAGACCGACAACACCTCTTCTGGGGTCACGTTAACCCCATGAGTGATCGTCACCACTCCTGCTGTAACAACTATCCTGTGACAGGTCACAAAGACACTGCCCCGTTGTTCTTAAGGCAACTATGGCTCACTGTCCATAATCTACCCTAAGGCTCATAATAGGCCTAGTTACTAGAACCAAGCACCATTTCCCAGACTTCTTAACCGTCAAATCCATCTCGTGCCCCTTAGACCATGCAAGACTTTCATTCATTCATTCATTCATTCATTAACGCATGCATTCATTCATCATGTTGCTCTTTCGTTCGTTCATTCATTAATGCATGCACTCATTCATCATGTTCCTCTTTCATTATCTTTCACTTTACGTTATTTATACATTCATTTCATTCACTAATCTTAACACGTAAATTCACGGAAAGATAAACACGTATCGAAAACAAGGAGCATCGATATTTACAAATCATCAGTCATTACCATCATATAAGGCAACATCATACTTATCAAATTTACGCCCTACATACACATCTCTCCTCATTCACATCAGCCCTATTTGGGCATTGAACATACTTCAGTCGCATGGCCTCCATGCGACTGGGTCGTGCGATTGGGCAATTATGTTAATGGGCATACAATCGTGCGAATGGACCTTCTATCGTGCAAATGAACATTATACGAATGGGCTGCTAGGCGACTAACCCTCAGTCGTGCGACTGAACTCCTATGCGAATGGACCTATGCGACTGAATCCCTCAATCGCATGGCCTATCGGGCGATTGCGCCCCAGTCATACGACTGAGCCTCAATCGTACGATTGAACATCAGTCTTTCCTCAGTCGTGCGACTGGCCCTTCAGTCGCCTAGCCCTAACTGGGCAGCGACTGGAGTTCATCACGAACAGCAGCCGCGACCTACGGCCTTCAAACTCCTCTAAACTCATTTCCAGCCCAAATTAACCCTCCTAAACCTCAGGGATTCATATTAGGACATCATACAAGCATGTGCAAGTCCTAAAACGTACCTTAAACACATTACCCAAGACCCAAATGGGTCAAACATACACTTTTTCAAAAACGGGTTTGAATGTGTTCCAGCCCCAAAATCGTATGAAAACAAGTAAATGAGGGGTTCTAGAACTCACCTAATCGAGGAGAAGATGAAAAGCTTCGTTTGGACTAGTCACTCGGCAAATCTCGAGCCCGGATCACCACTTTCTCTCTTTCTTTCTCTTCTTTCTCTGTTCTCTCTCTCTCTCTGCTCTTTCTTCCCGACTGAATGTGTAAGTGTTGGGAAGAAGAGGGCTGCCCCTCCTTTATAGCTACAGCTCAGTCGCCCGAGGTCCAGGCGACTGGACTTTCAGTCGCATGAACAACATGCGACTGGACCTTCATTCGTCGAGCATCATGCGATTGGGCCTCCAGTCGCATGAATTCCATGCGGCTGAGACTCAGTCGCATATCACTCCAAAAAGTCAAACTTCCGGGTGTTACAAGTCCATCCCCTTATTTAGGTTTCGTCCCCGAAACCTGTTATTCCTCGAACAATCGTGGGTAATGCTACCTCATTTCTTTTCAGTTTCCCACGTTGACTCGGATCCCTTCCTGTGCCGCCACTGTACACGCACAAGAGGAACCACTTTATTTCTTAACCTATTCTCCTTGCGATCGATGATCGCCACTGGTTGCTCTACATAGTTGAGCTGTTCGTCTACCTCGATGTCCCCCAGTGGGACGATCATATCCTCGTCCGCCAAACACTTCCTCAGATGAGATACGTGGAAGGTCGGGTGAATTCCACTTAACTCATCTGGTAGATCCAACCTATAGGCCACCTCTCCTACTCGAGCAATGATTCGGAAAGGGCCTATATACCTCGGGCTCAACTTGCCCCTCTTTCGGAACCGAATGATACCCTTCCAAGGTGAGACCTTCAACATAACCCGATCTCCCACCTGGAACTCAATCGGCCTGCATCGTTTGTTAGCATACGACTTCTGTCTGTCTTTGGCTGCCTTCATGTAGCCTTGATCCTTTCAAGCTTTTCAGCCGTAGCCTCAATCACTTCGACGCTCCCCAATTCCTTTTGACCAATATCACCCCAACAAACAGGTGTCCTGCATCTCCTGCCGTATAGCATCTCATAGGGTGGCATGCCAATACTGGCATGATAGCTGTTATTGTATGAGAATTCAGCTAATGGCAAGTGGTCATCCCAACTTCCCCCGAAGTCAATAACACATGCCCGGAGCATGTCCTCTAAGGTCTGAATGGTCCTTTCCGACTGACCATCAGTTTGAGGATGATAGGCAGTGCTAATATGTAATCTCGTCCCCATAGCATCATGAAATTTCTTCCAGAATTTGGATGTAAACCGGGTGTCGCGATCTGACACAATCGACACCGGTACACCATGACGAGTCACAATTTCTTTGATGAAAAGATCGGCCAACCTCTCGGATGAATATGTCTCGCGCATCGGTAGGAAGTGAGCACTCTTCGTCAGACGATCCACAATCACCCATATAGTATCATACCCTTTCGGGGTACGCGGCAGCTTCGTGATGAAATCCATGGTGATGTGCTCCCACTTCCATTCCGGTATATCCAAGGGTTGAATCTTTCCATACGGCTTCTGGTGCTCGGCCTTCACTTGCAAACAAGTAAGGTATTTACTCACATACTCCACCACATCGCGTTTCATACCCGGCCACCAATAATCTTTCTTCATGTCTTGGTACATCTTGGTAGCACCGGGATGAATGGAGTACCGAGTCTTGTGGGCTTCATCCATGATCTTTACCCGTAGATCCCCAAGACGAGGAATCCACATACGCCCAAACCGGGTTCTAACACCAATTGTGTTTTCACCCAACTCCGCGACCAGACCTCTCATTCTTTCAGAGTTAAGATGATCTTCTTTCAGTGCCTCATCTTGAAACTCTTTGACTTGCTTCATCACGTCAGAGGTCATGATCAGCTGGTACGCCTTCACCCGAATCGGCTCGGGCCTCTCCTTTCGGCTAAGGGCGTCCGCCACCACGTTGGCTTTGCCCGGATGGTAGTGGATTTCACAATCATAATCCTTTATAAGTTCCAACCATCACCTTTGCCTCATATTCAAATCTTTTTGCTCGAAGAAGTACTTCAAGCTCTTGTGGTCGGTAAAGATGGTGCACTTTGTCCTGTAGAGATAGTGCCTCCAAATCTTCAATGCAAAGACCACGGCTGCTAGCTCCAAGTCATGAGTAGGGTAATTAACCTCATGAACTTTCAGCTGTCGGGATGCATAGGCTATCACCTTCCCCCTTTGCATTAATACGCATCCCAACCCCGAGTAGGAAGCATCAGAATAAACTACCAAGTCTTCGCTTCCGTCGGGTGATGCAATACAGGAGCTTGGGTCAACCTTGTCTTCAATTCTTCAAACGCCTTATCTTGAGCTTGACCCCATACAAACTTCACATCTTTCCGGGTCAACTTGGTCAGTGGAGAAGCAATCTTTGAGAAGTCTTGAATGAATCTTCTGTAGTAGCCCGCCAAACCCAAGAAACTACGGATCTCGGATGGCGTCTTTGGAGACTTCCACTGCATTACTACTTCCACCTTTGCCGGATCGACCATAATCCCCTCCGGATTAACCACGTGACCCAAGAACTGAACTTCACGTAACCAAAAGCGCACTTGGAGAACTTGGCGTACAATTTCCCTTCTCAACGTTTCTAGTACTTCTCGAATGTGACTGGCATGCTCCGTTTCGCTCCTTGAATAAATCAGGATGTCGTCAATAAATACAATCACTGATTTATCCAACATCGGCCGACACACTCGGTTCATCAAATCCATAAAAGCAGCTGGCGCGTTGGTCAAACCAAAAGACATGACAAGGAATTCGTAATGACTGTAGCGCGTGCGAAAAGCTGTTTTTGGGACATCCTGCTCTTTCACTTTCAGTTGATGGTAGCCCGATCGAAGATCTATCCTTGAAAACCAACTGGCACCCTGAAGTTGATCAAACAAGTCATCGATCCTCGGCAAGGGGTATCTATTCTTTACCGTCAGCTTGTTTAACTCACGGTAATCTATACACATTCTCATGCTGCCGTCTTTCTTCTTCACAAACAGGACCGGAGCACCCCAAGGTGAGATACTCGGTCTAATAAACCCCTTATCCAACAACTCTTGCAACTGCTCCATCAACTCTTTCATTTCCGTCGGAGCCAATCGATACGGTGCTTTGGCAACAGGTTGGGCGCCTGGTATCAGATCAATCTAGAACTCGATCTCTCGGTCAGGTGGCACCCCCGATAAGTCTTCGGGAAACACATCTGGAAAATCACACACCACCGGAACATCGGATAGTTGTGATGTTGGCGTTTCTACATCCTTTACATAACATAAGAAGACGCTACATCCACGCCTCATACATTTTCCCGCCACCGCCATTAAGATCACCTTCGGAATTGTCGTGACCCAATCCCCATAAACAGTTACCGAACTTCCGTCAGGCGCTATCAAACAAATCATCTTCTTTCGACACACTATATTCGCCTCAAAGTCCACCAACCAATCCATCCCAAGCACCAAATCAAAACCACCCAAAGTCATCGCAAACGGTCTAACCGGAAATTTGTGGCCCTCTAATTCTACATCACAACCCTCTATCACCTCGGAAATCCTAGTAGATTTACCTATAGCAGTCTCTACATCAAACGGTACATCCACACGTCTACTACTAACAGGCAATTTGGCACAGAACGCAGTAGAAATAAAACTGCTACTGGCACCCGAATCAAATAATACAGAGGCTAAAGTTTGGTTCACCAGAAACGTATCGGACACTACATCAGGGTCCGTCCTAGCCTCTTCCTGCGTCATCGTGAATGCCCTGGCGCTTGCCTTCGACCCTTCATTCCCCGTCTTCTTCACACCGGAACTCTCAGACCTCGGCTTCTTGCAATCTTTATTCATATGGCCACTTTCCCCACAATTGAAGCACCTCAAGCCCTTACACTCTCTAGCCATATGACCAGGCTGTCCACATCTAAAACAAACATTCAGCCCCAGTCGGCACTCCCCGCTATGCTCCTTTCCACATTTACCACACCTCCTCAGTCCCGTACCCGGTGTGGCCACACGACGATCATCCACCGGGCCTTCTTGTTGCTCGTCGAAGCATCACCCCGACCAAACCTCTTCCTGTTCCAATTCCGGTCACCACCCTTCCTATTACCATCGGTCACCACCACCACCGCCCTTTCATCATACAACCTCCCAGCCAGGTCCACCGCCGACCTAAAGGTAGTTGGTCGGGCGGTGATCATATGCCTACGAATATCCGCCGGCAAACCCTGTATATACCTCTTGATCTTTCGCGACAGAGGTGTCACCTGGTTCGGCACCAGACGTGCATTTCATTGAATTTCGTGGTGTATTGTTGGTGGGTCATCGTTCCCGCCTCCAGCTGCAGGAACTCTCTCTCAACTTTATCCATTCCCGATGAGGACAGAACTCCTCGATCACCAACCTTTTCAATTCGAACTACTTCATTTTCCCAATGGCCCTACTACCCTCGGCTTGGACTATATTGTCCCACCAGCATAAAGCCGAATCCGTAAAAGAGTGGGTAGCGAACTTCACTTTTTGGTCCTCTCGGCACTCACTGATATCGAAGACACCCTCCATTTCTCTCACCCATCGATGAGCAGCAGCAGCAGTACCATTACCGTCAAAAGTAGGGGGCTTGCACCTCATAAACGCCCCATAGTTATAGCCTCGTACTGGTTCATGCACCGGCTCCTCCTCCTCTTCCTCTTCTTCATCAGAAAGAACCGTTTCCGGTCCTGATTGCTCCTGTCTTCCTGAGGACCTGTTCCTCTCTTTTCTTTCACCTTCCCTGACAGCCTTGATCACTTCGGTCACCACAGACGGTAAGATCGTCTGCATGACCTGATGTACCTCTTCAACCACTGCCTCTTTTACCGAGGCTCTCAAATTAGTGCTCTCGTCTACTCCCTCCTGATGAGGGGTCTCGGTTTCCTCATGAACCACTTTCTCTACCCTAGGTCTCCCTCTCGTGACACGCGGTTCAGAACCACGTCCGCCACCACCTCCACCCCGTGAGGCCTTAGAAGATCTACCACCAGCCATTCTCTATCACACACTGAAAGATTCAAACACCAACATGGTCATTCAAGGGAATAGCTCAGTTTATGTCAAGTATAGTAAGTCACTAATTACAGTGGCCAGTTGTGATTAGCCACTTACTTTACTCTTCGTACCCCGAGCATTACCTGTCCTGACTACATTAGTTTCTAAATCTAACAGTAACACATAAACAAATAGCATGCGCAGATAATACCAGTTAATCTTTAAGAAAATACTGATGGCACGCAGCTACTCAGATGGCATTCCTCCCCTTTCTGTCCCATTTTCAGTTTAAGTTTAGGTTTATTTTGAAAATTTACCCATTTCACTTAAACTTTAGCTCTGATACCAACTTGTAAGGCCCCGATCCCGGGCACCTCACAGTTGGCCATTCATCGCATTTCAACATATAAATTACATTTACTAAGTAAAGTAACGCAGCGGAATTAATAAAAAGTACATTCTCATTTCATCATAAAAGCTTTTACAACGTTTTTACATCGCTAGTCTTTACAAAACGGTCATAAACAGTGACATCTAGTATAGAAACATTAATATTTTCATCATAAAGAAGATTCCTTAAGTAATCTCGTTATCGGGATCCTCAAGGAACACTTGACACTTGCATGCAACATAAGTTGTTGCATGCATTATGCGCCCGCACCCCATTGCGTGGCAGCATTATCAAAAGGAGAATACCATCCCAAAAGAGCTGAGTAGCCGCCTCGTGCCATCCTCAGTAACCCTACCTGTCAACTGGAAACACATAAAAAGTCAGCATTGCTGAGTGAGTTCTAGTTTTATAATAAAACATACTTTCATTCGTTAAAAACCGTTCTTACATACACGCGATCACACAATCATACGTACACATAGATAATATTATTATTATCTTCATCATTCGTTCTTTAACTTTCATTCGTCAAGCATGCAAATCTCTAATGGTCACCTCTCTTCTCTGCCCTCATGGTTCCAACCCATGAGCCGACAAAGCATACTGTAACATACTGGTGCCCCTATGGCTCTCAGTCCATAGACCGACACCTGGTGCCCCTATGGCTCACAATCCATAGACCGACACCTGGTTGTCCCTATGGCTCTCTGTCCATAGACCGATAACCTTGTTGCCCCTATGGCTCTCTGTCCATAGACAGACAACACCTCTTCCGGGGTCACGTTAACCCCATGAGTGATCGTCACCACTCCTGCTGTAACAACTATCCCGTGACAGGTCACAAAGACACTGCCCCGTTGTTCTTAAGGAAACTATGGCTCACTGTCCATAATCTACCCTAAGGCTCGTAATAAGCCTAGTTACTAGAACCAAGCACCATTTCCAAGACTTCTTAACCATCAAATCCATCTCATGCCCCTTAGACCATGCAAGACTTTCTTTCATTCATTCATTCATTCATTAACGCATGCATTCATTCATCATGTGCCTCTTTCATTCGTTCATTCATTAATGCATTCACTCATTCATCATGTTCCTCTTTCATTATCTTTCACTTTACGTTATTTATTATATTCATTTCATTCATTAATCTTAACACGTAAAGTCACGGAAAGATAAACACGTATCGAAAACAAGGAACATCGATATTTACAATCATCAGTCATTACCATCATATAAGGCAACATCATACTTATATTTACGCCCTACATACACATCTCTCCTCATTCACATCAGCCCTATTGGGCGATTGAACATACTTCAGTCGCATGGCCTCCATGCGACTGGGTCGTGCGATTGGGCAGTTATGTGAATGGGCATACAATCATGCGAATGGACTTCTATCGTGCAAATGAACACTATACGAATGGGCTGCTAGGCGACTAACCCTCAGTCGTGCGACTGAACTCCTATGCGAATGGACCTATGCGACTGAATCCCTCAATCGCATGGCCTGTCGGGCGATTGCACCCCAGTCGTACGACTGAGCCTCAATCGTACGATTGAACATCAGTCTTTCCTCAGTCGTGCGACTGGCCCTTCAATCGCCTAGCCCTAACTGGGCAGCGACTGGAGTTCATCACGAACAGCAGCCGCGACCTTCGACCTTCAAACTTCTCTAAACTCATTTCCAGCCCAAATTAACCCTCCTAAACCTCAGGGATTCATATTAGGACATCATACAAGCATGTGCAAGTCCTAAAACGTACCTTAAACACATTACCCAAGATTTCACCCAAATGGGTCAAACATACACTTTTTCAAAAACGGGTTTGAATGTGTTCCAGCCCCAAAATCGTATTAAAACAAGTAAATGAGGGGTTCTAGAACTCACCTAATTGAGGAGAAGATGAAGAGCTTCGTTTGGACTAGTCACTCGGCAAATCTCGAGCCCGGATCACCACTTTCTCTCTTTCTTTCTCTTCTTTCTCTGTTCTCTCTCTCTCTGCTCTTTCTTCCCGACTGAATGTGTAAGTGTTGGGAAGAAGAGGGCTGCCCCTCCTTTATAGCTACAGCTCAGTCGCCCGAGGTCCAGGCGACTGGACTTTCAGTCGCATGAACACCATGCGACTGGACCTCCAGTCGCATGAGTTCCATGCGCTTGAACCTTCATTCGTCCGAGCATCATGCGATTGGGCCTCCAGTCGCATGAATTCCATGCGGCTGAGACTCAGTCGCATATCACTCCGAAAAGTCAAACTTCCGGGTGTTACAGTTATGGAACAAGAGACCACCGTTTATTGGTTTTCTAAGGTCCTTTGGCAACAGGTGTACCATACTTAACACAAAAGACAACTTAGCAAAGTTTGCTGAAAAGTCAGATGATGTTATCTTTATTGGATACTCTTCTAGCTCCAAAGCTTATAGAGTGTACAACATTAAGAATCAACAATTTAAGGAGTCATCCAATATAGTTATTAATGAGCACACTCCTTGTGTTAGGGGGAATGAACCTGATTATATCTTTAATTTAGAATTGTTTCCAAACTATTCTAAACCATCTTGTGAGAATGTTTCAGCTGGAACAGGTGCTTAAGGCGATGCTGATGCTGATGCTAATCAACTATTTGACCTACCCAGACCGCTTCCAAATTCTCCCAGAGCTGAAAGACAACAAGCTTCAACCATTCACAGATCAGATAGTGTAACTATCTCAAGGAATAGTGAAGCTTCAACAAGTGAATCACCTGATGAACCTTAAAACTCTTCAGGTGATCCATTACAACACCAAGTTAAAGGAAATAGTATTTTGAAGGAACATGCAACTGTTAATACTACTTCACAGCCAACCATTGATGATGTTTCTCAGTCATTCAATCAGTCCTCATTAAATGACTTTGAGACAGCAGCTGGACAAAGTGTTCCAGTTCCTGATCAGAATATGCCCAACCTGGACCTATCTTTGCAACTGGAAGTGATTCCTCGTCTTAGGATTCACAACACTCATCCAACTGAGAACATCATAGGGGATGTCACTGACGGTGTGAGAACAAGAGGATAGACACATCATGGGAATGTTTGTCTGTACTCATGTTTTCTATCCTAGATGGAACCCAAGAAGGTAGAAGATGCCTTGAAAGATAGTAGTTGGGTGAATCGATGCAAGAGGAGCTGCTTCAATTCAGAAGACAAAAAGGTCTGGAATTTATGCCCACTACCATCTGGTCAAGTACCCATAGGAACTAAATGGGTTTTCAGAAACAAGAAAGATGATAGAGGCTTGATTATCAAGAACAAAGCAAGACTAATAGTTCAAGGATACACCTAAGAGGAAGGAATTGATTATACTGATGCCTTTGCACCTGTTGCAAGACTTGAGGCAGTTAGGATCTTCCTTGCTTATGCGGCATCCAAGAACTTTACTGTCTACCAACTTGATGTCAAGTGTGTCTTTCTATATGGGGATATAGATAGGGAAATCTATGTATGCTAGCCTCCAGGATTTGAAGACTCACAGCATCCTAACTATGTGTGCAAACTAGAAAAAGCTCTATATGGGTTGCATCAAGCACCTAGGCTATGGTATGAGACTCTATCTCATTTTTTTCTGAAAAGTGGCTACACCAGAGGTACCATTGACAAGACTCTCTTCATTAGAAAGTCTGGAAAGGACATTTTGCTTGTTCAAGTCTATGTTGATGACATCATATTTAGTTCTTCAAATGACCAAATGTGCAAAGACTTTGAAAGCATCATGAAAAAGAAGTTTGAAATGAGTTCTATAGGAAGAATGGACTTCTTCCTTGGAAATCATATGAAGAAATTAAAGGAAGGATTCTTCATCAATAAATCTAAGTATGTCAATGACATCTTAGAAAGATTTGAGATGAAGGACTGTAAGCCAGCCAAGACACCCATACCCAGAAACCATAATCTTTGCCCTGACCTTGAGGGGGAGGATACTGATCAACATCAGTATAGAGCAATTATTAGTTCTCTGATGTATCTTACTGCTAGTAGACCTGATATCATGTTTGCTACTTGTATTTATGTAAGATATCAGGCTGCTCCAAAGGTGTCTCACCTAGCTGCTGCAAAGAGAATCCTCAGATACCTAAAAGGAGCACCTAAACTAGGTCTCTGGTATCCGAGAAATAGTGATTTCAATCTCTATGGATACTCTGACAGTGACTATGGTGGCTGCAACATTGACAAGAAATCAACATCAGGAGGAGGTCAATTTCTTGGTGGAAGGATCATCTCATGGCAATGTAAGAAACAATCCTGTGTATCTACATCAACTGCTGAAGCTGAATATATGCTGCTGCTAGCTGCTGTGCTTAGCTACTGTGGATTCAGAACCAGATGTTAGACTATGGATTCAACTTCATGAGCACTCCTATCCATATTGACAACAATAGTGCTATCTCCATCACCGAAAATCCAGTGAAGCACTCTAAGACAAAGCACATTGATATCTGGTATCATTTCATTAGAGATATTCATGAGAAAAATCTGATCAAGCTAATCAAAGTTGACTCAAATGAACAATATGCTGATCTGTTCACCAAAGCTTTTGATGAACAAAGGTTTAAATATCTCATATCAGCTATTGGGATGATAAACATTGATTAAACTACCTCTTTTGAAAGCCTTTTTAATATGTAATGTCTTATGTCAATACAATCTAAGCCCTGCTACCAAAGATCTCTTTGAAATACTACCAATGTAAATTTCTTCCGAAGAGGAATTAACTCTCGGAAGATATTCCTAAATATCTTCCGAAGCCAAATTCCTCCATGGAAATTTTCTTCTTGGAAGAGTTTTAGTCTCGGAAGAAGCGATTGATTTCACATCAGATCTACTTTCGAAGCTTATAAAAATCTTCATTCGAGAAAATGGTTCTTACCTTCGGAAGCAATGCTTTGCTTCAGAAGAAAGAGTCGCCTTCGGAAGACAAATTACCTTCGGAAATATTTTACACTCGGAAAAAGAGTTTTTACTGTGTAACGGATATCTTTTTGGGTCCCACTCTGTAAAAGGTAAAGATTTTGCTAATGAGTGTTATATTATTTAAATTTATCCCATGCCGCCATTGTCATTTCATAACCGCAAACCATCATAACCACCGAAAACCACCATAACCACTCACAGTTACTCCCCACAATCATCCCCCACTGTTTAAATAATCCAGACTTGTTCAACTTTTACCAATTACTGCCCTAAAAGTTTCTTCACTTCCAATTCACCCAAGTTCAAACTGATCTTCATTCACCTTTCACAAATAGCACTAAACCCTCAGCACAACCAAGTCGCATTACTTGATTCCTCAATAGATGCTGACTTCTCTGAAATCATCACCTTTCTCTCTGAATCAACATACTTCACAGCCCTTACCATTAACCCCACTGTTTACTCAAACCAAATGGCTAAATTTTGGGGAAATGGTTAAGCAAAAACCCTAAATGGGGTTCGTATACTAAGGACCAGCATTTGTGGACAAGAGCTGATTCTTATTGAACAACTCATCAGGGAGCATCTAAAGCTCCAGATGAAGGAGCTCCTACTGAGTTTCCCAAGGACGACTTAGACAACACTTACACTCTAATGGGATATGGAGGAGATGTAAGCAGCTCAACTGTGTACAAGTTTAACTTCTTCTACAACTGGAAGTTTCTCTTGCACATTATTCTCCACTGTCTATCTAATAAGTCAGGGGGATGGGATCAAATTCCCTATGAACTAGGATGCTTAGTTCACGGATTGGTGAGAGGCCTGCGCTTCAACTACTCAAGGTTTGTGCTGACTAACCTCATAGGGAATCTTCAAAGGGAAACATTCTTCATGTATCCTAGATTCCTTCAGCACATCATCAACTGTGAGTTGGACCAGAGTCAGCTTGTCTGTGCAGCTGCTCTGACTGTCCCTCACATGAGGCCTGCCATCTTCAAGACTATGAAGAAGGTGTCCACCAACTTCACTAGAAGACACACTGATCTACTTCCAGGTATGATTGAGCGCATAGCTCCAGGTGACATCCCTGTTAACCTCACAGGTGATGAACCCACACCAGCAACCTTCACCACAAATCTCACATTACCTTCTCCACCCATCATAATCACATATCAAAGACGCCCCAAACGAACCCTTGTTCAATCTACTCTGATTGAACAAGCTCCTCCTGTTCAATCCAAAAAGACTAGAGTGGAACAATGGGCTCCCACTCAGTCCGAGGTCATACCATCCTTCACTTTTGACCTCAATTTGGGTTTTGAGCTTCCTCAGTCTCAACCCAAAGAGCCCGACACCCAAGCCTTTAGCCCACAGGGTGAGTCTTTACACTCCCTTGTGCAGCCAATTAGGGATAGCCCCACCAGAGGCTCAATGCCTGTAGACATTGATCAAGGTCCCGGATCAGTAGGTTTAGCCTCCATATCCTTCACTGATCTTCTTCTTAAAACTGATAAAGAGATAACATCTCTCCATGGCAATGAAGTTAATCTACCACACCCTTTCCAAGATCAACAGAGCCTGGAGACATCCCTTATCTCTAGCCCCCATCAGCAAACCTTAACTGAGGTGAGTCCCACTGATGTGGAGGGACTCATGTAGGCTCAGTTGCCACTACTCAGAGTCTCTCATTGAGCTCTCAGGACAGTGGTAACATTAATCAGACTGAGTTTACGACAACTTTACCCTTTGATGTCTCTAAAAGAGATGACTTTGAGCAAAGGTATCCAGGGTTCCAAGAAGCCACATCTGGTGGTGAGACTGAACATACTAGGTATGTTATCTCATATCCCCGTGATTCTTCACATGAAGATGAGGGAAGTATGCAACTTACCATTCAGTACTTGATCTCCAAGGTCTCAAACCTTGAATCTCAGGTTAGGATCTTAGAGAACAGGTCAGCCACTCAGCAACTTGAGGTTGACAATCTCAAGGCTCAACTAGCTGAGACACAGACAGAGAGGTCTATTAGGCATGTACCAATTCAAGTCTCATTGACTTCTTCCTCTAGCTCATCTAGCTCTCAAGATGATGCTACTAAAAAGGGGGAGAATCTTCAGAGACAAACACATGAGGAACCACCGGTCAAAGCTTCAACTTCCTACATCATCTCTATGCCCAAGTCATCCTAATCTATCCTTCAGATTGACCCACAGATGATTAAGGATCTCTACAAAATTTTCATCAAGTTTGTATGGAGATCCTCCATTGATCAGCCAAGCCTTGATCCTACACTGATCTACTTTGGAGTTGAAGAGCTTTAAAGGATCACTGCACCTTCTACCACTGTGGAAGAAGTTGGTCAACCTAAGGTCCACATGGAACCTAAGATTCACTTCGAAGGGAAAATAGGGACTGATAGCCAAGCAACTGAAACAATTGGGACAGAAGTTGTATCTCCTTCAACTTCCGAAGCCACAAAGAAAGTTTCGGAAGAACCAGCTAAAGCCTCGAAAGAACAAGCTAAATCTTCTGAAGCTGAGATAGAAGCTGCGGAAGGACTGTTCCAGATTTCCGAGGACCTAATTCACAGATGCAATCCTTGAAATGGCATCTGAGGTGGATAGTGAGGACCCTCTCAAACCTTCTCCATCCCAAACACCATATGTGCCTCTCTCTCAATCTGAACCCTCTATCCAAGAACCACCACAGTCAAGCTCTTCAAAGAACAAAGGCAAAAGGAAGATGACTGCGGAAGAGCTTCAGGAAGAGGAAAAGATTGAAAAGCTAAAGAAGAAAGGAAGATTCCCTGCTGAGAAGCTGCTAGCTGCTAGTTCAAAGGCAGCTGCAGCCAATCAGGAGGCAATCAACAACAAGAAGAGAGAGGAACTCATTGATCAACTCATCAACTTAGGAGCTGCAAATAAAGAAGTACTCCTGCTACCACTAGAGGAGTTGGTGACTTTGGAGAGGACAACCAGGCTAAAACAAGAAGAAGAAACCAGGTTGGCGAGGGAAGAGGAGGAACAGAGGAAAGCTGCCTTGTAGCTGAGGGAAGCTAGGATAAAATTCCTACTTTCTAGAGGCTTCAACCTTTAAGAACTTTCTCCACATGATAATGATACGATCCTCTTGCTTCACAACAAAGAGCAGGATCAAATAGAGAAAGAAAGGAAGAAGGCTGCAAGGGAAAAGAGCAAAGAAAAGAAGAAGGAAGAAGAAGCAAGGATCTCTGCAACCAAGAAGCTTAGTGACAAAGCCTAGATGAAAGATTATCTTTAGGCTCATGGCTTCTCTGGTAGGCAGGTGGGTCCTATGTCTGAAAAGACACTCCAGCGGATTGTCAGTGAAATCAAAGCTGACATCCGTATGGGAAAGAAGAATGAGATGTATAGAAGGGGACAGGGAACGATCTTCACCCCAACCACTCAACCACAACCAATACCAGAAGAACCAATCCCATTCTCTGTCCCCATCAAAACTGAGCCCTTAGATGAACCCTTCACCCCTGAACCTACAACTCTACCCATACCCACTTCATCACCCCAACCACCTAAACTTCCCATCCTTCAACCCAAAACACTTCCCAGAACCTCTAAACCACAACCAACACAACCTCCATCCAAACCATCCCGTCAGCCTTCTCAACCTCTCTCTCTTAATGAATTCAAGGCAATCAAGACCAAGCTCATAAACTGTATAACCTTGAGTGAGATCTCATGTGAAGAGGACTCTGTCAACATCACCTATGTTGATGGATCTTTATGTTCCTTCACAAGAAATCAATTTCTTGACTTGCCTAGAGGAACATTGGACCAGGCTTCAAGACTTCTAGGCGTCAACTCGGATTCATTAAATGATGAAGAGAAGAAACTTAGAAGAAAACTGGTGACTCTGCTGGAAACAAGGAAAGAGGAAAAGATTCCCGGTCAGTCTCTTGTGCCTAGAAAGAAAATAATCCAGTAGAGGTTCGATAAAACTTCTCACAACTTTATTATAGAAAGAGAAAGTGGAGAAGTCAACAGACTTAATGCAACCTCTCTGCTACACTCTAGCAGATTTGATATTGCTGAGTTAGCGGAGAAGCCATTTTCCAATCCCTCCAACTCTGAAGCTGCTGCAGTCATCAGAAATCATATCAGCAGTCTTCATCTAGCCGAGCTAACTGCAAAAGCCAAGATTGAAGAAGAGTTGAAGTTGAGAAGAAAGGAAGACAAGGAAAGATCTTCCACCAAGGGCACTGCCTTTCTACAGATGATGGAGGGTCCAGACTTGGAACCTATAGTTAGATGGGAATATGATTACAGTTCCTATCAACTAACTCTTTTTAGAGGGCCACAGGAAAGGGTATATATAATCCAAGCTAACAGACTGGATCTTTTGTCTACCAAGGATTTGTACAAACTTCTCAGCACCACATCAGGGAAGAACAAAGAAACTGATAAGTATCTTCTTTCCCTGGTGCTGAAAGTTTTGAGAAGCCGAGATAAGTGAAGTTTTGGTAGCATCAGCCTAGGGGGAGTTTGTTGAATCATGATAAAGGCTGGTAACCAAAACCATTTCACTTAGTCAAATTATGGTGCTATATTTAAAGGCTTTGAAGCTAAGTATGAGAACTTCCGAAGGTTGAAGAGTTCTTCCGAAGACAAGTGAAAGATCAACTTCCGAAGACAAACTCTACTTCCGAAGACAAAGAAGAAGTTCCCAAGCCTCGGAAGAATCAGTCTTCTGAAGTAAAAGTGGCTTCGGAAGAAGTTATTCTTCCGAAGCAATTTAACCATCGGAAGACACTGCTATAAACCAGTGGACATAAGTATGGTCTCTGACATTCCGCTGCAGACTTCTGATACAGCATGGCTTCTTCCTAAAGAGCCATGTAGTTGACCATACTTTATTCCACTGTTTACCTTTTTATGATAGTACATGTTACTAACCTTAGTTGGTGACAAAAGGTAAGTCAGGGACATGTCCTGACTACCAAATCTCAGATAAAATATCCGAGATACCTTAACCTATAGTCTTGTAGTATAGGCTTTTGGTTATAGGTTTCCAGCTGGAATCTAATATATCCGGCTGTAGGTAATATTATATATATAGTTCTCATTGTAACTCATTAGATAGAGAGATTGTGCTGGCAAGAGTCTTGTAATCCTTTGAGTTGAGAATCAATATATAAAAGTACCTTGAAAATTTACTTCCTGTGTTGATTATCATTTGTTACTTGTTATATTGTGATCAACTCTTGTTAGACTCGTTCTGAGTGTTGTTCTAGGTGAGTTTGAGAGAAAACCACTTGTTAAGTGACCAATACCGATCCTGCAATTTTTCATATTATAGTAACGGATGAATGAGTTCGTGCATAATCCATATAAACTAACATCAATACAAGCCAGCTAACAACATAGCATCAACAAACAACATCAATTTCGAGAGATCAAGATCAATTGAACAAAGGTTTGTTCTAGCATAAAAAATCATGAGAAATTAGTTAAACTTTCACCTTTAATCATGTAGTGGTCAAGAATGGCACTTGCTATCATGATGGAATGATCAAACCAAGCAAAAATCGATGTAGTATGTTTGTGTTGATCAAAATCGTGAGAATGGGGATATGGGGAGGGGTCTCGGCCGTGACAAATGTATGAGGGGAGGGGGGCTAGGGTTTTTGTTTTGTTAATATTTAGTTTAAGAAAAAGTACCATATCAACCCTCATTGATTATACTTTGTAAAAATTAATCTTTTTATATTTTTTAAATAATTTTTACCACATAATCACATAAATTATTATTAACCAACAATAATCATATAATCCAACTAGTAAACACTACACATGAATCATATATCATACGTAGTCATGTTATAACGCGAAATCAATAAATAATGCTTGACATTTTTTATGAATCACATAACCATATATTAATAATCAAAATTATTAATTAAGTTATTATTAGTTACACTACTAGAAAAACTGCAATAGATGACGCGCATTGCGCGTCATCTTTGGGGTCAGATGACGCGCAAATGCGTGTCAAGGAAGGGGTAGTCATAAATGAACGATGACACGCATCTGCGCGTCATCTTTGTATGACGCGCAAACGATGACGCGCATTTTATGACATGCGAAAGATGACGCGCAATCTGCGTCAAGGAAGGGGTAGTCATAAATGACTAGATGACACACATACGCGTGTCATCTTTGTAATTTTTATGACGTGCTAAAGATGATACGCAATGCACGTCATAAATTTAGCTGCATTTTTAAATATTCGTTTTTATTTTTATTAAATTTACATGTTGTTTTCTAAAACAAATTGTCGAATAACACTAAAAGCGAAATCCACTTAAATACCAACAAAATTTTCAAAAGTTGTTAAATAACATCAACTACAAAACATAAAACAAGTCCAAAGTCATTACAATTCCAGTACCAATACAAGTCTAATTCATTAAAATACTAATACAAGTCCAAATCTATCATTGCAGGCTTACATATAAATGAAATTCGATACGTAACGCGGCCAGTCTTCACGAACTTCATCCAAATCACTATCGGTGTACATATTAAATATAAGGATAACATGTTAGCAGCGTGAGAATTAAAAAATTAAGCTGGGCGTGCAACCTGTAAACATTAATTTTCAATGGTTAGATTGGAGAAGAGAAACAAAGAAAGTGATACTGTAAATAAAGAAAGCCTTTAACCAGAGAAGAGAAGCTAAAAAACCACATATGCAAAGTTCAAGTTCAAATGAAAATAGACATCTCCCAGAAGGTAGAGAGCAACAGGATGTGACTAAAACATAAAAAGTTTCTTGCTCTGTGTAAACACCCTCATTCTAGGCATAATAACATTAGTAATATGTATTAATGGGTTTGTTAATTCGATCCACTTTGTTTATGTTTTTGTTCTTAAGCATATGTAGTTTTCTATTATATCTACACATACCTTGAGGGATTGGCTGACTTCGTCACTACTAGATACCTAAATCAATTAACTAATTTCAATCAAAACGTAAAGGACCTGCAGAACAAAAACCACCAAAAGCCAATAAATCATCACAAAATAACTAATTAGAAGTATGCGATGATGTGGCTTCACCGAACCATTACTAACGCATAAGTTTGTAAATGAGTATTAGAAGTATGTGATGAAGTGGCTTCAACTTTGTAATTCAGATCATTAAGGATCTTCTAACAAATTGAACACCATCTTACAACAAGTTGTGTTTCTTGCAAATACTATAAGAACAGTTTAACTTTCTTAGAAATTACAGAACTTCAATCAGTAAAGATGAATATTTGGCTTAAAAGTTGAATAATCATCTCAGGAACAATAAAAAGGAAGAACGAAAAAGATATACCTTCATAGCTGCATCATCTAAAGAATCCCTAGGGAGTGGAACTTTCAGTTTCTCCTCATACATTTTTGTAGCAATAGCATTAACTCCAGGGTTTTGTCTCATAAGAGGATCATTTCCAACAAGCCTATTAGATGTTCTGTTAAGAAGGTGAGACCCGTCTCTCCGTTGTGGCTGCTGCTGATGTTGCTGTTGCGCTTGCTGTTGTGCTGCTTGTTGTTACTGTTGTGCTTGTTGCTGCTGCTGTACTTGTTGTTGCGGCTGCTGTTGAGCCTGGCATTGTAATATGAGCTATTGCATTTGAATCTGCTAATGTTGCTGCTACTGCTGCTGCTGTTGTGGATGAGGCGTTTGTTATGGCTGCTGCTGCTGTTGTTGCTCCCTTGCTTTATTTAACGGAGTCTGCAGTTGCAAACAAAACATAGAGTGTGTTTTTACATACATATGCATCCACATCGATTCATCACCAATTTGAAGCTAAATACACAAGCAGTAACTAGTGAAGCTTATAAAGATTTACAAGATTTAAAGCTAACCTCAATGTAAGAGGCTGCAACTTTCGAGTGTTTCTCATTGGTCCTCGTTATAAATATATCCCAAAACACAGACCACCATTCAAACAGAAAGCCCCAGGTGCATCAATAGCTGTAACACATACCAAATATACAGTTTACTCATGAATATTTGCCAATTGTCCAATGTGTAAAACACCCTTTACAAAGATATTCATAAAACAACCAGTTTTAAATTTTATCATGCAAGTATTCTTACCAACAGGGTCAGATGAACCTTTCCCTCAGGTTGAAAAGCCTGAGCAGAAGCCTTTAAATCCCTTTTCACCAAGTAATCATGTATCTAAACATCTAACCTGTTAATCAAATCAAAAAATCAACTTCATAAGATGAAACTCAACATGAAAATTATGAATCTTCACAAAAGAAGAACATATTCAAGTTAATCACAGTTCCCAAAATCAACATAAAGAATTACGAATCTTTACACAAAAATTGTGCATACACACACTGTAACGATACTGAATCTAAAGAAAATACCCAACTGAGAAAACAAATCGATGAAATCAAAACCCTAAAAAACGAAAATGGGGATGAAACAAAACCAAACAGGATAATAAAATCACAAATTTTAAAGAACACAATAGAAGCAACAGCTGCATAAATCTAACAAAATCTACCAAGAAGCCATGGATGCTGCAGAAGTAATCAAAAACTTGAAAGAAATTTGAGAAAGACGAAAAAAGCTTACATTTTATCAGCTTCCCAGTGGGTCTGAGACATTTTGAGATGGAGGGTTCAATCACTGCTGCAACATAAAGAACACGTCATCACAAATACACAATAAACAACGTAGCAGCAAAAGATGGAAATATGCCGTCATCGTCGCCTGATTTGGAAACCCAAACAACCACCATCGGCTCTACTTGTGTCGCAAGAAGTAGTATTGAGACAAATAACACATAAATTAACAACAAACCTCACCAATAAGACGATTGATGCAAAAAGTAACAGAAATTGAGGTTCAATATCATCATCACAACTTCCTGCTGGTGAAGGGCATTCGAATCGACGACCGTCGCCGGCGGGGGGTGGCGACGCCGGCGGTGGTTGCAGTGGTGGTGGGGAGGCATTTGAGCTTTCGAAATCGATTTTCGAGGTCGTACGGGAGGTTACCGGCGTTGGAGAATGAAGAGTAGTTGATAGTAGCGATTTGTTAGAGAAGAGAGTGATCTATTGCTTGAGAGAGAACATCTTCAACAGTTTGTCTTCACTGTCTGTGAGGAATGAATCATCCTCCATTGTTGAGTTGAGGTAAGTTGCAGGTGAGAGTGAATTAGGGTCTTGGGGATTTGGGGGTGTTTGCAGGTGAGAGTGAATTAGGGTGTTTGAGGGAGAAATCAAGGTTTATATGTTAAAAGCAGGGGAATTGAAATGTTTCAAAAAATGACGGATAAAGATGACACGCAAATATGCGTGTCATTTTTTATATAAATTTTGTAAAATATGACAAAATTTTTATGACACGCGAAAATGCGTGTCATCTTTCTTCGCGCGTCATATTTTGCGCGTCATCTATTTACAGTTTCTAGTAGTGTTAACCAATGTTAATTATTATTAGGTCACCAACATTCAATGATAACGTTTGTGCTCACGACACGTGTATGCAGGACCTAATAGAACTAATGGAGTTTTGGTAATGGAAAATTACCGGATGTCACACTCAACCCCCGAGAATTTAGCCACGTTAAATTGACCGGTTCTTATATTTGGGTATATTGATCTTGAACATCTTATACGGATGGAAATGATCAGAGTATTCGCAAGTTAGGTAGAGGTTCAAACATAATAATCAGATATGGGTACTACCGGTCTAAGATGATTCAACATATGTCATCTAGTGTCTGATGAACCACAAAAGAAAATTCGTGTTAGTTGAGCTGGACGTGTTGGTAAGAATGAGACATTACAGATGACGGCTCAACAAATGAACTATTTCATAGATTATCAAAGCCAGTACAACGACTGGATTTATCAATAGACCACGAGACGCAAGAATGCACGTCCACCACCGCAATGGCATTGGTCTCAACATCATAACCCTCTTCAAGACCCGTAGCTATAAAAATGTATCTTTATTTATTCGTGTAAATTTGATTTGTATATATGTCATTTCAATAAATATTGTAAGTTATATAATATATACAATATAAAATATTTAAATAATATAATATATATAATATATATATATTTCATTTCTAATAAATTTAATTTATAAAATTCGTATAATATATATGTATTTTATAAAATTTGTATTATATATAAGTGAGTATTATATGAATATAATATTATGATAAGTAATATAACATAATATAATCTACATAAAAGTTCTCAAAATGATAAATAAATAAAAAATGATAAATGCTCGGTTACGGCTTTGTAAAAGACCGGTTAGATGCTGACACGGGAGAGTAAATGGCCGTTTATGCGCTTGTAAATTATTATTTGAAAATTAGTGCATTGCCAGCTAAACGTTGTTGGAGCGTAAAGCGAATGATAAAATTGAGGCCCTTCCTTTATAATTTAATGTTGTGTAAAAAATATGAAAAGTGTTCTTAATTAAATTCCCTACTAATAAAAATTTATATTGTTTCCTTTATTTCTTTACTTGTAATTTATTTTTTAATAATATCTCGTAATATTACTAAAATTTTGGACATACTTTATGTTTACTTGATATTTTTTCCTTACACTTTTAGTTGTATTATAAATTAGAAAAATTTCTTTGTGTGCATTTAACATTACACTAAAACCAAGTAAAAAGGTATATCTTAAATAACAATTTAAATAACGTTATAAAAACTATAACCATAATTAAAAAGATAGAACACTAAGATTAAGCAAATAAACTTGTAAAAAGAATCATATTTGAAAAATAAAACAATAAAAGAGAAAAGGACAAATACAACATACTTTTTTATATGTTTTTGGTAATCAACAACAACACATAATTACTTTAAGAGTAGAAGAGTAATTTAGAATATCCATTTTTTCACAAGTTCACTGTTTTCTTCTTCGTCTTTTGCAACAATGAAATCTTTAAAACCCTAAACAACTCAACAACTTATGAAATTATCTATATATCTTTTAATTTTAAATTTCTTCAATTCTCTTTCTAAAAACATATATTGCATATCAAAAAACATATTTACTATCAAAAATACTAATAACAGCGCTCTAAAATATGGGCCCTAAATATTTTAGGGCCTAATGCCATTGCTTTATATGTTCATGCTAGAGCGGGCCCTGCATTAGTTGTGTAAACCAACGAGTTAGTGACATGGGAAACAAGATCCCCAATTTCAAAAAACATAGAATGAAAATGGCAAAGAATGTGAGATGTGTGGATGTGGCTCTTAGAGGGCTTGAGGTTTTTAATTTATTTTTATTACTTACTAGCCTAACGACCCTTGTATTATAAGGTTAAAAAAAATTAAATAAAAAATAATAATAGTTAGAAATTAAAAGTTAGTATTAAAATAACATCAATTGTTTCTTCAATTTTGAGAGCATATACATGGTAACATACATGTTTTAGACAATATTGCTTAAGATGTTCAACGTCCTTATGCAACAACACCTAATAACAAATATTTATATATAATAACAATTACAATAAATAATTATAATTGTAAATTGTTAGTTACTATAAGAAAACCACATATATATAAAATTGTGAATTCATAGGAAGGATTATTAAACTTGTATTATAAAATAATGAAGATTAAATCAATCGTGTAGAAATAAATTACATTACATAGTTAAATACAAAAAAAACAATATGTTTACAATCTCCAAAAATCTCTACGCATACAACATTTGAAGTTAAGAGTATGGGTAGATCTATATATTAAAGGGTATGGTTACAGTAAAAATATACTTAATTTAAAAAAATTATAAATAATTGTTAGTTTGACACGTGTTCTTTATTATTTTAAAGAGAAATATATTTTAATCATTGTGTCAAATACGTTATCTCATTGTGTCTTATACGTTTATTTTGTCGAATATCAGTTCATTATGTCGTATATTTATAATTTATTATATGTATTCATCTCTATGTTTTACGTTTTAGTTCATTATGTTATTTTATTATTGTTTACGTAGATTATATAATTTGTTATCTATCATTTACAATTAGAAGTATGCACTATATATTTTCACTAATGTTTTTTTAAAACTTATAGTGCCAAAGATGACAAAATGTGTTATTTTTATTATTGTTTATTTATAGATTATATAACTTCTTGTTATTTATCAATGTATTTTTTAAAACTCATAATGTTAAAGATAATACAATAACGATAAAAAAACAAAATGATACATTTTTGTTATTGTTTGTTATATTAGATTAATTAGTTGTTAATTTGTTATTATGTTTTACATGTTAGATATGCACAAGAATGTTATTCCACAATTATATAAATTTCATCATCTTAGAAAAACAATAGTATTCATAAAACATAATAAATAACAAAAAGACACAATAAATTGCATTAAATACATAATGACGAGACATGAGCTTAAAATATAAAAATTCTTATATTTTTATATAACAATACTGTATTCATTTTAAAGGTAAAAAACGTTCGTTTTTATGGTGAAATTTTTATAAAAAAAGTAATGTCATATATAAAAATTATTAACGTTTAAAAAAATAAAGAAACTTGTAAAATATCAAAAAGAATAGTTATTCCTAAAATAACTTCTAAAAACTTTTTCCTATATTTTGATATCATTAAGTTGATTTATTTTTAAAATTATTTCTCACACCAGACTGGTTTTTCTAAATGAAAATGTTATTTTTTTATTTTTTATTTTTTTCCGCCATGCCACTAGATCCATAATGACCGGCGAGTCGGAACATGTATGAATATAACCACGCGGAGTTAGAAAAAACAAGGGTGGAGACTGATATAGAACCCTAGCTCACTGGCTGCGCCGAGAACGTGAGATGTGAGGATGTGGCTCTTAAGGGGCTTGTAGGTTTTTATTTTTATTTTTTGTCTGAGGTTAAGGGTATATGGGTAGATGTATAAATTATTGGACACTTGTTATAAATTTATGAGTTCTCATTTAATTTTTCGTCTACTTAAAACAAACAAGTTTGTTTTCAGTTTTGTTTTTTATTTTCTAAATCTTTATTACCATTATCGTTTACATTTTCTCACTTAATAATTAAATTTGTTTTCCGTTTATATTTTTTTAAATTAATATAATACTACTTATTTAAATTTAATATTTTTTAACCCATCTTATACATATGTTTTTATTCCAGTAACTATGTAAAAGAATAAGAAACAACTTTAGCCATCATATCCATTGACGAAGTCACGGGAAAAACAATTCGGCAAAAGTCGCACTAAGTGACGGAATAAATTGAGATAAAGATTCCACTTGCAATTAAATAACTCAATTGATTTGTCCAAGTAAAATGAAATATTAAAAACCATTGGTTTCCCATCCCGATAAATGTCTAGAGCCTAAAGAGGTTAACTCCCCAAGGATACGAAAACAAATCGACTTTTGAGTTGTTATAAGCCGTTCTATTATAAGCCGTTCTTATAACACTTTGAGATGGTAGCGTTCCGTTTTATTAAACAAATGATACATATATATACATATATATACATATATACATTATATACATATATATACATATATATATACATATATTATAAACATATATATATATATATTGTATATATATACATATATATATACATATATATATATACATATATATACATATACATATATATATACATATATATATATATAGATATAGATATACATATATATATATATACATATATATATAATATATATATATACATACATACATATATATATATATATACATACATGTATATATATATACATATATTATACTATATTATAATGCACGAAGGAAGGATTCCTGGTAAAGTTAAGAGATTTGAAACTTTTAAGCAATGTACAACTTAAAAACAAGCTTTTAAGAGGGCAATATAGACAATTTAACCATGCAATAAAAGGGGGTATTCAAATACATTTACAAATTGATCCCTTTATTTGTTTATATTTTCATCCTATAATCGTGGTAACAAAATGTAATTACACATTGATACCTTTATTTGTTAATAATTTATAATTTGTGAGGTTGTTAGATCATTTCACTTAAAATATGAAAATGTTTATTTTGATTTTAATAAATAAATACAGACTTTAAAAAATAACATCTTACAAATACAAACTAAATATAGTCGAGTTTATAAATTGTTGACCAAAACATTTCGAATTATGAATTTTACAACTCTTAAAGGAGAATTTCAGCAGCTTACCACAAATGTCATATTATGCCTGTAAACACATAAAATTATATTTTGTATAACAGCAGCTTCATTTGTTATTGAGACCTGAAAAAAATAACAAATGTATAACGTAATTTAATAAAATCTAAATATTAAGTTAAAAAATATGAAACATATACCTGTTATCCGTAAATGTCGCAACTGTTATACCACAAAACCGAACAAAAATACTGCGATTTTGCAAAACCAGTTACAAAAAATCTGAATATTAAGTTTTAGTTACAAATATTTACCCAAATTTTAAAAATATGAAATATATACCTTTTATCCTTAAATGTTGCTACTGTTATACCACAAAACCGAACAGAAATGCGCATAACTTAAAAAAATAATATGCAAAACTAAAATACATACACATACATCTGTACTTAATTTTTGTTATTGCTGTGACTTTAATTAACAAAAACCGAATAGAAATGAGAGTACAAGTAATAAAACATTATAAATAACTATAATAAAACATGAAATACATACACATACCTCATCTGATTATGAAACAATTTAACAGTTTAAAAAGTTTTTAATAATAACATACACTAATGTTCTCTAAATCCTAAAAAAAATTGTATAAGCACTATTATACATTAAGATTAAACCATAGTTTTCAAAGATGAATGTAAGTATTATGTTGTTATTGTTTTATAAAATAAATATTTAAACATAAGCATTTTCTATTTTAAAAAACAGTATTTTAAAATGTTTTAAAAACTCTCTCTTCTTCTCTCTCTCTCTCTCTCACCGACAGAACCACCACCAACGTTCAAATCACCCCGGCGATCTCCACCGACCAAAAGCCTCACCGGCCAAAGCCTCACCGGCCAAAGCCTCACCGGCGACCTCCGCCGGCAAAAAACCAAACCGGCGACCTGCACAGACACCGACGCCCTGTGAACAGCCCCCACCGGCGCTCTGTGAACAGCCCACCGGACCTCTGTGATCAGCGCCCACCGGCGATCACAACACCCCCACCGGCGCTCTGTGAACAGCCCACCGGCGCTCTGTAAACAGCACAGTCGGAGATCTGTGAACCGGCGATCTGTGAACAGCCACATCGCCCGGCGATTCGCCCCCCCACCACCACATCACTCCCAACCGGAGATCTGTGCAACACTCACCACATCACCTCCAACCGGCTTTCTCCGAACAGCAAACCGTAGATCTGTGAACAGTTCTCTCGATCTGTGAACAGTCTGTGAACAGGGTACCAACAATCTCCGGTGTATATTGGTGTAATTTGGGTGAGATCGTGAACAGGCTGCATAAACGAAGAACCCTAAATTGGGTGTACATTGGGTGAGATCGTTCTAACTCAGGTTTACATATCTGTTTTTACTTGTCTTTCATTATATCATTGGTATAATTTGGGTGCACATATCTGTCCTATCGCAGGTTTACATATCTGTTTTAACTATACCTTTAGTTTATATCTGTTAGTTTAGATTGTTTGGCTGGGTTAGGGGTACAGCAATCTGATTTTAAATTGCTACCTGTTAGTGTAATTTGGGTGAGATCGTCCAGTCTCGGGTCTTATCTCTGCCTCTAGTCTGCTCTTTTATATTTTTCGTTTGGACTGATTGGACTGATTGGCTGGGTTAGGGGTACCAGCTCTTACTTTTAAATAGGGATTTGATTGTGCCACTCACATTGTCTTGTGATTTGATATATTTCTGTTGCTGGTTGTAATTGTGCTCGTCTGTGTTTTGTTGACCACTGCGTGGGTGACTGCTTTTGTGTTAAGCTTTATTAGTGTGGCATCCTCTTTTTAAGGTGCGTCTTGTCACGTTGGGTGAGTAAGGTATAATAGATAACAGGAGACATTGTTGCCCCGAGATCATGTACGGTGACGAGAGATGCAACTACAGGGAATAAGGGTTATAAATTACGAGTGGCATCGTGGAATGTAGGAACACTTACTAGTAAGTTATTAGAGATAATAGATGTGTTAAGGAGCCGTAAGGTTCAGATAGCGTGCATCCAGGAGACTAGATGGCGGGTGGGAGGGCAAAGGAGTGTAATGGGTATAAACTATGGTATTCAGGGTCAGATGGAACAAAAAATGGAGTAGGTGTTTTAGTTGCTAAAGAACTTCAGGATAATGTAGTGGAGGTTAGAAGAATCGATGATAGACTTATGTTGTTAAGGATAGTAATAGGAGACGAAGTAGTGGCTGTAATTAGTGCGTATGCACCGCAAGTAGGATTAGGGGATACGGAAAGAAAGAAGTTCTGGGAGAGCTTAGATCACGTTATGGGAGACATACCTCGAGAAGAAAAATATTCATAGGAGGAGATTTTAATGGGCATATCGGTAAGGACAACGATCATTTTCCGTCGGTGCATGGAGGCTTTGGGTATGGTCTGAGGAATGACGTCGGTAGGGAGCTCCTTGACTTTGCACTAGCGCATGAACTAAGCATCATAAACTCGTTTTTCAAGAAAAGAGAATCGCATCTAATTACGTTTAGCAGCGGCGGGAGACACACACAAATAGATTATTTGCTGATGAGGAGAGAAGATCGTAGCTCGTGGAAGGACTGCAAGACAATACCGGGACAGACAGTAGTCACTCAACATCACATGTTGGTGGCAGATCTACGACTGAAGAGAGCAATTATCCAACCAACTAAGAGAAGTAGACCTACGATCCGATGGGGACAACTCAAAGACGAAAAGATTACCATCTTTAGAGATAAAATCATACCAATGAACCTGAGTGGGCCACAGGAAGATGCCAACCAAAAGTGGGAGGCTATGGCAACTAGAGTCATTCAAGCAGCTAAAGAAACGCTTGGGACTACAACAAATAGGAAAATCGGTCATAAGGAATCCTGGTGGTGGAACGAAGAGGTACAGGAGAGGATAAGAATTAAACAACAAAGTTTTAGAGAGCTTTTACGCTGTAATAATGAGGAAGAACGAGCAGAGCTAAAAGATAAATACAAAGCGGTTAAACGAGAGGCGAAAAAGGCTGTGTCAGAGGCAAAGAACACAGCATACGAGAGGATGTATAAGCGATTAGAGACGAAAGAGGGCGAACATGACATGTTTAAGATCGCCAAGGCAAGGGAACGTAGTAGACAGGACTTGAGATTGGTGAAGTTTATAAAGGCCGCGGATGGAAAGGTCTTGGTGAGGGAGAAAGACATCAAGGGGAGATGGAAAACGTACTTCGATAACCTTTTCAACATAACGAACAGTAATCAACAAACGGATATCGATGAAACAAATCAAACGATGCAACAAAACAAGTGTTATTGTAGAAGCATCACAGTCGATGAAGTCAAAAGAGCTTTGAAGAAAATGGGAAGGGCTAAGGCGGTGGGGCCAGACAACATTCCGATAGAAGTGTGGAAGTGCCTTGGGGATGAGGGCCTACAATGGCTAACGGACTTATTCAACACCATCTTTAAGACAGGAAAGATGCTAGAGCAGTGGAGAAGTAGTGTCATAGTCCCCATATATAAGAAAAAGGGATGTCCAATGTTGCGCAAATTACAGGGGAATAAAGCTATTGAGCCACACGATGAAGCTATGGGAAAGAATTGTTGACACGAGAATTAGACGAGAAACTCAGATAGCGGTAAACCAATTTGGATTTATGCCAGGACGATCTACAAGAAGCTATACACGTCATAAGGAGGATAATGGAGAAATATAGAGAAAAGAAAAGAGACCTACATATGGTATTCATTGACCTAGAAAAAGCCTATGACAGTGTGCCGCGGAAACTCATCTGGGAAAGCCTACGACTTAGAAAGGTACCAGAGAGGTATATCAAAATAATAAAGGATATGTATGACGGGGCAAAAACGTGTGTAAGAGCACCTGTAGGAGACACAGACTACTTCCCGGTGGAAGTAGGACTCCATCAAGGATCGGCATTGAGCCCATTCCTCTTCACAGTAGTGTTGGACGAGATTACCAAGTCTATAAAAGAGCCAGTCCCATGGTGTATGCTGTTTGCGGATGATATCGTCTTAATATCAGAATCTAAGACGGTGCTTAACGAGAGATTAGAACAGTGGAGAGCAGCACTAGAACGCAGGGGCTTAAGGATAAGTCGCTCTAAGACAGAATACATGCATTGTAACTTTAGTGGTGAGGCCGAGGAGGACACCCAAATCAGTATCCAGGGAATGGCGGTACCGCGGACAGCTAGGTTCAAATACCTTGGCTCGTACGTACAGGAAGATGGAGAGATACACAGCGATGTAGCACACCGTGTACAATCAGGATGGTGCAAGTGGAGAGCAGCATCAGGGATTTTGTGTGATAAGAGGTTCCCAGCCAAACTAAAGGGAAAACTATACAGAGTGGCAGTACGTCCAGCTATGTTATACGGCACAGACTGTTGGGCCATAAAGAAATCGCACGAGAGACAAATAGAGGTCGCAGAAATGCGAATGCTGAGGTGGATGTGTGGACATACAAGATTGGATCGGATAAGAAACGACGTCTTTCGCCAGAGGCTAGAGGTGGCTACTATCACAGAAAAAATAAGAGAGGGAAGATTAAGATGGTTTGGGCACGTGAAGAGGAGAACGATGGCAGCACCTGTCCGAGCAGTAGAGAACATCAGTTTAGAGGGTAGGAGGAGTAGAGGTAGACCTAGGTTGACTTGGGACGAGGTTATTAGGAGGGATATGATAGACTTGCATCTTTCTGAGAACATGATCGAGGATAGAAGTGAGTGGAGGCGTAGAATTAAAATTAAGGACTTTTAGTGGGTTTTGTGGGTGGGAAGGGTATACGGTAATACATGGTCGGACCACACTCGCTAGGTGTAGTTTTCCTCATATACCCTCTTTGGGGGCTACATGCCGTTTTTATTATGATTGTTATTGTTATTGACTGTGTTTTATCTTTGTGTGATATATATCTTTGTGAGATATATCTTTGTGTTGTATGCTTTATCAAATTCTTTATGTGATATATATCTGTGTGTTGTATGCTTTGTATTATGATTGTTATTGTTATTGACTTTGTTAACGAGTCAGGGGTCTCTTCGGGAGCGGTCTCTCTATCTTTCTAGATAGAGGAAAGACATGCCACCATATACCCCTCCCAGACCCTGCTCTCCAGCGGGATACACTGGGTATGTTTGTTTGTTTGTTTGTTGTATTTTTAAAATGTTTTAATGTACCCTTTTTATGTTACTTCAAATGGTTTTAAATTTACACCATAGGTAAAGATGGCTAAACTTAAAACCCGAAGATATTTTATAAACAAATACCACCATCTACATAATATCAGTAATAACAAACCAAACACAAACCTATTTGTAGGGGAATCCCTAATTCGGTTGTTATGCAGGCGCAAAAAATAATTCAAATACCCAAATATCAGTCTATAAATACACACCAGTACACAGCTTCATTTTTGTTACTTGAGACCTGAAAAAAACAACAAATGTATAACGTAATTTAATAAAATCTGAATATTAAGTTAAAAAATATGAAATATATACCTGTTATCCGTAAATGTCGCAACTGTTATACACAAAACCGAACAAAAATACTGCAATTTTGCAAAACCAGTTACAAAAAATCTGAATATTAAGGATTAGTTACAAATATCTAACCAAATTTTAAAAATATGAAATATATACCTTTATCCTTAAATGTTGCTACTGTTATACCACAAAACCGAACAGAAATGCTGCATAACTTAAAAAATAATATGTAAAACTAAAATACATACACATACCTCTGTAATTAATTTCTGTGATTACTGTGACTTTAATTCACAAAAACCGAGTATAAATGAGAATACATGTTTTTATGTTGCATTAAATAAAATAGAACCATAAAACCATAAATATCGGGTACATATTTCTTCCAATGAGAATACATGTAAATATAAAATATACCTTATCTAAACATAATTAAATAGATAAATAAATACAACATGACTCATTTATTAAAACTAAAATATTTGTTTATAATTAGAGTACAAGTAAAAAATATTAAATTTAACTATAATAAAACATGAACATATACACATACCTCATATGAATATGAAACAATTTAACAGATTAAAATTAATTAATATATAACATACACTAATTTTATCTAAATCCTCAAAAAAGTTATATAAACACTATAATACATTAAGATTAAACCATAGTTTTCAAATATTAATGTAAGTATTATGTGTTATTGTTTTATATAATAAAATTTAAACATAATCAGATTTTAGTGTAAAAAACATCTACTTTAAAAGGTTTTAATGTACCCTTTTATGTTACTTCAATTGATTTTAAATTTACACCATATGGTAAATGGATAAACTTAAAACCCGAAGATATTTTATAAAAAAATACAACCATTTACATAATATCATTAATAACAAACCAAACAACATACCTATTTGTAGGGGAATCCCTAATTCGTTGTTATACAGGCGTCAAAAATTATTCAAATACCCAAATATCAGCCTATAAATACATACCAGTACACAATTTTTTAAAATCGATATAACTGACCATGGCTTTGGATGCTGCAAACATTCGTGTATACCAACCGTTCAAGGAATCACCTCCAGAGCCTTCGCATACTGATATCAACAAATCAAAGGTACAAACATCAAATTGTTTTGATTGAATTGAGAGAAGAATACGATTTAATACCTTTTTTAATTGTATATTATCTGGTGTGCAGGTTGTTTCTCACAACAATATTGGTTTTGTACTTATTTAGTCTTGTTTTAATTTTATATATTATTAGTTTGTAATTATTCTTTTAAATCAGGTTGAGGATGAACATATAGTGCAGAATATTGAAGATCTTGATGGTGATTTAAAGGAACCTAATCATAACAAGGTGAATGAGTTCATTTGTTTTATGTTTAGGGTTTACTTTGTAAATTAACTATATTTTTCAATCTCATATATTTTGTATACAGGTTGATATTAATACTGAAAAAAGTGTTGAGATCATTTGCTGTGGTGCAATGTTTAGTCCCTACAAATCAGATCTTCAATGTGAATTTAGTGAGGAGGTATTAATTCTACTATTGTTTTTTGTTTTTTAAATGATGTATACTAACTATTTTATTTTTAAGGACCGTATGTTTGAAGCCAAGGCTAGGCTATTGGAAAACAAAAAAAAGAGAATCAAGAGGCTAGATGATTGGAATTGGAGTGAGGTATTGAGTTAGATGGTCCAGATATCATTGACAAAGAACATGAATAAAAGACACAGCATGTTCAGCCAAGAAACATGAAATAAGGATTAAAGTACCTCGTGTGACAGTGCAGAAGCGAACTAGACCTTATCTTATTTAGGCTTATGTTTAAACATCGTAATTTAATTTTGTTTCTTTGTTTTTTGCATGTTTAATTAGTATAATAAATGTTGTATTTGTTTTACAAGCATATCTCATGCTATGTAAGTAAACAAATCTATCATATATATGAAAATTGTTTTCTTATTTTGTTTCAATATTTATTTATTTATTACATTAAAGCATTATTTTTTTTAATGATGTAGGTACATGTTATAAATTGTATAATAAAAGTCTTTTACTTATTGGTATTAAGTTGGACAATATTACAGATTAGTGCATAATATATTGTTATGATACAATAATTATTATATATAATTCAGTGATCAGTTTGTATTTAACTGATCATATAATTCAATAATTATTAAAGAATTAAATAGGTCATAAAACACCTAATTATTTTGTTATTTAAAACAATGTTATTATCATAAAATTAAAAGTTCCAAACTATCCGGATTGATTATATATTTTAATTGGCAATTGATAATTATATTAATTACACTTTATCTTAATTCACATCAATTATAACCACAACTATGCTTAGTTAGTTAGCGACAACCTCATAACCCTAATTATGATTCCGTTTTTAAGAAAATAAAATAAAATGATACGATCATATTAATAGTTGTATATTTTTTAACATGTAATGCGAATAAGTAATTTTTTTTTAAAATCAAGTTTTCCAATGAGTAAGTGGGTATTGTTAGAAGCTTTAAAGACTTTTAATATGTATAAACTAATGATTTTAGGATGTTTATTCGGTTCATAATTAAATTCAAACATGAAATTTAATTACGATAAAAATTATCACCAATAACAATAGCTTGAAATTTCAAAGGTAGAAGTTGTTGCAGCGCGTTTATAGGGCTGATCAGTTCCTAAATTTTAAAAATTCCAATATTTGCGGATTAATTAGCATTTTATAATCCGGATTTGTTGATTATACTAGATACACTTTATCTCAATTCACATTAAACATTCGCCTAAAACTATGGATTAACAGGGTTTATCGTATTTACAATTAAAAAGTTGTTCCTATTTTCCAGGGACAGTATTCGTGATATCCTCATCTATATATACAATTCCCAACCCAAGTATATTCGTGTTTTTGCTTTTGAGCTTTGTGTTCTTTGAAATCATTCTTCGATTTGTTAAAGGTATGTTTAACATATTTTGATTTATTCTGTGAATTGTATGTTGATTTCATTCGCAGATTTTGATTAGTTGTGTTGGGATAACATCTAAACTAATGTATCTATATTTTCAGGTATTTTGCTCGAGAATTATATTCATAGTTTTCACAGAGGTATGTATTTTTAACAAAGCTTTAATTAATTCTGTGAATAGTATGTTGATTTCAAATGCATTATTTGATTGATTATTTTTTGTTAACTTCTAAACACAAGTATCTATAGGTTCAGTTATTTTGCTCGACAATTATCCTCTTAGTTTTCTCATATGTATGTATTTTTAAGATAGCTTGGTTGGTACCTTAGTTTATATGGAATTTAATTTTTGTAGTGTTATTTATTATGTTTACTGTTATAAATTTTTGATATGTTTATCATGGTATACATACAGATTAAAAAAGATAGGCACACAACTACACAAATACACAATCATACACAGAACTACATAAACATACAAACTGCACAAACACACAAATAAGACACAAAGCATTAACCATATCAAATATAGCTATACTTTAAACACTTGATGTACAATTAAAAGGAGATAATCATATAAAACACAATCACAGATATCATCATATAATATCAAGTATAGAGACTGTAATAAAACATTTAAAATCCAATCATACTAACAGTTAACGAAGCTTAGACGGAGGCCAGATTCCTAACCTCTCTGATGGAAGTCGGACAAGCACGTCTAAGGAGTTAAACGATCAGTATGATTGTTTAATACCGTAATACGAATTCGCAAGTATGACACACACATCAACCATAATAAATACACATAAAATAATCAAATAGTTATTAAAAACTAACAACAACCAAGTAATAAAATAGGACCTACCTATTGTCCAATATTTAAAACCAGTGAGCAGTTGATTTTCGATTCATGTCGGAAACTCAACAGTGAAAGTACTTGCTAATGGTGTAAGGATTAGATGACTTACAGTGAATTGGATCCCATTACATTTATCTATCAAAGCTAAAACCAACCTCAAGCTGCATCAAACGTCTAATCTACATCAATGAAATTAATAAACAATGCAGAATTAGTTTTGTAAAACATATAGAATGAATGTGACAATAACAAAAGCAAGAAACAAAATAATCAACATACCTGTAATATGACTAACATGGCACCTGTCGTCTAAGATTAATGAAGTTGAAGTGATCAGAGCACATGATCGATCCCAGACAACTAAAAACCATAATCTTAGAGAAGTGAAACTTCCCTAATAAAAAATATCTCACATTCGATAACCAAATACCCAAAACAACCATATTATCACCATTATAGAACACTCATAAAATATTTAAATCCAATCATACTAATAGTTAACGAAGCTTAGACGGAGGCCAGATTCCTAACCTCTCTAATGGAAGTCGGACAAGCACGTCTAAGGAGTTAAACAATCAGTATGCAATGTACTTTATCGTGATACTATTTTTCAAGTATGACACACACATCTAACAAGGATATATCATATCAAGCACAATCATATAAACAAGGATATCATACGATCCTTCATATTAACATCACATGCGTTGAGTGTGATAATACCAAATGCTTCAAACATGTAATCACAATAACTATAAGTTAACAAAAGGTAACATTTCCTCATACATAGTTCCCAACAACATACAATTATTAGAGACACAACTACACAAATACACAATCAAACACAGAAAGTTAACACATGTAAACCCTAAATGGAATAAATCCTGGCCGAGTACACATAACCTAACAACATAAAATTATAAGACACATGACTACTTTCACACACAATACACAAACATACACATAAGACACACAAATTATCCATACCACTAGATTATACGATATATTAAGCAAAAATTTAATTATTGTATAATTTTAATACACTTAACCCATGAGATCACATTGTAAGATTAAATTTCAAGACACACACAACTACACAAATACCACAAACAAACTACAAACTGCACAAACACACAAATAAGACACAAAACATTAACAATATCAAATAGAGCTATATTTAAAACACTTGATGTACAATAAAAAGAGATATCATATCAAGCACACATCACATATATCATCATATTATATCAGTATAAGACTGTAATAAAAACACTTAAAATCTAAGCATACTAACAGTTAACGAGCTTAGACGGATGCCAGATTCCTACCTCTCTGATGGAAGTCGGACAAGCACGTCTAAGGAGTTAACGATCAGAGTACACATAACCCAACAACATAGAATTATAAACACATGACTACATAAAAACAAACAATGCACAAACATACACATAAGACACACACATTATCCCCAACTAGAACTATAAAATGCATTCTAAACCAATTGATTTACAATTACAAGTATATCCATTATCAATCACAATGACATAAGCCATAATATTAACACCAATTATAGCAACACTATTCAATAATATAAAACCAATCATACTAATAGTTAACGAAGCTTAGACGGAGGCCAGATTCCTAACCTCTCTAATGGAAGTCGGACAAGCACGTCTAAGGAGTTAAACAATCAGTATACCACTTTAATGTACAATTACAAGGATATCATCATATCAAGCAAAAATCACATAAACAAGGATATCATCATATCAACATCACATGCGTGACTGTGATATTAATAAATGCAGCAAGAATGTAAACAAAATAATTATAATTTAAGAAAAAGTTACATTTCCTCAAAGATAGTTCCTGCCCCGAGTACATATAACCCAATAACATACAATATAAGAGACACAACTACACAAATACAAAATCAAACACAGAATTACAAGGATATCATCAGATCAAGCACAATCACATGATAAGACCAAATACTCGATTATATAAGAATATAAACCCTAAACTTATAGTCGGTGAACATCGTATGATATGATTATCTCATATCCTAAAACCCAACACCAATTGTGCTAAACATATGAACAAGTCGACATCCATATCAATCAGTAACCCTATTCTACACCATGCATCCAAATCGAACAAACAATATCATCATCGGTGAACATTAGGGCACAAAAGTTACGCTTTGACGATTCATAAACCCAAAACAAAAACCCTAAATTTAAGAAATCATGATCGATCAACAGAAACAACTTAATCATCTTACAGAATCGAACACTGAAATCAACCTGAAACGACATGGAATAGGTAAGTGATTCACGAAACCGTGACCATCTAAATCCCCAAATCGTGCACATTAGGGCACAAAAGTTACGCTTTGATCATCCATAAACCCAAAACAGAAAACCCTAAATTTAAGAAATCATGATCGATCAACAGAAGCAACTTAATCATCTTACAGAATCGAACAACTGAAATCAACCTGAAACGACATGGAATAGGTAAGTGGTTCACGAAACCGTGACCATCTAAATCCCCAAATCGTGCTCTCCGAAACCCATAAAATTAGTCGAATACAAGGAAACATTTCAGGGTTGCAAACACACGGTCGATTATGAACGTTGTGTGTGTTTGATTTCATTGAATCTGTAGGTATAAGTGTTAGGCTGAAAGGATGGATCAACAATCGAAGGAGACTGAATTTGATGTCTGGGTTGTGATTGTGAAACCCTAAGACACTCACAGTCGTACACATATATGTTGATCTGTAGGTATAAGTGATATATGTCTTATTATCCTTATTATCCAGCCCAAATCAACCTTATACAACCCAATAATACAACAAATTTAAAAGCCCAATTACCCACCAGCCCAACTCAACCTTATAATTATATGCATCTCTCTTAACCCAACAATTTAAAAATTAATAAAATAAAAATATTTTTTAATACAAAATAATAAATGGGTGTATATTAAAGATTTTAATATTTAATATAATACTAAATTTTATCTATGAAAACATTCACATATAAATTATGTTAGATATTTAACATATTTACTTTTAGTAAATTACTTTCATATTTTTTGATATTTTAAATATTTTTCTTATACTTTTCATTTAGAAAAAAAGCGACTATGCCTCCTCAGTTGTTTTTAATTCTTATGCTGGAGATAATTGCACGACTTCCTCCAAAAGTTCTGGTTAAATGCAAGTGTGTTTGCAAAGAATGGTTAACGTACATGTCGACCTCCGATTTTTTAAAACATACTCCCAACACATGCGAGAATCTCTGGATCAGAAAATCCTAACACAAGTCGTATGCTGACATGCGTTTCTAGATCGTTAAATTATCATGACAGTGATTACTTAGTCAGTAAGAACATTACGCCCCCGCTTTTTTCAACCCAAAAACCTAATGTTCTTATCAAGCCTGGATGGGATGCTTTGTGTTAGCCTTCGAAACACGTGGGATTTGCTTGTGTGGAATCCAGTAACTGGTGCCGCCAAAATGTTGTCCAACTCTAATAAACAGGGATTCTTTAACGCAAGAAAAGATGCAATTGGTTTCTATGTTGACGCCACATTTGATTACAACATTATCCACATAAAACGTCGGCGAGGTACTCTTGCAGTTTTCGTGTATTCATTGCGTAGGGGCTCGTGGAAATCTACACCCTTTCTAAAAAAAAGACCGTACCATGGTGATACCTACTGGTGGTGTTCAGGAACATTCTGTGGAGATGCTGTGTACTTCCCAGTCAAGGAATATTGGCTTGCAAGTAACAGGCGAGTTATTCGCTTTGACGTTAACACACATCAATTTTCAGAATTACCGTATCCGAATGTCGGGGGTCTTGGTCCTAATGGTTCATTTGTCAGTATACGATCAAAACTTCATATGTATTGTTCCAGCGGTTACTACGAAAGGCCGTTGGAGTTATGGAAGCTATATAATGGTACGTGGATAAAGATATTTACATATCCTTACAGGGTGTGCCTTCCATTACCAACAATTACATCTTTGACACATTACAACCTAAGTGGGTCAACTCTTGTGATCACGGAGTGGGGGCAGGTTTTTGAAATCGATCTCAGGTTCAATGTGGCAGGATTTATACACCTACCTTTTTTGTGGTATTATACACGGTGCAATCTACACGGAAACAATATTGTCACCTGGATTTTAGATTCTACATCTTCTATCGTTTATTTCCTTTTTGTTAGACACTTGATTTGTTTCTCTATTAGATGATTTTCAAGTACATTATCTACTTTGGCAATAATGAAACAATTGTTATTTAAATTAAGTGTTATGCTTTATTTTAAAGATTATATAGTAATATGTTTTATTTTTAAATGAAGGACAACTTCATTATGGAATTGCATGCCATTGTTGATGATTTTTCATCAGTCACACAAAACTGTATTTGCTATACAGTGAGTTTTGTATGGGTTGACTTCGTTTTGAAATTCGAGTCTGAAAAGAAACTGTTGGTGGTTTTTCTCGACCAACACGTAAGATCTAAATTTAATAGTTTAAAATTTTATAAATATAAAAATAGATATTATATCTAAAGCACTATCTTAATTCCTTTGTAGAGAAAAAAATTAGTTGGATTTATACCAGCACATTTCATGGAAGGTTACAAAGAGGTTGATCTGATGGGCAGCATGATTATTCTAAGCCGTTTCAGGATAGAGAAATTTGAATACCAAGAGTGGCCAAAACATGATAACTACCTTTTAATATGGAGTGATTTCAAGATTGTATTTAACGAGTTCACTAAAATTATAAAAATATCAATACACATACCAAGAGGGTTTCGTGTTTATCCGTTTGTGCCTTCTATTAAAATGCTTTTAGACGACAACAATTATGAAAAAATAATTACCGGTACGTATAACTTATCCAATACCCACTTATCTTTAAATAGTATTCAACATTTTTAGTAAATAAAATGAAGATCAAATTATTTGGTTGTAGATGTCGTCGGTAGAATTGTCAATGGTGAGCGGCGATTTGGACATTTTTTGATGTTTCTTCGAGATTTTACGTAAGGCATTCTTTCAATTCGAATTTATATATTTTTTTAGATATAGGTAAATTTACTATTGTTTTTCTAATGATATATATTATATGTGGTAGCGGTCACATAATACAATTAACGTTATATGACTCACGGGAGATTCACACGCTTCAAACTTTCCGTTCAATTTTAGACAAATCTATTGTCTATGTATCACGAGTGAAGTTGGTTCGTTTGCCATACAGTATGTGCTACTCTACATTTTATACCTACATACATTAAATGAATTTTGTTGTATTTATAGCTTATAAGAATTTTATGTTTCGTTTATAGGAAATATTTTACGATCAACTAATTACACTCGAGTTATTGTTGAACCCAAGATTCCAGAGGCCCGTTATATTTAAAAGTTATTTCTCTATTATATTCTACGTTCGTTCATACTCAAGTTTGAATTTCCTTTATATTTTTTTTACTATAGGTGTTAGATGTGTTTTAAATTATAATGTTTTTTGGATGGTTTGATAATTTATCATTTTCAATTGTTTTCTTTATTATGGGTGGATAATCTTATGTTCTTATACCTTGCAACCCTATACATAATTCAACCCTATTGTATATCTATACTATATAATAGAACATGCTGCATGTGAATTAACAAATTGTATATATCGTTTAACCAATAAACATTTATTGACAAACAACTAAGAACTGCATTACTAAATTAAACAAATTTCATACAATAGGTTATCTAAGTTATATTATTTTATTTCTTAACATGTTATTTAATTGTTATGTTATAGTATCTGTAGTGGTTACTCTAATACCCAATATTAATCATAATGTTATTATGTTATAAACAAGGTTTTTTATAACTTTCCGATGAGCAACGGTCAAGAAAAGGATCCTAACGATTTTATGTCCTCAAGCGCATCTAATTTAGCTTTGAAGCGAAAAAATTATAATAGACGATACTATTTGCAAAAGGAGAATGGGAAAACAACAAAGGTAATGAATGGAAGTACGCCTCATGTCATTTCATCGGGATCAATTGGTACTAATCACTCACGACAAAGGATGCCTTTAACTACTTTACAAGATAATAGCAATCACGTAGCACGATCGAGGAATGATAGTAGATGTCGTAATCCAATTGTGAGGCAAATTCCACTGAGCACAGTCCAGTCTCAACCGCCCCTACAACATCATAACACACAAGAGGATCCATATGATTATGTTTTTTCTGGTATACCTAGGGATTCTCTTAGCTTAAAAGGACAGAGTCCTTGTATGTTTTGCGGAGCAAAAAGATTTCAATCCGAATTTCCGACATTTTGTTGCATGTCTGGGAAAACAAATTAGCACCTTGTGAAATACCGGCTGCGTTGTACCTATTATTCACGTCGCAAGATGATATTGGAAAGATGTTTAGGACTAACATACGAGCGTATAACACAAATTTTTCTTTCGCGTCAACGGGTGTTTCTTTGGATGATACACTGACCAACATGAGAGATGGTGTATATACGTTTCGTGCACATAAGGGTATCTATCATAAGATCGACCAATTGGTTTCAAGAGATGGAACACCAAGATACTTACAATTGTATTTTTATGATCCTGATACGGAGTTACAGCATAGACTGCAATGGCCTAACCTTGATAAGAATATAACTGAGACGTTAACCAGAGTTCTGTCGACAAACCCTTATGTCACGATGTTTAGAAGTCTTGCAGAGCTGGGACCTCTAGACAACTATAAAGTCACTCTTAACGCTTCAGTTGAACTTGACCAGAGGGTATACAACCGTCCAACCACGTCTGAGGTTATAAGAAATATTACTTCATTTAAAGTTTAAATAGAAATAATAATTCATATTAATATCACTTAATTATATTCGTGTTTACGTAGGTTGCTGGTATTTGGGTTGAAGGAAATGATAATATCACAGCTTATAAAAGAAGTATTGTAGTCTATGGTACGTCTGAATACAGTCAAACTATTCAGCCGTACTATGGATGTTATGATCCGCTATGTTATCCTCTGTTTTTCCCAAATGGTGAGCCGGGGTGGCATCCTAACATACCACGAGTAGGGGAATCAATCAACGAAGTTCGTAATGATAACGAGCTGTGAATGACGAAGTTGGAGGTACCATTTTCTTTAATGTGTTTTAAGTCACAACACGTTTTACCTTACGGTCATGCACGGTTTCTAGCCTTATAACGTAATGTACAAAATGCATTTTCATACAGAGGCTAACCCACGGAGTAATAGAAGTACTGTGGCGATGCGTGAGTACTACTGCTACAGGTTCCAAATTCGGTCTTATGACAACCTACTTCTCTTTGGAGGACGATTGTTACAGCAATTTGTGGTGGATGTGTACATAAAGCTTGAAACGTCAAGATTACAGTATTGTGAACACAACCAAGCTAGGATAAGAGCTGATTTGTACCAAGGTATTGTGGATTGTGTCCATGCTGGAGAAGTTAATCCAAATAGAGTTGGACAACGAATTGTATTGCCTGCATCTTTCATTGGAGGACCTCGTGATATGCGCCGTCGTTTTCTGGACGCCATGACTTTAGTTCAGGATGATGAAAAACCAGATCTATTCCTTACAATGAGTGTAATCCTCAATGGCCTGAGATATGTGACAATTTAATGCCTGGTCAAACCGCACAAGATCGTCCGGATCTTGTGGCTAGGGTGTTTCGTGCTAGACTCGAGCATCTGAAGGAAGTTCTTTTCAAAAAACATATACTAGGTGAGGTTAAGGCTTACGTTTACGTCATCGAGTTTCAAAAGCGTGGATTGCCACATGCACATTTCCTCCTTATCATGCACGAGCAACATAAAATCAGTAATCCAGACCATTATGATAAAGTTGTTTGTGCGGAGATTCCAGACACACTCAGATACCCAAGATTACATGAGATAGTTGTGAAGCACATGATTCATGGTCCTTGCGGGGTTTTACGAAAAATAGTCCATGTATGCAGGGTGATCCACCGGTCTGTCGATTTCGTTATCCTAGACAATTTAATGACGAAACAACACAAGGAGAAGATTCATATCCTATATACAGAAGAAGAAACAACGGAATAAATGTTGACGTACGAGGAACAATTCTTGACAATAGATGGGTTGTCCCATATAACCCAAGACTTTTGATGATGTTCAACTGCCATATGAATGTCGAGGTCTGCTCAAGTATAAAGTCGGTGAAATATCTTTTCAAATATGTTTACAAGGGACATGACAAACAGGTTATTCAAATCGCTGAAGCCGAACCAGGTGTTGCTATTAATGAGATAAAAGATATCAGGACGCACGTTATGTATCACCACCAGAGGCGATGTGGCGTATCTTCTCATTCCCACTTTCTCACATACATCCCGCAGTCTTGGCCTTACAGCTTCATCTCCCTAATAAGCAGATGGTTAGATTTAGAGAGGATGATATCATGTCTGAAATTGTTGATAGGGAAAGAGATAAGAGAACCATGCTTACTGCGTTTTTTTGATACAAATAGAATGGATGTAACGGCAAGACGATATTTATATAAAGATTTCCCAAAACACTTTACATGGAATTCTACCAATCGACGTTGGAATCATCGTTCAGCTAGGCCGCAAAGAGGTCGTATTGTTTCTGCTAATCCAGCGCCGAAGAGAGAGGTACTACTTACGACTACTGTTGTCAAATATCAAGGGACCTACTTCTTATGATGATCTTTGCACGATTAATGGTGTAAAACACGCCACATTTAGGAAAGCAGCACTTGAGTTTGGTTAATAGAAAATGATGACAGTTTATCACAATGTCTCGAAGAGGCGTCATTATTTCAGTTTTCCAACTCTCTCAGAAGGTTGTTCGCAACAATAATGATATTTTGCGAACCTGGTGACATTCGTAGGCTTTGGAATGAACACTTCGATTCACTTTCTGAAGATTATCAGTTACAATATCAAAGTTTAACGAGTTCAGAATATGGTTCTTTCAGAAATTAGGGTGTTCTTACAATCCATGGGTAGGATATAAAAGATTTTGATCTTCCGGACATAACAGATGAAGGCACCGAGTACTCATGTTCTCGTGAGGTAGTTGAGGAGTACGCGATAGTTGTTGAGCCTGAACACTTAGGTGCAAAGGATAACCTTAATTTAGACCAAAAAAAGGTGTTTGATGAAATAATGACACATGTGGATAACGATCGTCCAGGCGTGTTCTTTATAGATGGACCAGGTGGTACTGGCAAAACATTTTTGTACAAAGCATTGTTGGCTCAAGTTCGTTCACGTGGTTGTATCGCTCTAGCCACCGCTTCATCGGGTGCGGCGGCTAATAATATGCCAGGTGGTAGAACGGCTCACTCGAGGTTCAAGATTCCAATTTCTCTTAATAATAATTCGATGTGCAATATTAAAAAACAAAGCGGGGCAGCGGAAATTATTAGGTTATCCAAACTAATCATATGGGATGAGGCCTCGATGGCAAAGCGCCAGGCAATAGAGGCAGTTGACCGAACACTACAGGATATTATAGGCGCCAGTCTCCCATTTGGTGGAAAAATAATGGTAATGGGTGGTGATTTTAGACAGTATTGCCGGTCATTAAACGAGGAACGCGTGCGCAAATCGTAGACTCCAGCCTACGAATGTCACCTCTGTGGTCTGTTACCAAAAAAATGAGATTGACCTTAAACATGAGAGCGTTGAACGATCCGTGGTTTTCCGAGTTTCTTTTAAGAGTCGGTGATGGAACCGAAGAGACTATCGAAGGAAACTATATACGCATACCCGAAGACATGTCTATCCGATTCACGGATAAGAAAACGCAATAAAAGAATTGATAAATGCTGTGTTTCTGTCTGTTCAGAACAATGTACATTCCTCGGAATATATAATATCAAGAGCAATATTATCCACGAAAAACGAGAGTGTAGACAAGATTAACGATCAGATGATTGAAATATTTCAAGGAGAGGAAAAGACGTACTACAGTTTTGATGAAGTTAAGGATGACCGCCATAACTTTTACCCGTAGAGTTCTTAAACTCACTAACTATTAGTGGTCTACCGCCTCATAAACTACGTTTGAAAATTGGATGCCCCATCATATTGTTACGGAATATCGATCCATCCATGGTTTATGCAATGGCACAAGGTTGATATGTAAAGGTTTCCAGCGCAATGTTATTGATGCTGAAATAGTTGTTGGTCAACATACCGGGAAAAGAGTTTTTCTGCCAAGAATCCCACTAACTCTTTCTGAAGATGACATGTTCCCGTTCAAGTTGAAAAGAAAACAGTTTCCCATTCGACTTAGCTTTTCCATAACAATCAACAAAGCTCAAGGTCAAACGATTCCAAATGTTGGCGTTTATCTTCCTGATTCTGTATTTTTCCATGGTCAACTTTACGTGGCGTTATCAAGGGGTATATCACGGGATAATACCAATTTTAGTACATCCTGAAAAAATTTCAAGCAACTAGGGGTATACACTTCGAATGTTGTATATCGGGAAGTGTTTCACGATTTATGAAATGTGTGTTTACAATAATGTAAGAATATGTATTTGTTAATTGTCTTCCTTAAGTTGTTATACATATAATGACCTGTTAACACGATTACATGATTGTTTTTATAATTATTATGACGATGAATGTTTTCCTTTACTGTTTAAATATGATATATTGTTTACACTAAATAATTTATATTCGTTTTAGATAACACATAAGTCTATTATGGAAGAGTCAAAGATTAACCCGGAAGACGTGCAGGTATGACTTTATCTTTAGAATTTTGTTCGGTTCAAAGTATCTACACATAATTATAATACAATAAATCTAATTGTAAAATTGCAATAAACAATCTAAACAAAATTTTTTTCTCAGTGACAAACCCTGCTCCAACTACTGAGGTGCCAGTCAAAGTTGAAAAGACTGAGGATATTTGTACGAATAAATCTGTGGCAGATAAAGACGATGAAGCACAGTATATTCCTGGGTCCCCTATGGATGAAGAATGTGTCGAACAATATCGATGAGATCATCAAGCTCTGTGAGGCGTACGATTGATTGTTCTAATCATGCAACTATCTCCACGTTCATGATTTTACTTATTCTGCTTTGGTTATTCAAGATTTGAATTCTCGGATCCGAGTGTTACCTTATTTCATTATCGTTTTATTTACCGATTTCATAACTTATATTAACTTTGTTCTCTAATATTATGAGTAGATTCATCTCAATGATTTTGGAGTAAAAGTTTAAATTTTGTTCTTAAAAAATATTATTCGCATACGGTTCTTACGCGCCACGAATATCGTATTTAAAGCGTCGCACCCGCTGCATCGCGCGGGCACGCTACTAGTATATATAATATATATATATAATATTATATAATATATATATATATATATATATATATATATATAATGAGTAAATTACGCTTTTTGTCCCTGTGGTTTGGTGATTATAACCATTTTTTTCATCAATAGTTTAAAAACGACTGATTTAACCACTATGGTTTGTGATTGTCACAATCAAGTCCAAACCGTTAACTCCATCCAATGTCATCGTAAATATTTTAATAAAGATGATAATCCATTGGATAAAATTGTTACTCTTACACAAATATATAAAATACACACACACAATGGTGTGTATATATATGTATATATGTATTCTACACACCCCAACCCCCCCCCCCCTAACACCTTACTCTCCACACTATCAGTCTATCACTTGCCCCTTTCAACCCCTTGTAGCCCCCGTACGTACCGGAGTGTTCTACACAACCCACACTCAATGGCGGAGGTCGGCGGTGGTAGCGGTGGTGCCACCACCACTCAAAGAATACTGGGGTGGTTCCCGGAGAGGGTGCAACTGCACCTAGCCATGCTAGCGTTAGAGTTCGGTTATGCAGGATTTCATGTCGTGTCTAGAGCTGCCTTAATATGGGCATCTCTAAGATCGTCTTTCCGGTTATCGCAATATCCTCGCTTTCATCCTACTCGTCCCCTTCGCTTATTTTCTTGAAAAGTTCGTGTTTTTGATCTGAATTTGAGTTGTACGTTACGTGATCGTGGGTCGTACCCTGCTGATCAAGTGATTAGCGATCTTGAAGGTAGCTTTGGGTTCGTTATGTTTGATAGCAAAAAGGGTACTGTTTTCATGCACTGGTAAGATTTTGTATTCATGGACCATGGTTGTAAAGATTAAAGACCCAAAAGACCCATTCTTTATTGCACACCAAGTGTTTGTGAAAATGTCTGAATGAAATGATGATTTGTAGGGTGCTGAGAGGTGTGAGCTGTATTGGGGCATTGCTGCAGATGGATCTATGGTGATATCTGATGATTTGGAGGTGATTTGGAGGTGATATCTGATGATTTGTCGTGGTGGTGGTGTGCGGTAACGCCGCGCAGCGGGGTGATGGTGGTGGCGGCAACGCGTAGCAGTGGTGGCGGGTGCTTAAAGATGAGATGAGTGGATGGTGGTGGTGGCTTGAAGTGCAAGTGGTGGTGTTGTTGGTGGGGTTAAAAGGAAGGGTTGAAGAAGGGTGAGTAGAAAAGATAGGAGAAAGAGATTGTGATTTATAGATAATTTTTTATATCTATATATTAAAGTAACAATAAAAGCTTAGGGGTATATTTGTCTTTTTACATCTACTTAACAGAAAAAATGGATGGCTGTTAACGGTTTGGACTTGATTGTGACAAATCTCAAACCTTAGTGGTTATCGGGCGTTTTTAAACTATTGGATGAAAATGGTTATAACCACCAACCCCAGGGACGAAAAACGTAATTTACTCTCTCTCTCCTCTATATATATATTGTAAGAACGGGCCGGGGTAACAGTCTTTTTGAGAACCAAGTGGCCCTCTCGTAAGCTACCGATCTCATCTCTCTGACTTAGGTTCCGAAGCTTGTCGGCCATTCGATCAATCGGCTCAACCGGATGCGGAAGGGTGTGGTTCGCTAGCTCTTTCTTTTGACACGAATTAATTCCGAATAAAGGAAGGCGGTGTATATATATATATATGTAATATAAAATTTGTGGAGTCTATTTGTGTGTGAACTTTTTAACTATTTCACTACAATATGTTATTACAATTTGATTATAACCTGTCAACCCATCTGATTCTTTTAGACAAAATGATACAGAGTACATAGTATTCAGTTTATCACGTTATGTCATCTCTAGCGTTAATGTCATTAACACCATTATTTTAGGGGAATTTTAGGCGCACCCGTAAAAAATTTAAAAAAAAAACGATTCAAACCGTGACATGGAGGCCAAACCGTGACATATTGAAGGCTAAAGGTCACGGTTTGGCCAAACCGTGACATATTGGGCTTCAGAAAAAGTTCTGCACCTCGGGATTGGGTTAATTATTGGGAGTGAGTTTCTTGTGGTGTATATGTCACGATTTGGCCAACCGTGACATATTGGGTATAATTTTTAATTTTTTAATTTTTTTATAATAAAAATGTAAGATATTTTGTTCATTTTGTAACTTATAATATTTTATAGGATTCAAAATTATTTTATTAAAATTTTTTAGTACTACGTACATATATAACAAACAAACTAACACTTAAAAACTAACTTATAAACGTCAAATAAATTAGACAAGTGTCACGGTTTGATCAAACCGTGACCTTTTGATCCAGTTTCTCCCCAAAGTGTCACGGTTTGGTCAAACCGTGACCTTTTGATCCGGTTTCTCCCTAAAAACCCATGCGGTGTCTCCAGCAGGACCATATTTTACAAGACTTGTTTAATTTATTTGTTCACTCAACAAACCAAACCCATTACCTCTACAAAGCTCGTGTATTCTTTTGTCCTTCTATGGTTGATAGATAAAATGTTTAAGAGAAGGGATGAATATTGTATACAAATATTAATATTTTCTATACATCTATATGGTTTTGCAAATATTTATGAAGTACATGTATGAAATTAACCACCAAAGCGTTGACAACCTAATGATGTTGATACATGTCTTTCTACATTTAACAGTAAAATTAGATGGAGTACGTTTATTTATTAAAAGAATTACATCAAATTTAACCTGTTTAATTAAAACTACAATAAAGCCAAAAAGAAAAAAATTAGTTCGTACAAAATCGCATTCAGTTTAGCATTTACACCCTTCAATTTTCCGTAATGTACACGTTACACACCCTAACTAAAGTAAAAAAAAATATAAAAGTCGCTTTCATTTCCTAATTCTTCTACACTGTTTATTGACCACAGAAAGTCGCTATGGTGACCACGTGTTCCCTCACGTTGACCGAACAACCACATCGGTCAAAGTCGCCGGAGCAAGGCTGTCCGGTGTTCTCCGTCGTAAGTAACTAGAAGCATCTTCTTTGAATCGCCTTCAACAAACTCCACACGCTTCCTCGCCGGACATCCTTTTCCGCTACTACACTTGTAATACACTCTGCACATTCAAATTCAAATCAAAATTAGAATCACTCATGATGATGATCGTAAGGAGAATCAATAATTGAAAGAATCGTTCATCAATTACCTTGGATAAGGTGATCCGTCGATCCTCTTTTCACCGTATTTCTTCCATGAGTAATCATCAGCAGGTATGCTCGTGACTTTTGATCCGATAATCGGTACTCTCCTTATTTCACGTTTTGATCCGATTTTCCTGAGATAAACAAAGTTGAACAAACATATTAATTAGGAATTACATAGCGTAAGATAGATAATTTCAATAGGTTTTTGCTAAAATACGCCTAGTGCACTAGTGCGCATACACACCTTCTCTTACAACAATGACAACCAGTTCCAGATCTGTGTACAGAATCAATCAAACGATCGTCGTTACACCTTTTCCGGTGAGTCGACGGCAGCGGGGGCTTCCGCGACGAGACCCGGCGCCGGAGCCACAATACCTAACGATTTTCCGTTTGAAACACTTCCTTCTAAACCTCCTCCTCCTCCTAAAGAAGACTCCATAGACGATGAGCTCGTTGATCGAGAAGAGAAGTAGTCGTTTCAGCAACAGATCTGTTTAAAAAACACTGTTTATTTTCCGATTGTGAAGAACTTGAAGGTCCGCGAGCATCTCCTGAGGAAGACGACGGTGCACGGCGGAATCGCGCGTGACCGGTGCGTTTTAAACGTAGATACAGCTTGATTGAAGCTAGAAAAACGTTGAAATCGTGAGTCGATAACTGAAACATACGATTCAGATGATCTACTGTTGAGCACCTACGCAATCCACCGCCATTGATGAATTCAAAGCTTAGTTGACTACAGAGAGAGAGAGATTGAGAGAATTGGGGGTGGAGATGGGGTTTATAAAGGTGCAATTGGGAAAGTGTGTTTAAAGAGGTGCGATGATGATCGGACGGTGGAGAATTGTTTGACTTTTTGAAGTGGGTATTAAATTGATGAGAAAGCGATTCGTGGAAAGTCAAACGAGGAATAATTGAAATTAAATGCAAACAAATGTGTACGTAGCTGGAAACCATACGTTTCTATTACTCGAAGTCAAAAGAGGAAAAATAATAGTGTTGCATGTGAAAACAAAGGGTCTTAACGGGGACATCGTATGGGTTTTTGGGGTGGGCCGGTTCAAACGGTCTCGGTTAAATCTTGCGGTCACATTTGGCACCTAACCATGACCGCATGGACTTGCTGTCACGGTTTGGGGTGTTTTGTCCCCGTGACAACATGGTCTTGCTTTCACGGTTCGGGTGGTAGTCCCCGTGACCTCCTGACAACAAAACGACAAAATGACAAATGGGCTGTTAAAGTTGAAAAGCGGTCACCAAACCGTCACGTGGAGGCCAAACCGTGACCTCTAGGGTACACGTCTCAGTTTAAGGTACGACGTAGACGTGATTTTGACAAAAGGCTGGGATTCCCGGCACAAACTGTCACGTGGAGGCCAACCGTGACGGTTTGTGCCCCAATTTCACCTTATATACATTTCACCTTCGAACAATCGGCATATCCATTTCCAAACTAAAAATTCGCAATTTCATAATCCACACTCGAGATTTTTCAGCCTTCGTCATTCCAAAAACGCGTTAATTTGAAAACAATGTCGGGTTCGGGAGATCATTATCAAAAGCCGAAGCTTCCAGATTTGAATGTCGTGACCTCGGTGATTCTGCTCTTGGGCTCGCAATCTCAAGCTTTTTCTTCTTGTCTTATCCCGATATCGACGCTGGTAAACTCTCTGAACTCCGTGCGCGCAATGTTAGTGGTGAAAAACTCGCTCGGTTGCAGTTCGCCTCGGGCTTTACACCACCGGACCATGGTGCAAGATCCTAGTGCCACAACCTACCTCTCCCCCAACCATCCTTGTCACACTACTTCTACTAAATGCGTCTCGAAATCTCAACGCCGCTTCAGGTGTTGTAAAGTTAACAAACGCAAACCCAGCGTTAGTTCGCCGACTACAAAACATAACAAATTAAAAGTAATAAAGTATCTGGATTCTAGCACGACTAACATCCACAATCTTTTTGCTTTGAAACAAATCCCATGTTTTCCTTTAACCGACGTATGAAACTTCCAAGCTGCTTCAGATGTTGTAAAGTTCACAACGCATATCCGGCATTCAAACCATGCCTGTACGTATATGTCAACGTCAAAACTTAGCTTACAGTGAGTACGTTAATAAAACTCCGATCGAACGGTGTTTCTCGCCTTTTCATTCTCAAGTTTACAGTGATAAAATTACGGAAATAAAATAATGTTTTAATGCTGGCCCATCTGGCGGGCGGGTCTGGTCAAGGCAGCGATCCGGGGATGATGGATTAGATAGATATTTTGTTTGTATTTATTTCTTTTTGTATGTAAAAACTCGTTGTATATATTATGTGTAGTTTCAGTTATGATGATTTATATTTGGTTGTGTTTGTTTGGTTGTGTTTCTTTGTTTGTTTGCTTTATATTTCAATGTTGATAATGTTAATTGTATATGTTTGATAACAACTGATTTTTACGATTAGGTTAACCATGTGATAAAATAACAACCAACTTGTTTAAAATTACTTGTAATATGACCATGAATTGCAGCAGATTAGGTTAACCATGTGATAATGTTAATTGTATCTGCGCTGCGTTTTGTCTCCACAAAGATTAAAGTCAACGCGTTCTGAATCAAGATTAAGATAACAGATTATAAGACTAATTAAGCAGAATAAAAAAAAGATGAACTGAATCGCACGTTTGTTAATGATTAAAATCATAAAATAGTGTTTGTTAATGATTTTAAAAGTATATAACCTGAGGATAAATCGGTGCACCACCATATGCAACAACAACTTTCACACCATTTCATAGCAGAATTTCTTAGCTTCTTCAAATATCTAACGAAATAATACAGATCATAAGAACAATAGTTATATTATATATTCACGAAAAGATAGAAATGATGTGACGGTGAAACTAGTAATCGATAATCAATCATCATTTGTACAACTAATAAAAATAAATGTTTAATGCTTAAGGAAGATACACGAAATCAAACTCCGATCGAACGGTATTTCCCGCCTTTTCATTCTCAAGTTTACAGTGATAAATTACGGAAATAAAAATAAATGTTTAATGATTAAGGAAGATACACGAAATCAAACTCCGATCGAATAATAATAATAAATGTTTAGTAGTAGTAATAATAGTAGTAGTATAGTAGTAGTATAATAATAATAATAATAATAATATAATAATAATAATAATAATATAAGAAGAATAATAATAATAATATAATATTAATAATAATAATAATAAAATAATAATAAAAATAATAATATAATAAAATAATAATAATAATAATAATAATAATATAATAATAAAACAGCTGAAGGATTGCTCATCAGTAGTTTTGTAAACAAAGTGTCACGGTTTGGCCAACACGTGACAGTTAGGGTCTTTAAACCGTCACGGTTAGGGCTAACCGTGACCTTTTAGGGTATTGCTCATCAGTAGTTAATTAACAGCTGAAGGATTGCTCATAGTAGTTTTGTAAACAAAGTGTCACAGTTAGCTCTTGCAGTCACATTTTGCATCTAACCGTGACCGCATGGGCTTGCTGTCACGGTTTGAGGTGTTTGTCCCCGTGACCGCATGGTCTTGCTGTCACGGTTCGGGGTGGTAGTCCCCGTCCCCCTGACAACAAAACGACAAAATGACAAAATGGGCTGTTAAAGTTGGTCACCAAACCGTCACGTGGAGGCCAAACCGTGACCTCTAGGTACACGGTCTCAGTTTAAGGTACGACGTAGACGTGATTTTGACAAAAGGCCGGGATTCCCGGCATAAACCGTCACGTTGAGGCCAAACCGTGACGGTTTGTGCCCCACATTTCACCTTAAATACATTTCACTTTCGAACAATCGGCATCCAAACTAAAAATTTGCAATTTAAATCCACACTCGAGATTTTTCAGCCTTCGTCATTCCAAAAACGCGTAAATTCGAAACAATGTCGGGTTCGGGAGATCATTATCAAAAGCCAAAGCTTTCAGATTTGAATGAGGTGCCACATATCGAAGATTCGAACCAGGTTAAACTAGTATATGTTTATTATAACTTATTATTTGAAATATCTAACCATTATCTTTTTTAGGAATATTACGTATACGGGAGTCACCCTCCGTGGGGGGAGGAGGAAACCAACCCGTCGAACACATTTGCTCAAGAGGCGTACAACTCTTTATTTGGACCGACAGTTAAGGTGAAGGGTACAGATATCCCCCTTGCAATTCTTACGGGCATGCCCCGAACACGTACCACTCGCAAACAGAGCTGGATTACGGACATCCCCGTACCAGTCAGAACTAGAAATTACACATGTGTCGGATACTTTTAATGGGAATGACACAGATGAGAGTGACGGTTCGGTTCACCTCAAAGAAAACCATGGGACACCGCGGAGCATGATGAGGATGAGGATCGGATAGAAAGGCTACGGTTTCTTATAAACCAATCAAGTACGAAGAGTTTTTATTCTTTTGTTTATTTTATTTTTTATTTGTTTTATATATTGTTTTTTATGTCTAGCTTTATCATTTTTCAGTATTTTGATTCTCGTGAGGACTTGGAGAAGTGGGCTAAAACGAGAGGACGCGAGCATGGGTGCGTCATTGTGGTGGTCGTCGAAACGAAAAAAGATGTGGAACTAATATGCAATCGTAGTGGTGAACCTAAATTCACTGGCACAAGTAGACGTACTGGGAGCATAAAGAAAGGATGTCCCTTTAAACTCGTAGGGAAGTACGTAGGAAAGAGTGACAGTTGGATGTTAGAGGTGAGAAACGAGACGCACAACCACGATCCTGTTGTGTACGAGGAGGGCCACGCGCATCTTAGAAAGATGACCGCCGAAGAATTGATCTTGTCGAGAAATTACACAGGCAGCACGTGCGGCCACGACATATCCATTCAGCCGTAAGGGAGCAGTTTCCCACACAGCGTCTGTGTTGTTCAAGACATATACAATCTGACGTCAAAGTTTAGGGCTGAGGGGAGAGAAGGCATCACACCAATGCAGGAACTTGAAACCTGCTACAATCTAAGAGTTCGTGTATGAAACACGAACGAATGCAACTACTAAGGCGTGGAAGATGTTTTCTTTTGTCATCCTACTTCGTATAAAATGTGGCGCGCATTCCCGCACGTGATGTTGATAGACACGACGTACAAGACCAACATGTACAACATTCCGTTTGTTCAGGTTATTGGCGTTACGTCGACGTCGAAGTCGTTTTGTATCGCGCATGCATTATATCGAGGGAACGGCAAGACAACTTCACATGGGTACTGGAGCAGATCAGAGATATGCTCGATGGGTGTGTGGAGCCCCGCGTTATTGTCACAGACAGGGACCTGGCCCTGATGAGTGCGTGTGACACAGTGTTCCCGAGTGCTACTAAAAACCTATGCAGGTGGCACGTTCGGGAGAATATCAAAAGACGGTGGAATATCCTTTTCAAAACCGACATGTGGAAGGATTTTTCATACTGGTGGAAGACCTTGTGTTCGTCTCCCACAGAGGCAATGTACGATTACAATTGCAGGAAGATGGAAGAAAAGTTAAATGAAGATGGTAAAAGTGGTAAGAATTTCATATTTATTTTTACTCTAACAATTTATTTGTTCATTTTCTAAATTTGTTATTTTCTTTCAGAGGTATGGAATATATTTGGAATAATTGGTTGGTGCCGTACAAAGAGAAAATTGTTACTTGTTGGATGTACGACCGCCTTAATTTGGTGAATTTACAACTAATCGGGTTGAGGGCCAACATGCCAACTTCAAGAGTTACCTCACAGGGACCAACAATACGTTGCACACACTTGTCGGATATGTTTGTGACCTCGTGCGCGGCCAGGAGATTGAAATTTGTAGAACATTCGAGGTGTCCCGTGTGAAAATTAAAAAAGACCATCGACTGTCATTGTTCTCAAAGTTGCATTATAAAGTATCAACTTTTTGCCTTAGCCTCCTTGAATCAGAGTTGACGAAAATGGAATGATTCAGGAGTCTGGGGGTTCATGTGGACACCAGTTGTTCACGTCCATGGGCTTGCCATGTGCTTGTCGTTTGGAGATACACGTCCGAGAAGGTTATATTTTTCTTAATACATTTTTTTTACTGTTGTCACACGATTGTATATTTTTTACTAATAATTTAACCTTTAAATCCAGTCACAAGTATTCCACTCGATGCGGTAGATCCACACTGGAGGAAGCTTGATTTCGAGCCAGCGTACGTGGCGCCGCCTGAACCCGACTACGATGTGAAATTTGATGACTTGAAACAAAAGGTTATGTCGTCTCCCAATCCTCAAGTAAAGAAAAAATTGTTTAACAAGTATTTGACTCTTTGTTTAAGAGTAAGTCAAAACTTAAAGAACCTGAGGTGCGTCATGACCGACGTGGTCGTCCAAATATAAGGAGCAACAAAGAAGAGCGGACTCCAATACATCACAGTATGAGGCTGCTAGACACAGCTCCTATACTTCCTCGCAACAACTATGCCTGACCCGGCGAGGCATAGCTCATATACCCCTCAGTTTAAAATGCCCAATGACCGTTCTAATAAGGCAAACGCTGCTTCAAATGTACCCGATTACGGGAGCTGCCCTAGGGTTTCCTTTAATATTGAAACCAAAGGACGTGATAAAAGTTATGAGTTTTAAGGATCAGCTGCCCCAATGGATTCACGGTACGTTTCGACTATAAAAGATGTGCGGCCTGATGGTAACTGTGGTGTTCAGGCGATCGCGGTGGCTTTAGGGAGAAAGCAAAATGAATGGGAATGTTAGGCGTCAAATGTTGTCGCGAGATGGACAGAAACATGAGGTATTGGCGGAGCAATTTGAACCGTGAAATGCCTGCTATTATGATTCTGTTCGTAATAGCTTAAATTGGTTTGGCACGACTAAACCCGCACCCGATACCCATTGGCTAACTTTTCCGGCCCATGGACTCGTAATTGCGGAAACATTCAACTGTATTGTGCATCTTATTTCTTCATTTTGCAGCGAGACATGGTTCCCGCTGAGAACAGCCCCAGAGTCATTATTCACCTATCCATTGTCGCACTTGCTCATATTAACGAGCTCACTTTATTTGCATACAATTGGAAGGGATTACCCGATGCCCAGTGTGAGCTATCATTGGCCGAGATATGCATATCAAGAAGCACTAGAATGGCAAATATGTATGAGGGTCGGTTAAAATAATACGTTAGAATAATGGCGTCATAGAGGCACCAATACTCCTGTAAGAAATCATATCCGATACTTCATATATTAATGAATATCCCTTTATTT